>JACGAQ010000271.1:0-200518 GCA_014119065.1 Orius insidiosus | reverse complement strand
TAGAACTTTTTGGCTGTTGTAGAAGGGTTTTTGCGAGGTTGTGTCATTTTAAGGTGTTTTAGGAAGCGATTCCCTCTGTAGTGCAGGCTGGCCGTCGTCTCCTTACTAAACAGAAGTCCAAAATTTTTCAATAAATACTCCTTTATGAGGAAGTTTCGTCGGGGCCAGTCCCAGACACTTAACGTGGCCTCTTGTTTTTTGAAGCACGAAGTTCAATAAGAGGTTAACTTGTCGAGATTTATGAGTTCGTTAGTTCAATAATCTCTTTTAGGCATTAAATAAAAAAAATGAATGGCCACAGAATTTTAAACGTCTTGCTCAAATTTACGATCTCGAAATTTGTCATTTGAAGTTAATGGTTTTTTTGCCTTTCGGAAGCCACTCACAATAAACGAAGCCTAAGGCGAAAATTAACTTTTCTTTCTTAACTTCTTTATGGTTTTAGACCTTGAAGTTAATTGTGTCTATCATGTAAGAACTGTGTGCTTTAATGGTTAAATCAATCACTTCAACGGAAGACCCGGGTAGACTATGGAATCCGCTCGGCCCAGAATCCTGTGATGGGCTCTGCAAAATTAAAATCAGGCCAAAGGCTCAACAATCGACGCTTCTCGCCAAAATTAACTAAAAAAATAAAAGTGAAATCACGATAACCTTTAAATTATACACTCCATCACAGTCTAAAAAGACGACGAATGAAAAAAAAAAAAAAAAAAAAAAAAAAAAGACGTAACGGCAGAATGGATTCACCTCCAACCTTGGCTCTCACGAGTGAAAGAGCAAAATAACCGCAAGCTACGTGAATGAACGTTGCGATTTATTTCATAACAAATGAGTTCGAAGACAAAAATGGGCTCTATTGCTTTAATATTCCAAATTGAAGAAGTTATTGGTTTCGGGCTTATAATCAAACCGTCCGTTTTTTTCATTTACTGGTCGTGAAAAAATGACAATTTTGTAAGATAAACACGTGTGTAGTCATATTGGGCGTAAATAATAACATAGGTGGAAAGGAGACACGCCGGGAGGTTTGTCAGCACAGGCCTCTGTAGAGGCGGGAGGGGGACGCGAGTAGGTCAAGGGGGTCCCCAGTCCGAAAAAAGTCGTAAATCTTCTCGTATTCCCTAGAAACGTCGTGTGATGTGATTATGGGACATAAATACGCGCTACTTCAGGTCATCCCTTGGATCTTCTATAACGCGGCGAATATCACATTCGACGTCGCCAGTCATGTACACCTTCTAGCAAGTAAGAGACGATTTTTCGAATTAAAGCGTACAGCATCCCTTAGGGCAAACAGCGTCCTTTTGTTGTCTCTATGGGCTGTATGCTAACACTCCAAAATTTATCCACAAAAGCCAAAACAATAACAATATGACATACAGCACGTATGACAATAACTTGCTTATGAGGAACGCAGTAGGCTGATGAAGAAAACGCATAATATGTAACTTTAGTTTCAAACCGGTAAAACCATTTTAAACTCTGATAAAGATAAGTTATTGAATTACCCTCTATGTTTGGTTTTTGGGAAAGGTTCTTCCAGTAAACGTACACTTGGTACCGTAGTTTCAGTCGGGTTTGCTTGGCGGGGTGGAACACTACTGCGTTTCTAGATTAAAGATCTTTACCGATCATAAAATTGTCTGTGGTGCGAGTTTTATCAGGAACACTTCACTGCGGCAATTTTTATCCGATTTTTACCAAAGTTTTACTTATTCTTCCTTTTCTAGTAATTTTGCTTCAACTAAACCCTCAATTTAAATTATGTAATTAATTTTATAAGAGCAAAAAAATCATTTATCTAGATTCTAGATCATTAATCATTTTAAATTGTTTACAAATGGATTTTTGTCTGATTTTTCTTTTCTTATTTTCCGTCGGTTGGTTTAACAGTTGGGCTTCTTTTATTGCGTCGTATGTTCAATAAAAAGCCCAACTGTAAAATGGATTTTCGTTCCGTACTTTCATGTTGTTGAGTTTAAACTTTTAAAGTAAAAAGTTTTACTTTAAGGTGAACAAAAAACGTTTTTCTGTCATTTTTATGCATAATACTTTTTGACAAATTACATATGCGTGTTAAACCGCCAATACAAAAAAAGTTACGAAAGTAAAAAAAAAGCGTAAAATTGACCCGATAAAACGGTGTTCTCAATGTCAACAGCAATTTTATAGTTAAAAAAATAAATAACGTTTAATTATTTTATCTGTGTCAATGACAGAGTTCGGAGATTTTAAGAAGACATCTTTTTGCATTCATCGTGATTCTTGAAGCGAAGAAAAGTCGCGTTTGTCCGTCCTACTTTTCATATAGGAAACCCTCCGCTTTATGTTCCTTTCTCAATCGTCAATAGTCTATGAAAGCGATATAGTACAAGGGCGAAATTTTCATAGATTTTACAACGCGTAAAAATGTATATAATCCCATCTCTTTTAATGAGTCTGTAATAACTTCGGTCAATGTTACGTAAAAAGAGCGAGGTCATACTGTCTCTTCGAGTGCCAGTGCATCGATTAGCTCCAAGAACCTTAATCGACGATCATTCAAAATTGTTTCAATGTGAAAGTCTAAATTTGAATTTAATTTCCGATTTTTTTACATGCTTTTGTAAAAATTGTGACAAAGCAGACCCAATTTCGTAGGATAAAATTTTTAATACGTTTCCAAAAGAATTCTCGTACTTTTGATCTATTTTTGTTTTTATTTTACTTGTTTTTACCCATTTTCAGACTTTTTTCTCTTATAATTGTATGACTTTTTGTTAGTTATATTTTTTTAAACATTTGTGCAGGTATTTCTGGCGCCGGGAGCGGGTTGATGGACGCCCTCACGCTTGGGAATTCGTCGACGCCGGTTTCGCGCGGAGACTGCATCTGGAGGCGAGGAAGCGACCGGGATCCTTGCCCGGACCCAGAGATTCATTATTATCTCTACACTCCCGAGTATGTTTTCATCCCATTTTGTTACAAAATATGGAAGATAAGGGAAACTTACACAACGTTTGCTCGGTAGATTAAGGACGATCCTTAATATTTTTTCCTGTTCTCAACGCTTTTTTAGGCACTTTTCAAGTGTCGCGTGATTAAAATCTTAACCTTTGTTCGTTCCGTTACATAAAAGAGAGCAGATTTTCTCCCTCGATCATCAACGTCGCGTGTGCTTTTTTTTTATTTCACTGCAAAAAGAAAAGTTGCTGATGAAATTGAAAAATCCTTTTTTTCTCTGAACAAGACGTTCAGGCGACGAGTCGTGTACAACACGTTAAAATACTTTCTTTCAGTATAAGGTCTCCTTGAGAAACGAAGATTTCGCCATAAGTATTAGAAAAGTGTTAGTATTTCATAATTCGACATTTTATAAAAGTTCTTTTAAAAATATACCATCCTTTGTTTTCGAAAATTTTTCGTTTTTCTTTTTAAGCCTACTTAATACAAAAAGTTTAAAAGTTCAATTCCGCGCTTCTTAAAGATTTTTCCCCCTAGAGCCGACATAGGAAATTTTATTGGATATGACAAAAATGGTGAAAACCCTAAAGTCCGAAAATATTAATATAAAAATGTCTATCTTTTATTTATTCACAAGACGTTGTCGTTTGGTGAAAGCTTAATCAAGGAAGTTCTTAATCACATCGATAAAAGTGTCATTGAAAAAAGTCACAACGACCTCAAGAAAGAAAATGAAGGCCACTACATTTCAATGACCACTTGTTCGATGACAAAAAGTATCTTCGGATGAAATAGAAAACGCATTTTTTTCCTATCTAAGTTGCAAAATCTTGAATTTCACGCATGATATAAAATCTGAAAACACCTTTGTGGTATCCCCTATAAGGTCGAGTTGGGCAAGGTCGTGTCGTCTTTAAATATTTATTTCTCGGATGCTTTTCAAGGGAACTTTCGTTTCAGTGGAAGAGGTGGTGGTCGACGGGAATACGTCAATTTGGAGAATCCGAGTTGGGTCCGAGAGAGCTTTCATGACCCAAATATGGACAGCGTCGTTCTTATTCATGGATACGCCGGAATATCCGATGTACTACCCATGGGAGTTTTAAGAGACGGTATTTTTCAATCATTGATCTTTATATCTTATAAGAAATTTTTAGCGTATATCAAACGGTTCCTACAACGTTTACGTCGTAGACTGGTCGCCTTTGGCACGAGTTCCGTGCTATGCGGCTGCCGTCCATAATATGAAACCCGTCGGAAAATGCGTTGCCGCTTTTTTCACGTTTTTAAGAAATTCCGGGGTCGATATTTCACGTACGACGTGCGTCGGGCACAGTTTGGGCGCCCACGTTTGTGGAATCACTTCCAACTACATGTTCTTCAGACTGCATAAGATAATTGGTTTGTTATTAATAAATTAAGAAGAAAAAGATTAATAATGTTTTTACCTTGTTAATTATTATAGGTTTGGATCCGGCGAGGCCGTTGATTCTGAGCCAGTTGAAAGGTAGGCTAGACCCGGGAGACGCTCAGGTCGTACAAGTAATACATACGAGTTCGACTTTCGGCGACAGCAGGCGTTCCGGTCACGTTGATTTCTGCATGAACGGCGGCAGTAGTCAACCCTTCTGTGTCAATACCACAAGTAAGATTTGATTCAACAGCATGACTCCGTGAGTACGAGGTCACTCAGACTCACACCAAGAAAGTCCGGGGTTCAATCCTCAGGTGCAAAATATTTTTTCCTTTACCGATAGCGAGCTATAGGTAGTTTTTTCAGGAACATTGATCACTTTTCACCAACTATGGTACTCCTTGTAGTAAATAGACAGTATTGGAGAATTTTTTTCTTCAGTGGTAGGGAGAATTTGGGCTATTCACGCCCGTATCTTGTGTCCTCGTTGGCCAAAGACGTTCATTTTTTTTACCTTGATAAAAAAAATGTTTTTCCTCTCTTTTAAAAAGTGTCCGCAGGAAACAGCTCGATATCAGTACTTTTCTGAACTCTTATAACATCAATTGTTGGGAATGCGCCTACAAGGAGGCTTTTGCGGCTATAAATCGGTATAAAAGACACTCGTAGTCTTTTTAAAATAATAGAATGTGATATTTCATAATACCATAACGTTCAATATGGTACGGTGTTCAGAAACAGGTGTTCTTTATACGATGATAAACAAGATCCTAATAACACTTATTACTGATTACGTTAATCCGTTAGCCAAATATTTGACAATTCAATTATATGAATATCTCAAAATTAGCTTCCGTGATAAGTATTAACTCCTCAAGGTAACGCGATATCATCGAAAATGTTTGACACTTATATCCACTTAAAGTAATCGAAATTGTTTGTAGATGAAGAGCTTTGTTCTCACATTCGGAGCGTTTGCTACTTGGCGGAGAGCCTTGACGGCCGCCGTGCCAAAATTGGTTTACCTTGTCTACGAAGGTGTTTGAAAGGAGCAAGAAGGCCGGTCTGGGATAGAAGAAACCAGCCAGTCCCGATGGGCCACCACACTCCCGAATGGTATCCCACATCAATATTCTATAGAAAACTTTTGAATCATTCAAACGATTAGCATATAATATTCTATTGTTTTCCATATTTATAAGTGCGATTATTTTTATTTATTGATCATTTCCTGGTTTTCATAACTCATATTTCTTTTTTAAGGGTCGACGGTCTATTTTGTGTAAGCAACGAAGACGCGCCTTATTGTCCGACTGAAGAGAATCCGATCGGAAATCCCCTTTGCTGCGTCCCACCCGGAAATCCGATCGCAAGCAACCTCGTCAAATAAGTACAAACTAAGAGACTGAAACAAAATGTACATTCCGTCCAATTTAAGTTTATTTATTGTTTTTAAAATTATAAAAAAGTTTTAATAAAATTCTTAGCGTTTCTTTTCCTATAAAGTCCTTAAACCAGCTTATCTTTTCAAGGGTAGTAGTTATCAAGTAATTCCACGTGATACACACTCTATTAAATATTCCAAAACTTAAAAGACAAACTGCGATACGAATTTCAAATCGTGCCCTTCAGTCGACCGATCAAGTGTAACGTGTCGTCAAAGCTCCCCGATTCTTCAGTTCTTTGAAAACACTTATTCCATAATGAGCCTGCTCATCTTATTAACATTAAGTTAGTTTCCAAGAGTTCAATTTAAGGGATAATATAATATAAATATTTCAGTCGTCCACTCTTTCGGAATTAAGCTCGAAGATAAAGCATTTGAAGTTCAGAAAGGACCCTGCCTCTTACAATACAACGAACCGTGTCATCATAATAAGAATATCAAATTTTACCTATATACGGGGTAAGTTGTTCAGTCAATTGAGGTTTGAAAAGCTTTCCGATGCGTTTTCTGCTGTAGCACCATTCTTCGGGATGTGCTTTTAATGCACATCACCCTTTCCTAGAGGGTCTCTACCCGCCTGTTATGGGATTCTATCATAATGTAAGAAGTCTGATTCCTTGACCTTTGTATTTTGCCTTGCTCCTTTTAGACCCCTTTTAAACTTCTTGGGGCTAAAGCGCGTATTGCATCCTCAGAAAACGCCTAAGATTGACTGAACTCCTATTTATAATTAATTTTAATTCGACAGCTCTCAAAATGACCCCAAAGAGCTCGATCTTCGAAATAGTCAATACCCTCAGGGTTATGATTTTAGAAGGCAGCTAAAAGTTTTAATCCATGGGTATGACAACATCTCTTTTTTACACGACGTTCTTACAGGTAAATAATTTAGTATTTATTACAGACCTTTGATGATTAACATATGACTAAAATAGTGGAGTGGCACGTGTTAAAAAGTTTTATTGGGATTATCTTGTGAAGGGAAGAAGTTTGATAAGTTCTGGGTCTTCTCCCATCCAGTATTCGTTGAGAAGTTGGAACGGAAAGGGCCTTATGGTATATTTGGGTTCAAGCATGAGAGAAGCGAAAGCTTTCGCGTTTCCACTGATTCTTTGCCCTTTAACGCTCCATCGGTAGTTTCGGGACCACTGCGCCTGAAGCGCCGCGGCCGGGGCGGTTTGAGGAAAAGGCTTCGCGAGGTTGAAGATAACGAAAAGGACGACGCCGAGTGACCAGACGTCAACACGCTTCGGACAGTATGGTTTCCCGGCCAGAATTTCAGGTGCGGCATACGAGAGGGAGCCGCAGTACGTTTCAGACAATACATCGTTCCCTTTAAAATCGACCCATGTCCGGGCGAAACCAAAATCTGCAAGTTTAAGATTCTGGTTCTCAGTCACGAGAAGATTTTCGCACTTTATGTCCCGATGTGCGATCCTCTTCTTATGAAGGTAGTCCAAAGCGAGAAGAACCTGACGAATCCACATCCTCCCCTGCGTCTCATCCGCCACACCTTTTTTCTCTAACCAATTCAATAAATCGCCATTTTCCGCAAACCTGAAAACATTTTTTTTAAATATTTTGCTTCTAACTAAAAAAACAACCTCATAAAAAAGAAACATTTCGTGTCTATATCCATGACTGAATGAACTTGAACGATATGAGGATGATTCAACTCGGTAACAATAGCGATTTCTCTCGGTAGAAACTTCTTGACGAATTTTTCGCCAATTAAAGACCTGTCGATGACCTTCACTGCCATTTTAATAGCAGGGATGTTCTTATTTGGTTTGTAGTGCATGATGTAAAGCTTGCCCGAACATCCGAACGATATTGACTTTTCGACAGTGAAACCCTTTTCGCTCAGTTTTCTTGACTCTTCTGCCGTGAGAAACACTTGCTTCCCATACCTATGAAATAGAAACCTTAAACATAGAATCGCCTGAAGAGGGTATCAGTTGCCCCAGCCTTCTGTCCTGGGATAGAAAAATTACCCCCAATCTTTTAAAAACAAAACCTGACTCGCTAAAGTGCTTCTTGAATTCCTTTTTCTCTGGAGCATTCGGTAATGATTTCAATACATGAGCTTTCTCGGCTTGTCTTGCGCGCTGCCTTTTCTCTTCTTCTTTTTTCGTATTACGACGTTTCAAATGGCGCAAGGGCCAGCCAACCATTGTCAAAAAACCCAAAAAGTGTTAATCATGAGAATTAATTTTGTTGTTACACATGATTGGTTAAGGTTGAAATAAATTTAATATGAATTTTTTTTTCCGAAGCATACAGGAGGCTTCATTCCTACAACATCCTGTCGGTCAACTGGGAACTTTTGGCTAACAAACCGTGTTACGTTTCGTCGGCTGCGAATACTTTTCAAGTCGGAAAATGTACCGCGGTAGCTGTAAATCAGCTAACGCCTTCGAAGTACACGCATTTTGTGGGGTTTAGTCTTGGCGCCCACGTCGCTGGCTTTGCGAGCAACATACTCAAAGAGAACTATGGAAAGACTGTCGACAGGATAACTGGTATTTTTATTATCTATAGCTTGAAAGTGTGTGATCAGTCACATTGTGATGGCCATGGCATATTCATTTCCCAGGGTTGGCTTACCTACCACGAAACTTCATAACCATCACTTCTCTTCTCTTCTTCATTGATTTTTTTATTTGATCCTTTTTTCCAATCCAAAGGCTTAGATCCGGCACTTCCTTTATTCACGACGCCTTTTGATCAGCTCAAATTGGACGAACACGATGCGGATTTTGTCGACGTAATTCACACAGGATACGGAATGTACGGTAAATTAGAACCTTGCGGAACAGTCGACCTTTACGTGAACGAGTCACCAATCCAACCCGGATGCGCTAATAGCGCTAGTTAGTATTATTATTTTATTATAATACCATGTAATAACCGCACAATTCTTTTCAAGACCCAAAGCTCTGCAGCCATAAAAGATCGACCGAAATATTCGCGGAATCGATCACTTCCAGGGTCGGGTTTTACGCTCATAAGTGCCCGTCATTCTTATCTTTTTTGACGAAGACCTGTGATAATTCACCGAAACTAGTGCTAATGGGCGAATACATCAGCACAAGGTAAGTAAATAAATTGGTCAGCTTTTAAGTTTTATAATATGTGTCTAGAACCAAAGGAATATTCGAAATGAAGACAAGCGATGCTCCACCTTACGCTCTAGAATGAATTTCATCGCTCTGTTTAGCATTAAAAGAATAAAATAAGTAGTGAAAATATTTGTGTATTATTCATATTTCCTCGCGTTTCTCATTATTTTAAGTACCTACCTAATACGGACGTTTCAGCCTTGAAATTCATCTCCAGATAGCGCTTCCTTTGAAATCTCTGAGGTAACCTTTTTCTTCAAAAAAATCAGTTCTTTCCCGACTACACGACTTTAACATGTTATCTGGAGCGATGACCTCTAATGTTCACAAGTT
Organism: Orius insidiosus; assembly: GCA_014119065.1. Taxonomy (NCBI): domain Eukaryota; kingdom Metazoa; phylum Arthropoda; class Insecta; order Hemiptera; family Anthocoridae; genus Orius; species Orius insidiosus. The sequence continues at coordinate 191,256 of JACGAQ010000271.1, read as the reverse complement.
ATTTGCGATTACAATAGTTTTCTATTTGTGTAAGTAGAACATAACTGTAGGGGATCTTATTTATTTTATTTTCTCTAGATGATATCAAGTCTGCACTGGCATGTCCGATTGTGAGCCATACTGAATCATGTAACAGCGAACACATCAAGTTTTACCTCTATTCCAGGTAGTTTCTAACTTTGAAGTTATAATTGTCGTTAGAATAGGAAGTTCTCTTCAGCAGCCTATCTATAGGCTGGTTGGTACCATTGATCTCATACAATTTTTCTTCAGATCTTTTAAAAATACTCCAGAATACGTTGAAATTAAAGATGGCTCCGATAATATTACAAGCTCTTCATTTCAAAGCGGAAAACCGACCAAAATGATTTTTCATGGCTACAGCGTTAACTCGTCGTACGGAATATTGCAGAACTTGAAAGACGGTAAAATTTATAACATAAAATCTTGAACCAAATTCTTCTAGAGTATCTTCGGAGGTACGAAGACGGTAACATATGGATGGTCGATTATGGTTCGATAGTACCTGAACCTTGCTATATAACTTCGGTCACTAATGCGAAATATATCGCAAAATGCGTTGCCCAGTTTATTGAGAGATTGATCAATGTGACCTACGGTACACTCGATATCCACCTGATCGGCCACAGCCTCGGAGCTCAAGTTACAGCGAACGTCGCACCACTTTTGAAGTCATACAAAATCCCTCGTATAACAGGTAAAACTCATGGCCGAAAGATCGAAGAATGGGATAAAAGGCAATTACGCACAAAACTATGTTGAAAGTACTGGTCTACATCTAAGGGGAAGAACTTTAGGTAGAAAAATAAAATTCTTCGAACAGCCAGAGGCCACATGAAATGTGGGTAAACAGCCTAAATTTCTCCCACTGCGAAAAAATTCTTAAGCCAACAGATCAAGGAAAACGAACTAAAAATGAAAAAAATTGAGGTTTTTAGGGCAAAAAAGCTAAGGAAATTGCCTAAATGTCCACTATAGTCCCGTCGATCTTTTATAGGTTTGGATCCGGCGTTGCCACTTTTTGGAGAAGTCGTCAGGTTGGCAAGAAAGCTAACCAAAGATGCAGCCATGTTCGTCGACGTCACTCATACTAACTCTTTTCTTGCCGGTCAAGCGCTTGCGGCCGGCCAAGTCGACTTTTATATAAACAACGCGACCATTCAACCAGGTTGTGATACAGACTCTACTGGTATTGAAGGAGTAGAAGGTAGAGTAAGACTCCTTTCCTGAACAAAAGTTAAACTCTAAATTTTTAAAGATAAGATCACCTGCTCGCATGATAGAGCTGTCCTATACTTCACAGAATCAATCAACTCCGCCATAGGTTTCTGGGGACAAAGATGTGAAGGGAATTTCGATTCTAAAACCGGAAAATGCAAAACTGTTCCGCCATACGTCAAGTATGGAGAAGACGTCGAAAAAACGTAAAATAAATTAAGTTATTAAATTCTTATAATTGTCTTGTTGTCTTCAGTCTAAAAGGGAACTATGTTGTACTTACGAACTCAGCATCGCCGTTCGCCGAAGGAAACCCAACCGATGTTCAATGATTCTTTTCAACTTCTCTTCAGTATCAAGCTTCTGTATACTCTCTAACAAAATAAATACGTAATAAAGAAACACATGTACTCTGTGTAACGGTGGGACTACGGGAATTTTAGTAAGTTAAATTTTATTTGAAATTCCTGTAGTCAAACACCACATATGGCACACATGTGGCAGGGCTGAGAGCTGAGGATCCCATAACCCCCTGTGGCGTCGCCCCTCCACGTCATGGATTTGTCAATGACAATTTATTATGCTCTTAAGGAGCACGTGTGACGTGTGGACTTAGATTTATTATATTTGGAACAAAGGTCTTTACTTGTCCAATTCCACACGCCACAGGGGGTTATGGGATCCTCAGCTCTCAGCCCTGCCACATGTGTGCCATATGTGGTGTTTGACTACAGGAATTTCAAATAAAATTTAACTTACTAAAATTCCCGTAGTCCCACCGTTACATTCTCCCCCCAGATAAAATGGACCGCCGCCCTCGGCGGTAACGCTGAAAGACAAAGAGTAGGTTAGGTCAGGTATAAGCGCTTTGACCTTCGGACTATGGAATCAATAACCCTCAAAAACCGCCATAAATTATACAGAGACAATACAAAGTACATACCAATAAGTATCAATAAACATAAAGAAACTATAATACAACAACCAACGATATAAAAAGTTATGAAAAAAAAAAATTTTAACACAAAGGTAAACTTAACCTATTAATTCCCATATGATCTACGAATACAACAATTATATCCTACAAATATCATGAATACAAATAAAAATAAAACTACATTGTTTTGGTTAATTCAGACCGTATCTACTATTTATACTACTATGTTGAGGACCTTAGGAACTTGACTGAATAGGGGAGCTTAAATTCATGGCAGAGACGATGTCGGTGAAGGCTTGAGTAGAAGAAGATGTTGACTTAACTGAAGGCTTCTCAAGACGATAATTTAATGGCTCTGCAAGGGCGGGGCAACCACGACGGTGTTCTTTTTGCGCGAAGCATCAGGATGAGAACCACCAGGATGACGGATGTGGTTAGGTTGATCCCCAGGTCGCCCACTGAGAACCATGAAGTGGACCAGGCCCCCGTCTCATTCGTTTCTCCGAGAAGTTGATCCAGGTCAGCTGCCATTTCCTGGAAACGCTCAAAGTCCTCGCTTCCAACGTACGACAAATCCTTGGACAGCTGTGGGACGTCTCGAAGATCAACCTTGGATGGTAACGAAACATTCGCAGCAAGTTCCCCTAGCCTGAATTTAAGCTCCACCTTTGAATGGAATGAATTGGGAAGAAGAGATCTAAAACCGTTCTGGAGGACACAATCTGGGGTGGTTTCTACTAACCCCGCATTTTCCAGGATCTGCGTTTTTAAATCTCTCCTACACATGGACGTCATTGACAGAGGCACCTTATTTGGAATGACGAAGACCCAAGCGTTATCTTTAACTAATTTAAAAAATACCGGGTGGGTAATATTAAGAAATTTGGGCTTACAGGAGGGGACTTCAATATGGCTACCTATTAAATATTGTACCGAACAATGCGCGATTTCTTGCAGCCGGTAGGGCAAATGATGCGGCTCACAGAGGGTCACACGACTTGACGTTTCCTTACAGAAAGCAATCTTTTCTGCGTCGGTCATCAAGGCGTATTCCCCCGTTTGATTGTTAATAGCCAAAAGTTTTGCCGAAGCCGGGTACAATAGGTAGGTTTGGTTCTGCAGGTGAATGGGGATTGATAGAATTTTAAACAATTTATAAGGGGGGGAATTAGAGCTTAACAATGGTACCGAAACTATGAACCTGACCTGTTGTCCACTTACGTAAATTTTAACAGGAGATAATCGCAACAGGTCCATAATGGAGGCGGGCGGAGAAAAATCCTCCGGTAATTGGTCTTTAGTATTGTGCAGGACGTCCCTCAATGAGGTCGAGGAAACGATTAATGGGTGGATGTGGCCAAGTAACGCGGTATTTAAAATGCTTATGAGGTCATCTATATTGGATAAAATTGCATGTACGGAATTAAAGACGATTTCTATTTGCTTATTGAATTCTATTAATATTAAGGTATGATTATTTAATTCTGAAATTATGGAATTTAATTGATTACGGAATTCATTCATTTGATTGTTAATGTTTATAGTGCTCTGTCTATAGTTACGCAACGTTGCGTTTATTGACATTACAAAGAATTTTTCCCGGATTTCAATTTTTTGATTATCTTTATTTAATTTTGCAAGTACTTCGTCGTAACGGCTTTGGTCTTCGTCACTCAAGGTGCCGAATAGGGTTTTGGTCAACCGACCAACCCCATTAAACAAACCACGTTTTTGACGTCCATCAAGGCTAGTCAGAGTAATCTGCCTTATCAGGTCCCATTTCATGTCCACGGATTGTATGTCTCTTTGCAATGATTTTAATACTAGCGAGCAATCAATTTTGTCCTGATCAAGGCAAAAACTAACTATTTGATTGATCAATCCGTGGGCTAGGACCACTTCCCTATCAAATGGGTCTAAGTCCAGAGTACTGATAATTTCCCAATGTCCCCCTATAAAATTTAAATCCCCTATGTCCTCAAAAAAATAGGGAATATTATGCAAAGGAGTGATTTTCACTGTTGCCTCTGCACAACATGTGAGGGCAATCAAGAAATAAACAACGGGCAATCTCATAATCAAAAATAGGTATTGAAATTTAAAATTAAGTATAAAAATTTAAAAGTTAAGTACAGAAAGGAATATAAGATAGGTAGTTCTATTATAATTATTATTATTTTTTTTTTTGATTAAGTACAGAGGAAAAATAAAATGTATTAACTAGTTATTTAAGACGGTGGATGAAAATATCTAAAAATATTAAATTATTAAATTAATTGATAATTAAAATTTAAAAGGTACGGTACCTGAATTAACCAATTGGCCAGCTGATGATAGTCGATTCCCTCTCTGATATCGGACGAGCATGTGACGCTGACAAATGTATGAACACGGAAGGATTTAAACGTGGAAGAAACGTGGAAGGAAGGAGGGAAAAAGTCAAAAACCCAAATTATATAACCCCATTTTTCCCCGGAAGAACAAATTTCTGTGTCACCAGCCATAATTTTGTAAATATTTTTTTTTTTTTTTTTTTTTTTTTTTTTTTTTTTTAACTTAACCTAATTTGAAAAAATTAAAATTCATGTGTCCCGACAACAGTCCAGGATCTTGCACAGTCTAACCCCACCCATCGCAGTGGTCCATTGGGATCGACCTGGTTCGCTGGCAACTAAACCACCTTCTTCTTTCCACGTAAATGTTGGCTAGGCATTTACATAGTGTGGAAAGGTTTGCACGTGCACTTGTGCGTCTGAGAATGGGCAGCTCAGATTTGACGATGTACCCCATCGTCCCCATTGACGGGGGTGGCTCCAAATCCACCCCAATCTGTCGCTCCGCGCCCCCGGCCAAAATTCCTCTGAAACCGTTATGGGGCGGCCCGGGACTTTACAGGCTGCCGGATGCGCCGGTCCATTTCCGGACGCATGCCACGGAACGACTGGGATTCCTGCCCCCACACAATTAACAAAAAGGGGGCAGGTCCTGCCCCTAACAGCAAAAAGGTGACAGGGTGCTTTGGCTGGCTCGTGCCCCCTCTTGGGCACGAGAAACGCCACATTTGCGTCCAGCCTAAGGCCGAGGAAGGGAACAAGGGCAAGGGCTGAAAATCGAAATGTAAGGTAAAAGTTTGTAGCGGTATTTGTGTCATAAATAATAAGGAATGTAGTGGGCCGTAACCTAATCTTTGGAGTTAGGTTTTGGCTTATGCTATTGTACTACTATGGAAAGGAATAGATTCGCGTGCCTGGTCGGGGTTACTCTGTCGTCACAGAGACCCCCTCGACCTGGGCACCTCCTCTAGAAAAATAGCGTTTTAGTCGCCTTATGTGAACTACCTCGTCCACAAGCTTTCCCCTGAGATACATCCTTACGACATAATTTACGGGACCAGTTTGCTTAATGATGGAATACGGTCCCATGTATTTTTCGGCGAATTTGCCGGATGATGAGGGTCGAGGGCTTAGGACTAGGACCAACTCGCCCTCCGTAAAGGAAGTATCTGTATGGTTTTTATCGTACAGAACCTTTTGCTTTTCCTGAGCCCGCCGAATGATATCCGGAACTTCCAACCTCACTTTCTGGAGAATCTCCAGATTCTTTAAGACATCTCCATCGATGTTAGATGGCAGGAGATTAATTTCGGCGGGCATGTTTGGTTCAAAACCATGCATGAGGTAGAAAGGGGAATAAGAAGTGGTTTCCTGGACACTTGCATTGTACGCCATCAACACGGGGTCTATTAACCGGTACCATAGGCCGTCCGCATGATAATGTGACAACGCAGTGATGAGGGTAGAATTAAAACGCTCCGTTAACCCCTGCGTCTGAGGGGAGTAAGCAGTGCTAAAATGTTGTGTGATTCCAAGCTCCCTAATAAATTGTTTAAGAGCCTGGTCAACAAAATGCCCCCCTCGGTCTGACGAGATTATAGACGGAGCGCCAAATCTGTTTATTAGATTAGATACAAATTCCGCTGTTGCCCTTGAATCCGCCCTCCTCGTTGGCTTAGCCACAGCGAACCTGGTGGTAAAGTAGCAAGGCAGAATCTTTCTTTAACTGATGAACCCAGGAAGTCTGCTGAAAATAATCACCGACAGACATCTGCTGTCAACCCAGTTGAAAACCCACTTTAAATACGACAAAACAAAAAAAAATACTTATAAAATATAAAGCTTATAATCTACTTCCCACATATATATTAAGCATAAAAAAAAAAACCAATAAAGAAATACTGAAGTTAAATTAAATTACCAAAAAAAAAAAAATAAATAAATCACAAAAAAAAAACTGGTGACCAGCAAAAAATTGCCTAAACTTGTTGCAAAACCTCCGAAAATCCCTTACTTGACCAGAAAAATTGAGGACAAACAATAAAATTATGAAATTACAATACAAATAATAAAATTATGAAATTGAGAAAGAAATACCCAGATTACGCAAGCAATTGTGTAACACTCTAGTAAATGAGAAAGAGAACAAAAATATGAAAATATGGAATTTAAAGGAGAAAAAATAAAAACCAGATGAAATGTAAAACAAAAACGGCCAACTAACGTGGGGCGTAAATCGGCGCTACAAAAAGAGCTTGGCTCGCGAAAGGTGAGACGAGCTTCCCTCCCCGATTGAATTGAAAGCGAATGATTTTAATACTTAACGCAATAAAAAAAAATTTCAAAAAAGGGCTTGGCTAGCGAGGTGAGACCGACTTCCCAAAAATTTTTATTTTTGTTCCGGCAATCACGAAAGGCAAAAAAAAATTGTTTAATTGAGAAACGGCGCCTATCACCACTTGTAACGTTTTAGAAAAAAAAACTTGGCTTTTGGGTCTTAGAACGTTTTAACAGGGTTACTAATAAACACTGTGAACAACTTAACTAGATCTCTTTATTATTGTTATATTCGGAGGGTTTTGAGGGAGGGCTAGATATTTTAAGGGAAATAGCGTACCTTGTCCGATATCTGCGAGGAGAACGACGCACACCAACTGACCACGATTTTTGGGCAGTTCTTGGCTTTGAGCATTGTTCGAGGATCCTCGCCCCTCCACGTCATGGATTTGTCAATGACAATTTATTATGCTCTTAAGGAGCACGTGTGACGTGTGGACTTAGATTTATTATATTTGGAACAAAGGTCTTTACTTGTCCAATTCCACACGCCACAGGGGGTTATGGGATCCTCAGCTCTCAGCCCTGCCACATGTGTGCCATATGTGGTGTTTGACTACAGGAATTTCAAATAAAATTTAACTTACTAAAATTCCCGTAGTCCCACCGTTACATTAATATCTAGCCCTCCCTCAAAACCCTCCGAATATAACAATAATAAAGAGATCTAGTTAAGTTGTTCACAGTGTTTTATTAGTAACCCTGTTAAAACGTTCTAAGACCCAAAAGCCTAGTTCTTTTCTAAAACGTTACAAGTGGTGATAGGCGCCGTTTCTCAATTAAACAATTTTTTTTTGCCTTTCGTGATTGCCGGAACAAAAATAAAAATTTTTGGGAAGTCGGTCTCACCTCGCTAGCCAAGCCCTTTTTTGAAATTTTTTTTATTGCGTTAAGTATTAAAATCATTCGCTTTCAATTCAATCGGGGAGGGAAGCTAGTCTCACCTTTCGCGAGCCAAGCTCTTTTTGTAGCGCCGATTTACGCCCCACGTTAGTTGGCCGTTTTTGTTTTACATTTCATCTGGTTTTTATTTTTTCTCCTTTAAATTCCATATTTTTCATATTTTTTGTTCTCTTTATCATTTACTAGAGTGTTACACAATTGCTTGCGTAATCTGGGTATTTCTTTCTCAATTTCATAATTTTATTATTTGTATTGTAATTTCATAATTTTATTGTTTGTCCTCAATTTTTCTGGTCAAGTAAGGGATTTTCGGAGGTTTTGCAACAAGTTTAGGCAATTTTTTTGCTGGTCACCAGTTTTTTTTTGTGATTTATTTATTTTTTTTTTTGGTAATTTAATTTAACTTAAGTATTTCTTTATTGGTTTTTTTTTATGCTTAATATATATGTGGGAAGTAGATTATAAGCTTTATATTTTTATAAGTATTTTTTTTTTTTTGTCGTATTTAAAGTGGGTTTTCAACTGGGTTGACAGCAGATGTCTGTCGGTGATTATTTTCAGCAGACTTCCTGGGTTCATCAGTTAAAGAAAGATTCTGCCTTGCTACTTATACAAACCTTCAACTTATCCGCTCCTCCCACAGCTACAGTTCAGGAATTGCGACGGATTATTTTGGCATTTGTTAAGACTGAAAGAGTTCGAACTATCCCTTGTCCTTCAGGCGGTTATAAGTACATAATAGTCGGGACTTGCACGACCACCAGGTTCGCTGTGGCTAAGCCAACGAGGAGGGCGGATTCAAGGGCAACAGCGGAATTTGTATCTAATCTAATAAACAGATTTGGCGCTCCGTCTATAATCTCGTCAGACCGAGGGGGGCATTTTGTTGACCAGGCTCTTAAACAATTTATTAGGGAGCTTGGAATCACACAACATTTTAGCACTGCTTACTCCCCTCAGACGCAGGGGTTAACGGAGCGTTTTAATTCTACCCTCATCACTGCGTTGTCACATTATCATGCGGACGGCCTATGGTACCGGTTAATAGACCCCGTGTTGATGGCGTACAATGCAAGTGTCCAGGAAACCACTTCTTATTCCCCTTTCTACCTCATGCATGGTTTTGAACCAAACATGCCCGCCGAAATTAATCTCCTGCCATCTAACATCGATAGAGATGTCTTAAAGAATCTGGAGATTCTCCAGAAAGTGAGGTTGGAAGTTCCGGATATCATTCGGCGGGCTCAGGAAAAGCAAAAGGTTCTGTACGATAAAAACCATACAGATACTTCCTTTACGGAGGGCGAGTTGGTCCTAGTCCTAAGCCCTCGACCCTCATCATCCGGCAAATTCGCCGAAAAATACATGGGACCGTATTCCATCATTAAGCAAACTGGTCCCGTAAATTATGTCGTAAGGATGTATCTCAGGGGAAAGCTTGTGGACGAGGTAGTTCACATAAGGCGACTAAAACGCTATTTTTCTAGAGGAGGTGCCCAGGTCGAGGGGGTCTCTGTGACGACAGAGTAACCCCGACCAGGCACGCGAATCTATTCCTTTCCATAGTAGTACAATAGCATAAGCCAAAACCTAACTCCAAAGATTAGGTTACGGCCCACTACATTCCTTATTATTTATGACACAAATACCGCTACAAACTTTTACCTTACATTTCGATTTTCAGCCCTTGCCCTTGTTCCCTTCCTCGGCCTTAGGCTGGACGCAAATGTGGCGTTTCTCGTGCCCAAGAGGGGGCACGAGCCAGCCAAAGCACCCTGTCACCTTTTTGCTGTTAGGGGCAGGACCTGCCCCCTTTTTGTTAATTGTGTGGGGGCAGGAATCCCAGTCGTTCCGTGGCATGCGTCCGGAAATGGACCGGCGCATCCGGCAGCCTGTAAAGTCCCGGCCGCCCCATAACGGTTTCAGAGGAATTTTGGCCGGGGGCGCGGAGCGACAGATTGGGGTGGATTTGGAGCCACCCCCGTCAATGGGGACGATGGGGTACATCGTCAAATCTGAGCTGCCCATTCTCAGACGCACAAGTGCACGTGCAAACCTTTCCACACTATGTAAATGCCTAGCCAACATTTACGTGGAAAGAAGAAGGTGGTTTAGTTGCCAGCGAACCAGGTCGATCCCAATGGACCACTGCGATGGGTGGGGTTAGACTGTGCAAGATCCTGGACTGTTGTCGGGACACATGAATTTTAATTTTTTCAGGAAAAAAAAAAAAAAAAAAAAAAAAAAAAAAAAAAAAAAAAAAAAAAAAAAAAAAAAAAAAATTTTTGTATATTATAGTTTAGTGGTAAATATTTACAAAATTATGGCTGGTGACACAGAAATTTGTTCTTCCGGGGAAAAATGGGGTTATATAATTTGGGTTTTTGACTTTTTCCCTCCTTCCTTCCACGTTTCTTCCACGTTTAAATCCTTCCGTGTTCATACATTTGTCAGCGTCACATGCTCGTCCGATATCAGAGAGGGAATCGACTATCATCAGCTGGCCAATTGGTTAATTCAGGTACCGTACCTTTTAAATTTTAATTATCAATTAATTTAATAATTTAATATTTTTAGATATTTTCATCCACCGTCTTAAATAACTAGTTAATACATTTTATTTTTCCTCTGTACTTAATCAAAAAAATAATAATAATAATTATAATAGAACTACCTATCTTATATTCCTTTCTGTACTTAACTTTTAAATTTTTATACTTAATTTTAAATTTCAATACCTATTTTTGATTATGAGATTGCCCGTTGTTTATTTCTTGATTGCCCTCACATGTTGTGCAGAGGCAACAGTGAAAATCACTCCTTTGCATAATATTCCCTATTTTTTGAGGACATAGGGGATTTAAATTTTATAGGGGGACATTGGGAAATTATCAGTACTCTGGACTTAGACCCATTTGATAGGGAAGTGGTCCTAGCCCACGGATTGATCAATCAAATAGTTAGTTTTTGCCTTGATCAGGACAAAATTGATTGCTCGCTAGTATTAAAATCATTGCAAAGAGACATACAATCCGTGGACATGAAATGGGACCTGATAAGGCAGATTACTCTGACTAGCCTTGATGGACGTCAAAAACGTGGTTTGTTTAATGGGGTTGGTCGGTTGACCAAAACCCTATTCGGCACCTTGAGTGACGAAGACCAAAGCCGTTACGACGAAGTACTTGCAAAATTAAATAAAGATAATCAAAAAATTGAAATCCGGGAAAAATTCTTTGTAATGTCAATAAACGCAACGTTGCGTAACTATAGACAGAGCACTATAAACATTAACAATCAAATGAATGAATTCCGTAATCAATTAAATTCCATAATTTCAGAATTAAATAATCATACCTTAATATTAATAGAATTCAATAAGCAAATAGAAATCGTCTTTAATTCCGTACATGCAATTTTATCCAATATAGATGACCTCATAAGCATTTTAAATACCGCGTTACTTGGCCACATCCACCCATTAATCGTTTCCTCGACCTCATTGAGGGACGTCCTGCACAATACTAAAGACCAATTACCGGAGGATTTTTCTCCGCCCGCCTCCATTATGGACCTGTTGCGATTATCTCCTGTTAAAATTTACGTAAGTGGACAACAGGTCAGGTTCATAGTTTCGGTACCATTGTTAAGCTCTAATTCCCCCCCTTATAAATTGTTTAAAATTCTATCAATCCCCATTCACCTGCAGAACCAAACCTACCTATTGTACCCGGCTTCGGCAAAACTTTTGGCTATTAACAATCAAACGGGGGAATACGCCTTGATGACCGACGCAGAAAAGATTGCTTTCTGTAAGGAAACGTCAAGTCGTGTGACCCTCTGTGAGCCGCATCATTTGCCCTACCGGCTGCAAGAAATCGCGCATTGTTCGGTACAATATTTAATAGGTAGCCATATTGAAGTCCCCTCCTGTAAGCCCAAATTTCTTAATATTACCCACCCGGTATTTTTTAAATTAGTTAAAGATAACGCTTGGGTCTTCGTCATTCCAAATAAGGTGCCTCTGTCAATGACGTCCATGTGTAGGAGAGATTTAAAAACGCAGATCCTGGAAAATGCGGGGCTAGTAGAAACCACCCCAGATTGTGTCCTCCAGAACGGTTTTAGATCTCTTCTTCCCAATTCATTCCATTCAAAGGTGGAGCTTAAATTCAGGCTAGGGGAACTTGCTGCGAATGTTTCGTTACCATCCAAGGTTGATCTTCGAGACGTCCCACAGCTGTCCAAGGATTTGTCGTACGTTGGAAGCGAGGACCTTGGGCGTTTCCAGGATATGGCAGCTGACCTGGATCAACTTCTCGGAGAAACGAATGAGACGGGGGCCTGGTCCACTTCATGGTTCTCAGTGGGCGACCTGGGGATCAACCTAACCACATCCGTCATCCTGGTGGTTCTCATCCTGATGCTTCGCGCAAAAAGAACCACCGTCGTGGTTGCCCCGCCCTTGCAGAGCCATTAAATTATCGTCTTGAGAAGCCTTCAGTTAAGTCAACATCTTCTTCTACTCAAGCCTTCACCGACATCGTCTCTGCCATGAATTTAAGCTCCCCCTATTCAGTCAAGTTCCCAAGGTCCTCAACATAGTAGTATAAATAGTAGATACGGTCTGAATTAACCAAAACAATGTAGTTTTATTTTATTTGTATTCATGATATTTGTAGGATATAATTGTTGTATTCGTAGATCATATGGGAATTAATAGGTTAAGTTTACCTTTGTGTTAAAATTTTTTTTTTTTCATAACTTTTTATATCGTTGGTTGTTGTATTATAGTTTCTTTATGTTTATTGATACTTATTGGTACTTTGTATTGTCTCTGTATAATTTATGGCGGTTTTTGAGGGTTATTGATTCCATAGTCCGAAGGTCAAAGCGCTTATACCTGACCTAACCTACTCTTTGTCTTTCAGCGTTACCGCCGAGGGCGGCGGTCCATTTTATCTGGGGGGAGAATGTAACGGTGGGACTACGGGAATTTTAGTAAGTTAAATTTTATTTGAAATTCCTGTAGTCAAACACCACATATGGCACACATGTGGCAGGGCTGAGAGCTGAGGATCCCATAACCCCCTGTGGCGTGTGGAATTGGACAAGTAAAGACCTTTGTTCCAAATATAATAAATCTAAGTCCACACGTCACACGTGCTCCTTAAGAGCATAATAAATTGTCATTGACAAATCCATGACGTGGAGGGGCGAGGATCCTCGAACAATGCTCAAAGCCAAGAACTGCCCAAAAATCGGGGTCAGTTGGTGTGCGTCGTTCTCCTCGCAGATATCGGACAAGGTACGCTATTTCCCTTAAAATATCTAGCCCTCCCTCAAAACCCTCCGAATATAACAATAATAAAGAGATCTAGTTAAGTTGTTCACAGTGTTTTATTAGTAACCCTGTTAAAACGTCCTAAGACCCAAAAGCCTAGTTCTTTTCAAAAACGTTACACTCTGTACATTTATTTATACGTTGATAAACCTCTGAAACGTATCAGTATTTTCGATACCCTCTGTACAAATACCCTGTTAATTTTTTTTTTTTTTTTTATCGAAAGAGGTGAAAATTGTCAAATGTCTAAAATCAGTATTTATTTTATTATTTTTTTTTTTCTAAGGATCGAACAGTCATAGGTCACCATGTCATTGGTGACATATGACGCCAATCTCCCTCACAATATATGTAATTAAATTCAGCCTTTTCCATAAATCATGATAAAAAAACAATAAAATTGAATGACAATATTGGATTCTTCATTTTATTGAGACGTGCTGATATCAGTTTTTATTTCAAAGGGAATTATTTTTCCCACAAATTTGACTTACTTGGGTTCCAATGTCTGTATATACAGTGTTTTCAGCTTTTCTTGCCTTTCTTTATTTTTCAGGTAAAATCTAGGATGGTGTTGGTGCTTTGATAATTTTAAATAAATTTTAGGGCAAGCCAATGGATTATGCACTTTAGTGGACCCTTCAGAACCATGCAGCAGCAAATATATTAAATTTATTCTCTATAGAGGGTATCTATCTTATAATTTTATAAAACAAGACTATCGATTAAGAAGTTTAACCAAATAATTGTTCGTTCTATACGTATACGTATGCTCTCTGATGTTCAGCGAACCGTTTTTTTCGTTCAATTAGCGCTCCAAGCGGAAGATAACCTAAATTAAAAACCATTTACGTTAACGTGAAGTAACCCGCTCCCTTAATTAATGTCGCGTATTACCGTAGTAGAGGCTACCCGTTAACGAGTAAAGCTACGTGTAGAACGAAAAATTGAGTAACTCTATAAAAATTTAAATGTTCATTAATTTTTTAGTGCACATAAGAAAATTCCTATAGTAGTAGAACCGGACGATCTTAAAAACTTATCGTGGGATGCAAAACAAAGAAATCACATGCTTATAAATGGTTTTGGCGATTTACCTACGTTGACGTCTTTATTGGGTTTTAAAGACGGTGATTTGATTCTTTAATTGACAAATTTAAATATTTCCTACAGCCATTTTTGTTAGGTTTGGTGATGGAAATGTTTTTTTGATGGAATATGCCAGACTTTCAACGATCCCTTGTTATTACGAGGCAGTAAGTAACATGAAGTACGCCGGAAAATGTTTGGCGGAGTTCCTCGAAAAATTGGGCGATGCCACCGGTGGTTCACTTGACATACACATTCTCGGCACAAGCCTCGGCGCTCACGTTCCGGCAAACGCTGCACCATTTATGAAAAAATACAAAATTCCTCGTATAACAGGTATGGTTTTGGGTAAGAATGACGAGACAAAAGGAGCTTTATAGGTATGGATCCTGCTGGACCTCTTTTTGATGAGCCTAATGGCGGCCGAGCGTTAACTTTAAGCCCTGAATCGGCTAAATTCGTCGACTGTCTTCACAGCAACGGTGTGTCCTATGGATCTAAGATGCCTATGGGTCACGTCGATATTTATGTCAACAATGCGACATTTCAGCCCGGATGCATTCCTCCTCACAAGGGAGATCTCATGGACATCCACGATTTTAAGAGTTTCTCTAAAGACTTATGTATTAGACTTATGGTCTATAAAAAGCCACAATGGTACCTTTTTTTCCTTTACAGACGCAGTTCTATGCTCGCATCTAATGCCTACTTTGCTTGTCATGGAAGACTTTTTACATCCCGACGGTTTCTGGGCGAGAAAATGCGACGGAGGGTTCAACTTCACCATCGGTGATTGTATTACTCCTTTGAAACAATTCAACATCATAGGAGAAGACATCGATCTATCGTAAGGAAAATATTCCCTTATGTCTACCTTACCTTTACTCTTCTATCTCTACCTTACCTTTATTTCTAGATTAAGAGGAAATTATTCCCTTAAAACCCACGCTTTCCCACCATATGCGCTAGGGAAGCCAAACCCCCACTAAACTACACTTTTCGATGCGAGTTTGCTGTGAAGATTTCCATAGAAAAAAATAATAAGTTCAATAAACTATCTTTTTTCTATTTGATTGTTTTTCTGTATTACACCTGGGAGAGACAATAAATAAAAACGTGGTAGCTAGGAAGGATCTTATTGGTCGGTGACGGACGTAGTATATCGGATGACGTCAGTACGTAACCTCGTACTTGATATAAAAATGTCAATTTTTAATAAATTTAAAAAAGCACATTAAAAGAATACTTTTTTAAAAAAGTTATTGATTTCTTAAACTCTTTATTTTGGAAAAAAAAACCAAAGAGCTACTGGCACCAACTGGATGCTAAACCGGCTTTTGGGTTTTTTCGTTTGGTGGAAGGATATCCGTCGATGGGCCAAAATTTTGGGGAAGGAAACTCGGAGTTCGAATCAAAGGAGTTCCCCTCCCTTCTCTATGAAACTTTCAAGCAATTTTTTTTTAGAATCTTCCTTTCGCAGTAACCAAGGGATTGCAGAGCATTTTTTGAAAGTCGAGCAAAATGGCGGAGTTAGTTTTGTTTAATTCTCTACGGGCCGTAGGTACTATAGGTCCGACTCTCACCTAATTTTTTCCAAGCACTCTTTATAATTCATAGCGTCCCCCCCCCCCCCCCACTTTTAACTTCCTTAAAGAAGTTATTGCGATACCCTCGACGTTTTTTTTAAATTAGGATTTTATAATGTCATCACCCCTCGCTCCGTTTAGTGGTGTCGTTGTCCAGAATACCTTTAAAAAAATAAAATGAATAGGTAAATAAAAAAATGTTTGCTTGCCAAAATATTAAAAAAAAAATTAAGAATGTGGGAAAAGAATATGTAGGTATTAGCAAAAACAATTGTTTTCATATCTTATCATCTTATCAATGGGATGATTCTGGTTATTGTTCATTAATTTGAGTACCTTCCTTATCCGTCAAAAAAAAGTTTAATCCTTTTTCTATCGTTTTCTTGGCAAGCCTCTAATGAATCGGCTCCCTTTATATGCAGATATTATAAAACAAGCTCCCGAGGAAGACACTAGCGCCTTCGAAAATCAGTGTTCGACCAGTAGTCATCACCCTAAGACCTTCTTCAAGTAGTTTATATTCCGAAACAGTTTATCACCCCTGTTGAATAAGCATGAGTATTAAATTCTTTATATGTCCTTTTCTGCTATACTTCACTGGTAAGTAAAATATATAGCTTTTATTTTTAAAATTAAGTCAATTTACAAACATTTTAATAAAATTGAAGATAATTCCAGCTCGCAAAAAATTAACCAAAACCTCAAAATTAAATCGCTAATTTTTAAATTAATAATTTTTTCAAAAATAAAAAAATACAGTTAATTTTTAAATAGAAAGGTGACGAACCTCTACGTCCGGAAGGCAGGAAGATTGAATGATTGTGGTTCACACGTTTATTGAATAAATTATTTTAATAGACGCATTTTTGGATATCGAAAACATCGTTTTGAAATCAAAAAACTTTCAAGTCTATTTTTCGACGTTGATATCTCTGATAAACATCAATAAAATATTGTTTTTAGACCAATACGTTGTATTTTGAGTTTGTTTTATTGGTTTATAAATATAACGCATGTTTTCCTGTAATAGAATCTCTAAAGACTGAATAGAATTTATTTTAAATAAAATATAAAAACCACAATTTTCAATATCCACATCTTCCTATTTAAAGTGAAACTATCAAAATAAAAACCACAACTTTTTAAGACCATGATTTCTATTTTCGGTTCTACTCATTACGAATAAAATATTTATTTATTCTCGGACAGATGAGTTTAAACGACGTTCCCTAGTGTACATTTGAAGGAAACAATGCGTTGTTTATTACACTTTTATAAAACTACTTTGTGGGTTTAGATTAAATAAATGAACGTTATTGGATGTACATACCTACATGTCTGGTTTTTGGGAGTGGGTCTTCAGGAAAAAATTTGTTTACCTATCATGAAGTTATCAGTGTTGCCGGGAGGCCTTTCTCTGAAACACTTCAATTTTCGTCCGACTTTCACCACGAATCTTCCTTTTGCAGCGCTCTTGAAAATGTGGAGAGCTTTTTCAAAGAAATTTTAAGAACTTTGTTATATTTTTATGCATTTTCAGGTCTGGCTGAAAGTATAATATACTTAGGAATATGCCCAATCTCCCTACAAAGCGAAAATTGCAACAGCGAATACGTCAAATTGTACCTATACACTAGGTAGACACTAACTTATCAGTTTTCAATAATTTAATTAAACAATAACTCTTTTTCAGAAAATACAATGAAACTCCAGAATATATCCATGTAACAGAATCATCGGATAACATAACAAGTTCAAATTATAAAAAAGGAATAATTAATAAGGTCCTAATTCATGGATACAACGCAGACAGTAATTTAGGAGCTTTACAGCTTTTAAAAAATGGTAATTTATTATATATTTCATCCTTCATTGGCATTTGTTTGCGTACTCCGTGGGTTAGTGCTCGAGGTCTCTGAACTAGTTCGAGGTCGTGAGTTCAAAGCTCTAAGGTGGAACATTTTGGCCACTAAAACACGCTTAGACTAAATTCCCAGTTTGGGATAATTTTTATTTTTGATATTTCAGAATATCTGAAAAAGTACGATGGAAATATTTGGATGGTCGACTATTCCGTTTTAGTTCCCGGACCTTGTTATCCGACTGCGGTATACAACGCGAAATACGTCGGAAAATGCGTAGCTCAATTTGTCGACCTTTTAAAACTTGAAGGCGAACCCGATCTTCATTTAATCGGCCACAGTCTGGGAGCTCACGTCCCTGCCAACGCCGCCGTCCACCTAGAACCATATAAAGTTCCCCGAATCACAGGTACTATATAACTATTTAAATGCATTTTTAAATTTTTTTTTTTCCCCTTCAGGCTTAGATCCGGCTTTTCCTTTGTTCGTGTTCGAACTTCTGGCGAAAAGGCTCGGGAAAGACGCCGCGGATTTCGTCGATATCGTTCACACGAACTCGCTTATCGAAGGCTTCCCGAAAGCTATCGGACATGCGGACTTCTTCATGAACGAGCCCATCATTCAACCAGGGTGTGGGAGCAGATTCGATATTTTTGGTAATGAAATCCAGAATCGAAGTATTTAATCCTAAGCCGTTTACAGACGAGATCAACTGTTCACACGAACGCGCCATTCGCTATTTCGCAGAATCTGTCAATACAGAAGTCGGTTTTTGGGGATGGACGTGCACGAATTTTTTCTATTACATTACCGACAGATGCGTAGCTGTACCCCCTTACGTATTAATGGGAGAAAATATCGATAAAAAGTAATTTTTAAAAATTATATAAAACCATTTTTACTCATTATTTTCCAGTACTAGGGGTACATTTTCCGTTGATACGAATCCAGAATCACCTTTCGCTTTAGGAAAAAGACGGATATACAGAGTCCATCCGAAGCCTCTGACATTTTATAATGAAATACCATCAGCGCCGATCTATTACCCTCTATACACCACTTATTACAGAAAATAATTTTTTTTCTTTGTTTTTCTTAATACTTAAAAAGGCAAGCGAGGCTGCAAATGTTGCTAAACAAGTTCAGCGGTCGGTAGTGGCAGCACTGTTTCCGTGTCGAGAAATTGAACTTGAAGGACCATGAGCAACAAGGCTCCTCGCTTTTCTTCCACCAACTTGCCTTTTTCGATGGTGGCATAGTGATATCTCGGTTTTTATACTTAAAATTTTATATGCATTTTTTAAACTCTTCTTTTAAATTTGTGACTGTATGATTGATCGACTATTGAAGATTTTTTAAATAAAATTATTTTGTACTTCTATTATTACTATTATTGTACTTCTATTTTGTACTGCTTTTGTTTGCAACAATTTTTTTAAACAATCGCAAGGTTCTTTATGGAAAATCATCATTATCGCAGACGAAAAACACAGTCTTTCGGTTCTTTATGCCACCATTTTATGATGACTTCTTTAGCTATCCTTCCGCCTCCGGCTGAGTAGTCCAAACAAAAGTGGAACCTTAAAAAAGGCGATAAAAAAGCAATAATTTACTTTAAATGATGGAAGTTATATCTTTGCGTGTACGATAGAGCGAACCATGGAACTGGAACGATAAGTCCCCTTTTAGCATAAAGGCCGGACAATTCCATTTTTTCCCATTAGTTCCAGGATTAGCATTGATAAATCGGAAAAACGAAAGCTCTTAAACAAAGGCAACGACGATAAACTTTCAGTACGTAAGAAAACATTGTTTAAAAATGGATCGTTTTTATTTACTTTTATTATTTGTCACTTTAGGAGGTAAGGCAGAATGCAATATTTTTTTCCCTTCAGCCTGGAAATGGTTTTCGGGTGAGATTTTAAGATTTTTCTGTATAAACGGCGGTTGCTTTCGATGATTTTTAGGATCAGTGGAAGAGGAACCTTCAGAAAACGATATAACATCGAATCAAAACAATACCGCACCTGACGATATATTTTTTACACTTTTAAAACCGTAAGAAGACCTTTCTTTTACTATGCTCAACATTGGTTTTGCAGAAACAATCAGCATATACCGATCTCGAGGGAAAATTCTTCTGAGTACTTGAGGAGCATTTTTGAGCCTGAGGCGAAGACTAAGTTCATCGTCCATGGATGGATGGGGAGTCAAGAAGCATACATTGTTAGGAACACAGGAGAAGGTACGACAGAATTACATTTGAGTACAAAAGTCTAAAGTATTTATTAGAATACTTGAAGAATCAAGGAGGAAACATCGTGGCTGTAGACTGGTCGATATTAGCTTCTTGGAAAATTTACCCTTTGTCGGCTTTAAACGTCGCCTCTGTCGGTGCAGTCGTCGGAGAAATGGTAGAAAACTCATCGAATCCGGTGCAACAACTGTGAACAAAGTGCACCTCATAGGCCACAGTTTGGGCGCCCATATAATGGGAATAGCAGGAGCTAGCATAAAACACGGAAAGGTTTCAAGAATCACAGGTAATACTGAGCCAGTTTTTCCAACGATTCCTTTCCTTTTTTTTAAGGTCTGGATCCTGCCAAGCCTGGTTTTGAGCATATTGTCTATGAAAATCAAAGATTGGACCCTTCCGACGCTGAATTTGTCGACGTCATCCACACAGCGGCGGGTGCTGCGGGTTTCTATTCGCCGATTGGTCACGTCGATTTTTATCCCAACGGAGGATCACCTCCTCAGCCGGGTTGCTTCGAACCCATCAAAGATCCCTTAAAATTAGGTTCGAAACTTATCTACCATTAAATTTATTTAATATCTGAATCAGTCGGCTGCAGCCATGGTCGAAGTTACGAATTTTTTGGCGAAAGCATAGAAAACCCCAAAGGATTTATGGCTGTCAAATGTGAAACGTGGAATGAATTTTCTGAAGGGAAATGTGCAAAAAATACAATAACATACATGGGTGACGCTGTTTCCACTTCGTAAGTATCCGCAGATGAAGATAACGAGTTCACGCAATATTTTTTAGCTCCCGAGGAGTCTACTACTTGACAACGAATTCAGAAGCACCTTTTGCAAAAGGGAAGAAAGGACTGCACCCTTGAAAATTCTTCAATTTTTATATTATTTGTAAATAAATAATTTATTATATAAAGCAAAGTATCCGACTCGTCCCTTCTGCAAATACCCAGCTCCTCTCAACGACACGAATGTGGAAGAGGAAATCCCTCTCCGCCTCTTCACACCGAAAAAAGAAGCCTGGAAGCCTGAAAAGGAAGCCACAAAAAAAGCTCCGGAGCTTAGACAAGCTGACGGAAAGCAGGGGATTTCGGTAAGCCCGAAATTTGCCAGAAGGAGTAGGAACGAGAATGGCTGTTTTGATTGTTTTTTATACAATTCTGAGAGTTTGAAGGCCATTTTTTTTATGGTCGATATCAGATAAGATTCGGAGCATTATTTTTTTGAGACTGAGTTAATTTTCGTAGATATCAGTTGTTTATTGCATTTCAGAAAAAAAATTCTACTTAAGTCCATTGAGGATATCACAATAACTTTCTTTCGAAAAATTTAAAAAAATTGATATTTACACAAAAATGAAGTGCGTATTTCTGGCCTTGATTGCGATATTTTGTCTTGAAACAACATCTTCACCCTTAAGTAAGTAATACATCATATTCGACATTTATAATTAAAATTTTGTGTTTCAAGACGAAGAAAATGACAGTACAAAAGGAATGATGTTTTTGTTGTATACAAGGTAAATATGCAATTATATTTCTTGATAACTTATTTTTTGTTGAAGAAACAATCCTGTAATGCCGCAATTTTTTGAATTGTATGATCCTTCCTATTTATTAGAAACGAATTTCGATATTCGAAAGAAGGTGAAAATTTTGGTACATGGTTGGAAAAATTCGTACGCATCGGCTTTCAATGTTCTTACGAAGAATGGTGAATTATGTCTATTTTTGAGATAGTGGTAACTGAGCAGTTTTTCAGCGTATTTGCTACAGTATGACACAAATGTGATTGTTGTTGATTGGGAAAGGTTGGCGCGTGAAAATTACTGGAAAGCGAAAAAACATGTAGGTAAAGTAGCGGTCGTCGTTGCTAAAATGATCGACATCCTGGTTGGTCTTGGAGTTCCGGTCGAGAATATACATGTAGTCGGTCACAGCCTTGGAGCTCACATCGCGGGTGCTGCTGGCCGTCTCGTCAAAAACGGCCGCTTCCTAGGGTGACAGGTTTGGACCCGGCCGGACCCTCGTTTTCCTCCGAAGACGAGTTTAAAATCGGACCGGAATCAGCCGAGTTCGTCGACATCGTTCACACCGCGGGTCATTTCACAGGCTATTACGGGAAGCTCGGACACGTCGACTTTTACCCGAACGGCGGCCATCCTGTACAGCCAGGATGCGGTATCGACTTCTCAAGTAAATCATCCCACTGATGAAGCTACTAATCGATTTTCTTTTAGCACTTAGAAGTCATCGACGCGCTTATTGGCTTTTTGCCGAATCAATCATCACACCAAAAGGATTTTTGGCTGCCCCTTGTTCAAGTTGGAGCCATTTTAAAAACAACGCATGCAATAAAACTGATATTGCTGATATGGGAGAACACGTTTCGAACAAGTACGTCAATCGTAAGAAACTAACAGCGGCGAAGCTTTCGCGGATTGAGGTGGAACGGTATGATACAGGTGTAGTAGATGGTGATCTCGTGGACAAGTGAAAAGTCCAGAATAAACGAAAGATTTCGATCCTTTTTCTTCAAAAAGAGTGCATTTGAGGCTTACAACTTTTAACTGCCATAAAAGCCAAAGCCCTCGACCTAACTTGAAAATTTTCAAAACGTTGATGCCGCAAAAAAAAAGTAGGTAGATTTCTGAAATCAGCGTATAGGGTAAATAGGGTAAATATTAATTTTCGAACATACCGATCCAGGACCTCAAATCCCCAGCTACGCCTCCGCTAACTACATAACTAATAAAAATTTGTTTTAATGTTGTTTTTCCGTAGATCGAGGGGGATTTATTTTTTGAAAACGAATAGCCAAACTCCTTTTGCCCTTCATGAAAAGTCTCTCATCTACTAACTTTTTTTTTGTAAATAAACCTCACGAAAATAATTAAATAAGCTCTTTTTATGCACTAAAATTTTCATTTTTAATCCCATTTATCTCAAAAATACATATGCTATGAGTTATGACTTATGAGTAAGGCTTTTAAATGTTATTTTATAGGATTTTTTGAAAGAATATTATTATTTTAAATATCTTCTAAATCGTAAAAACATTTACGAATCCACAGCTTTCATAATTATTTTGACAATTATGTATGGTCAAAACGATTGAAACCATTGCCACCTACTTAAATCGTGGATTCTGAAACATTTACATTATGTAGAAGGCAGTGAAATTGATCGTTTTGAAGATTTAGAATGTTTGGTTTTAATCATTGTGGCAATCTTCCTTTTACATTAAATTTTAATTATTATTATTTATTTATTATTATTTGAGATAGTGAAGGACATTTTTTAATTACCTATCAAAAACAATGTCAGATAAGATTTGAAGCAAAATTTTTCTTGAGTCAGAATTAAATTTCCTCGATCTTAAGTAATTCGATGCATTTCCTTACATCAACATAAAAAACAATAAAATATTTGTTCCCTATAAAATCATGAAGAGCATATTTTTCGCCTTGATTGCGATCTTCTGTCTTCAAACGACATCTTTACCTTTACGTAAGTAATCCATCATTTCCGACATTTAAAGTAATAATGATTATTTTCTTTCAAGAAGAAGAAAATGATAGTACTGAAGGATTATGTTTGTGTTATACAAGGTAAAGAATAATTGGCGCATTTTTATTTAAAAATTTATTTTATTGAAGAAATAATCCTGTGAGACCGCAATTTTTCGTATTAGATGATCCCCACAATATCACTAGTACGAATTTCGACGTTCGAAAGAAGTGAAAATCTTGGTACACGGTTGGAAAAATTCTTATACTTCGCCGTTTAATGTTGTCACGAAAAATTGTAAGTTTTGATTGCCATTTTGGGCCCGAAATGCAAAAATGTTATATTTTTAGCATACTTACTACAGTATGATACAAATGTGATTGTTGTCGATTGGGAAAAGATGGCAGAAGAAAATTACTTTACTGAAAAAAAGAACGTACGTAAAGTAGCGGTCGCCGTTGCCAAAATGATCGACGTCCTGGTCGATCTGGGTGTTCCGCTAGGGCATATCCATGTCGTCGGTCACAGCCTCGGAGCTCACATCGCGGGAGATGCTGGGCGCCTTGTCAAAAACGGGCCGCTTCCGAGGGTGACAGGTTTGGACCCGGCCGGACCCTCGTTTTCCTCCGAATACGAATTAAAACTTGGCCCCGACTGTGCGGAGTTCGTCGACGTCATCCACACAGCAGCTCATTTCGTCGGCTACTCCGGAAAACTTGGACACGTCGATTTTTACCCGAACGGCGGTCATCCTATACAGCCAGGATGCGGGATCGATTTCACTAGTAATGCATCCCAATATACATATTTCAAGCTATAAATCGATTTTCTTTTAGCAATAAAAAGCCATGGTCGCTCGTTTTGGCTTTTTGCCGAATCGATCATCACTCCAACAGGATTTTTGGCGGCTTCTTGTTCAAGTTGGACCGAATTTAAAAATAATTCATGCAAAATACAGATATTGCTGAAATGGGAGAACACGTTTCGAACAAGTATGTAACTGTTTTGACTAAAAATAATGAAATGTAGCGAAGCTTAAGTCGGTGAGTGATACAGTTATTTCTTGGATCAGATATGTTGGACTGTCATCAGTGCAAACTAATAAAAATTTGTTTTGATTCTAATTTTTTGCAGATCGAGAGGTACTTATTTTTTAAAAACGGACAGCCAAACTCCTTATGCCCTTCATGAAAAGTCTCTGATTTATCAGCATTCTTTATAAATAAACATTAATAAAAAAATAAACTTTTTATTCGCCGACTTGTAATTTAATTTTCAACGCAATCAGTCAAAAAATACGTTGGGACTTGTGAGTCAACTCCACACACCTGAAATAAAGCGATTGCGACTAGATATCCAACTGTTCAAACTTTAAACAAGGATAACGCAAAATTATTTTGAACCTCTTATTTCGAGTGCCTCCCAACTTTTTCATGAAGATAAGCGAATCAAAACCCTTCTACATTCTAATCTACATTCATCCATCGTAAACTGTTCCGTTTTATGTTAACGATGTCCATAAATCCGTATTTGGTATTTGTTTTTCTACTTGGATATTTCACAACTATCCACTCCTCTTGTCAGTCTGCACACGGTGAGTAATAGCTACAAATAACATTTGAATTGCATTAACTGAAATTTTAGAATACGATGACATACTTGATATAAGTAGTAAAATGGAATTTTATTTACATACAAGGTAAAAAGAATACTTTTTTTATATGTAGGGTGGGGAAGAGTAAGTTATTCATATTCAACAGAACGAAAGAATGGCGCTGCCTTATTATCCGAAGTACTCTCATCTCCATCCCTGCTCTTCCTATCCTGGGAAGGAAATAGGAAGAGCAGGTAGGTTCGTGCGAACACGTTCTTTCGTTCTATCGATTGTGCTTGAATGGCCTAAGTGGTTTTCTTTCCTAGAGCTCGAAGTTCGCAATTCAATTTAGCAAACATTGAAGATTTAAAGGGTCAATTTCATTCTGAGAAAAACACAAAAATTTTGGTGCATGGATGGAAAAATAAACTTCATTCAAGATTTAATGAGATGCTAGTCGATAGTATGTTGTACTTAATAATTTTCGGATTGATTTTAAAGATTTTTTTTTGTAGCGTACCTGAGATTTTACGACTTAAACGTCATTGTGGTCGTCTGGTCCAATTATTCCGGATGTATCAATTACTTCGACTCAAGAGACAGTGTATCGTCGGTGGGAAAAGTCGTGGCCTACATGATCGATAGCATGTATGAAACGTTAAAGCTGGATTACGGCAAGACGCATATGATAGGGTTCAGTTTGGGTGCACACGTCTCGGGAATCGCTGGACTGCGTTTGAGATTCGGAAGGGTCTCGAGGGTGACCGGACTCGATCCCGCGGGACCTGGATTTTCACCTAAAGACGACTTCAGACTCCGAAACGACTCGGCGGAATTCGTCGACGTAATACATTCGTCGATGAAAACCGCCGGGACTATGCATAGAGTGGGTCTCGCCGATTTCTATCCAAACGGCGGCACCTCTTCCGTCAACGGTAAAATCTCAATTCATCTTCAATTTAATAACCAATTATTCATAGTGATTAAATCCCATCAAAGATCTTACTACTTCTTCAACGAATCTATCGGCGAACCTGGCGGGTTCATGGCCAAAAGATGCGACAAATGGCATCAGTTCAAAGAAGACAAATGCCCTTACAACGAAATCGAAGAAATGGGAGAGCACGTTTCACGCGAGTATGCCCTACTACCTATTATATTTTGCCAAATAATTCTTATTTTATTCCTTAGAGCACGTGGGAGGTTTTTTCTTCAAACTAACAATGAAGCCCCTTTCGCCAGATTCAACCGATCTTTGGTCTACACCAACGGCGCTCTCTTATCCCATGGCGGATTGTACTTGATAGGACTTTCACAACTTCTACTATTTAAAAAAATTCTCTAAAACTTAACTTAGCTAAAAATTCTCTAAAACTTAGCTATATGACTAACGTACCTATTAAAATATTTTTTTACGAATTTTCTGCGGTTTTAATACAAGAAATTCCTGTTTTACTAGATTTTTGGACGGTTATACTGCTGAGAAACAACTGCTTAACAGGATATTACGGTGTTCCCCACAGTTTTTTCCCCAAGGAACACTCATTTAATTGGTTTATTGTGCGCTTTTCTCGATCTTACTTCCAAGAAATATGCCCCCTTAGTCATCTATCATTATAGAAGAGGGAGTACATATTTTTGTCTCCTTCATAAGGACAGTTACTTGATAAGACTCAAACCTCACTCTACCTAACTTTATAAATCAAGTGGAAAATTCAAATAATCACACCTCTGCAAAAAGCGATTTCATGTAATTCAAAATAAACAAATACTCGTCTATCTGATATACCAATTGATTAATCAAAAATTGCAAAACCTTTATTTTATTTGATTGACACCTTTAAAATATCGTTATTCGTATCCAGACTAAAACCAGGATGGACTTTAAAGTACATTTCTTTTTTCTTTTTCTTCTCGGAAGTTTAAGTTCGTCGTACTCAGAAGGTAAAGCTACTTATGCCAATTTCAAATACATTTTATGCTTTTTGCTAGAAACTTCAGTGGAAGATCTGTTACATGAAGCAGGAGAAATGATTTTTATGCTTTACACAAGGTAATCTTTTCGTCATAAATTATTATGACTCATAATAATAAATAATAAATAGATTATGACTATTATCTTTGCGGTTTTCATAAATTTTTGCAGAAAAAACCCAGTGGAAGGAGAACAATTTGTGTTGACCAATATTGAGCAGTTGGGTCAAACTAATTTCAATGCGAGTAGGACTACTAAAATATTGATTCATGGATGGAAAGGATCGTATTGGCAAAATTTGGGATTCTTGTTAAAAATGGTTGAAGATTATTTGTTGAAGTTGGTGCACTACAATGTATTTTTAGCTTTTTTAATCCAGTATGACACCAACGTGATAGTCATAGACTGGGCCAAAGACGCAAAGACGGTCTGGTATAACCATTCGCGAAACAAGGTATCAGCTGTGGGAAGTGCAGTGGCGTATATGATCGACGAGCTCGTTTCAAAACTGGGAGTAAATCCTGATCACATCCACATCGTGGGCACAGCTTGGGAGCACACGTTGCCGGAATCGCCGGCCTCCTGAGTACACCTGAAGTCGGACGCGTCACAGGTCTCGACCCAGCAGGGCCACTTTTCTCCTACAGCGATTTACTCCGTTTGAGCCAACATTCTGGGAAATTCGTCGATGTCATACACACAGATGCGTACAGCGCGGTTTTGCTGGGAATTTGGGCCACGTTGATTTCTACCCCAACGGCGGCTTCGCTGTTCAACCTGGATGCGGAATCGACGTGATGGGAAGTAAGTATCCGTCAATGGTCAACAACGACTAAACGTGGTTTTTAGCCGTCAGAAGCCATGAGCGGGCCTATTGGCTTTTTTCCGAGTCTATCTACACGCCTGGAGGATTCAAAGCGATCTCTTGCAACAGTTGGAGACACTTTAAGGAAAACCAATGCACTAACGGCACAATAGCAGAAATGGGAGAACACGTCTCCAAAGAGTAAGCAGTCATAAATTCTAATTAGGTAGTTAAACTTTTTTTCAAAGGACTCGCGGTTCATTCTACTTGATAACAGGTGACAAAACTCCTTACGCTTTGGGAGAGTCATCGCTGCATTACCGTGACGTATAAAATCTCTCCAACAAATTACTGTTACAAATTACTGTTTTGAATATAATTTTTTTTACATAATTTTATTATTAAACCAAGAAGTTTTCTAGGTTTCTAGCTTGCTTTAAAAATTTACGATGATTATTTTTGCACTAAGCAAGCAAAGATTGCATAAATCAGCCAATGAATGACGACTTCTTCCACTCTTGAGATAAATTTCAATTTTCAAATAAAAGCAAATTAATGGTATTTAAACAAATACTTTTTCAGATAAAATCTTTTTATCAGAAAATATTGCACATCACAAAAAAAAGTCAACTGTTCAACGACTGTTTTGTTACAAACATATAAGGATTTGTCAAATAAAACTGTCGAACTCAAATCTAAACCATGGATTTCAAGAAAATCAATATTTTTTTAATTTTATTTTTGGCTAATATTTTTTATTCGTATTCTAAAGGTAATTTTTGATCTAAATCACTTTTTTTTAATATTAATTTTTTCGGTCGATAACACCAGTAAGGGATGATGAAGCAGAAAATTTTTTTGTACTTTACACAAGGTAAGAAATGTCTAATTACTTTTTGTTTCATCCTAAATGGTGTTTAGGAAAAATCCTTTGGAAGGACAATTTTTTGATTTGAATGATATCGATAAATTGGCCACAACTAATTTCAATGCAAGTAAAAGCTCGAAAATTTTAATTCATGGATGGTTGGATAGTTATAATTTGAATTTTGGCATCCTTCTCAAAAATGGTAACTTTTTTTTCTATAAAGTTTTTAAAAATTAAGGATCGAAAGGTTGGGAGATGCTGATTGATTCAATTTGTAGCATACTTGATCGAATACGACGCTAACGTGATTGTCGTCGACTGGTCAAAAGATGCGAAATCAATATGGTACAATTATTCACGAGGCAAAGTTCCCGAGGTGGGCCGTGAAGTCGCGAATTTGATAGATCAGCTAGTTTCGAAATTCGGTTCGAACCCGGATAAAATCCACGTGGTCGGACACAGCCTGGGAGCGCACATCGGAGGGGTCGCTGGACTTCTTGCTAGTACGAAGATCGGACGCGTTACAGGTCTCGACCCGGCTGGACCCCTTTTCTTTTACAGCGACGAACTCCGTTTAAGACCCACATCCGCGAAATTCGTCGACGTCATACATACGGACGCGTACGGCGCTGGCTTCCCCGGAAATTTAGGCCACGCCGACTTCTATCCAAACGGAGGTACGGCGATTCAACCTGGATGCGGGATCGACGTCGGAAGTAAGTTTCGTCTCAAACTTTTTATTCGATAATAACTGTGTTTTCCAGCAAGCAAAAGCCATAAAAGAGCTTTTTGGCTCTTTGCCGAATCCATCTACTCGCCTGGAGGTTTCATTGCGAAATCTTGCCAAAACTGGATACAATTCAAGTTAAACCTGTGCCCAGGCAGCTCAATAACTGAAATGGGAGAACACGTCTCAGAACAGTAATTAATGCCGAATATCAATAATCAATATTTTTACTTAAATTTTACTGCGTTCATATCCGGAAAGGATGATTTTAATATAAATTCCAATAATTGAGGAAGAAATGACTGCGATCCTTTTCGGAATATGAACGCAATAAAAATTAAAGCAAAAACACTAAGTAATTGCCTTGACAACAACCTGTCATAAAAATTAAAAAACAATACAATGATCCTTATTCATATTACTGTACTTAATTAGAATTTATTGATCAAGAAAAAAAAATTTTGTAAGGGCTGTTTCCTACGTAGCAGAAGGTCTTGTCCCTCTGACCAGTTGATCTTTACTAGATTACATGATTGATTAAATTTTTTTTAAATTGTGTTATTGTTTTCAGAGCTCGAGGATCTTTTTATTTACGCACTAACTCTCAAACACCTTATGCCATGGGAGAAGCATCGATTCAGCCTGAGATTTAACGGAAAATAGATTTTCTTCAAATGTTTGAATAAACCGAGTTTTTCGATTCGATTTTTTTTTTTTTTTTTTTTTCTTTAAGCCAGTTTAAATGGAATACAATTTTAATGAGGGGTGGACAAACGACGTGCCATAAATTATTTAAAAACCGGGACAATATTGAACGCCGTGTAAAATATACAAAGGGCTCTTGACCCAAGAAAAGCGAATTATACACCCAGAAACCGGCTATTTTTTGTCAACTCATTTTTTCATTAGTAAAATTGTCATTGACGAAAAAAGTCGATAATTTTTTCCGTTTAAAAAGGCTACCTTGACCATGGGCGTCAACGTCCCCCAATAATTAAGAACAGTGCAATTAGGCTAAAAAAAGGGCCGAACCTTGCAATTTTTGGGGAAATGGAAGCTAGAGGAACAATCATTTTACCGGCATTACCTTTGCTGATGAAATCCCCCCAATAGTTCGAACAGAAGCGCCCATATTCTTGACAAAGAAGCTACGAAGGGAGCTTGTTAAAAATACAAATCTAATTCGACCATCATATATAACTCATGCGTGTTTTATAAAGTAGTATCGTGGCAATAACCTAAATAAAAGATCATTTTTTACTTTTTTTTAATTAGCATTATCGGATTCCTCTAATAATTTACCACGATTCATAAGCCGATTTTTGACCGGGCAAATGATTCCTTTACTTGCCTTTCACGCTGTTAAAAATAAAGGCATTCACGCTTATTCGTTTGTAATTTGAACACGGTTAATTAAATTGAGGAAAAATTGGCGAACAGAATGCCGACAGAATTGTGATCAATAAAGGGTCGTTTGGACACAGTAGATTAACAGATAACCACGAAATATTAAAATTTAGCCTTTCTTGCTTTGCTATCGTTGTAGACAATTAGCATAAATGAATTATCCGTTAAACGTCCAGCTGACGCAATACTGAGGGAAAAAACGATACTTGAATTATTCTAGATGCTTATAGGACGAAGGTCGTGTTCTAAAGGGATTAAAAATAAGTTCTGACCTCAATCGTGGGCTTTTGATTTATTTAAAATTTTATAGCAAGTTTGATGAACCTCCCTCGATCAACAGGAGGTTTTTGAACGTCGAAGAAAAATTGATCGATGGCCGAACAAGGTCTTCAGTCTTAAAACGGACATGGGCTGTTCACAGGGGAGAATCCCGTTTTCGCCGGGTACGCCTTCTACTCCGGAATTCTCGCGTTGAAAATGATCCTGATGTCTTTTCTGACAGGTTATACGCGATTTAAGAAACAGGTAGACGCATGCTTCGGTCTTGCTCGGAGATTAGGGTTATAGTTCATGAATTCCTTAAATTTTGCGTTTTCAGGCTTTTGTGAATCCGGAAGATGCACGTATGGCTGGAGTGGAAACTAAACTCGCGCCAGACGATGATGTTGAAAGGATCAGAAGGTAAAAATCCTCTCTCCGTTCGCATTTGGGATATTGAATTTTTTCTTTTTTCAGAGCTCACCTCAACGATTGAAAATATTTTGGTGTTTATGGTCACCGGACTGATTTTCGTCGCGGCGGATCCAAACGCCATTTTTGCCCTAATGCTTTTCCGTATCTACACTTTGGCTAGAATACTCCACACGGTCGTCTACGCCGTCTACGTCGTCAAAATGCCGGCTAGAACAATATTTTTCCAATTAGGAGCTCTAACAAATATCATCATATATTTTACATTTTCTTCGCTTTCCCGCAATTTTAAAAATCACAATTTCGTTTAAAAGTATTTAAGTATAATTAAATCATTGGTGAAAGCATTGAAGTCCCTCAATTGATGAAGATAGCGTATTTCCCAGCCGGGTTTCTGCGAATTCTTCTAGTATTCAGGCAGTCGGGCTCTTCCACGTCTGACGGAGTCCATCGAGTGCTCATACTAATTAACTGCATAAGTTGGAAGTACGAATCGAATGTCTCCGATCGGATTTTCGACTTATAAAGATTCGTTTTAAGAAGTAGCAGAATTGGCCAATGATTTAAATGTAAGCTAAACTATAAATACCTGTTACACAGGTTCGCTATTTTACTTTCAAGCAGCACATCAAGTGTAATAATTTTTTTAAAAAAAAATATATTATTCTTTACTTGGTTTATAAGCAACCAATATTCTGGATTCAGTAGACCAGTGATCAAGAACGAGTGAGCCCTTCCACAAGGGATAGGAGGTTAGGAGCCAACTTAGGCGGCCGAACTAAATGGAGGAGAAAAGGCTTGTAAAAACGGGTATTCTACAATGCTTTTCGACTTAAAATGCATAAACAGGTAAGGAAACCTAGGCAGCTGAAGGAGCTGGACGGTTTCTCTGGCTCTCCCCGAACAGTATCCAGAAAATTTCAAGAGGATTTTTTGATTTATTTTTATTCCCTCAGGACGAATAAAATAAGAGACAATAAAAATTTTCTAAATTTCTTTAATAGGGTAAATTTTAACAAATAATACAGAAATAGATCTATTTGATATGTTCCAAGACTTTTTTTAAAAAATAAAATACAAAAAGATCCTTTAATATCTTTTATCTTCATAAAGATAAAAATTGTGCTCAATTAACGCTAGGAATTTTAAAATTTTTCAACTAATTTTGGGAAATACAACAGATTTTAAGCGTAACTTTCCAATGGATTAACAACGATTACACATTATAAACTTTTGAGGGAAGGTCAGGGGGAAAAAAAATCTTAAAAAATATTTATTTAATTTTTTTAAAGTTCCGACTAGAACGAAAAGGATTTTTCAAATATTTTTTTTGAGACTTTTCTTCCTTCTGTTAACAATTTTAGTCTTAACATCAAAAATCGATTAACATTTTATAGATTTTTTTTTCAAACTTAAAAACGTTTGTCAGTCGAGTTAATACCAGTGTGGGGGAAAATCACACTAGGATTACCTATAATTGACATTAAGTGATAAAGCAAGAGGTTAAAATATGAAAAACATTAGGCTTAAATAAAAAAAAATTCGCCTTCGGGCTTCGACTCAATTGAGCAATACAGGGGTAAAAGGGGAAGATTAGAAACGATTTAATAGAATTTCCTGTATCACATTTTTTAAAATATATACAAAGCTTAATATATACAATTTTGTTTTTAATTATATACAAGAAAAGAAAGGAACTAAAATGGAAGACCATTTGTTTTGCATTCTGTAAAAAATACAGAAAAAAATTTTTTCTGGTTAAAATTTGTGATGATAAAATAAAAAATAAAATAAAAACTTAACTTTAATTGGTCACATTAATACACAGCACCAATAAAATCTTAGTCTATGCAGTCGTATAAAACAAAAAATTGGATTTTTAGCCTTTGAATTAAAATATGGAAGATGCTAACACGACGATTTTACATAAACTTTATTAATAAAACACCGAAGGATAAATATTTTAATAAATTGTCCACAGAAGGACATCCACCAATGGTAAATGCGGTTTTTAAAAATAAAAGGTCGAGAAGACTAGAAACCGCATCGATATCACATTTTTTTATATAAAAAAATAAAATAATAAAAAGGATTTAAATGCATGAATTACTAGATGACAGTGGACCTTGTTTATCACTTAAAATTGAAGGAGATTCCATGATTTTTTTTAGACCATAATGGGGTCCTCGTCTCCGTCTGGGGTATAAAACGTTGACGAGCTTTCTGACCCTCGTTTTTTATGTTTATGAACGACGCGGTGTCGAGAAAGGGGTTGAGCTGGAAAAAATTGAAAAAGAAAATTTATTTTATGCTACAATAGATAATGTCACTGCATTCATTCTCTAACATATGCTACTCAAGGCAAAGCGGCCCTGAACCCTACTGTCACATTTTCAAAAGTGTTAGGAGGGAAGTGTTCAAAAAGGGCTCTCTCTCCCTCAGCTACTTTGACAAGATGGCAAAACGACCAGGGTCAAAGAAATACCAAAAAGTTAATCAAAGAACCAGACATTCACCAGCAGAGTAGGGCCAAGATCCACAAATTATACTGCTGAAAGGACAAAACTAAGGCCTTAAATATAAGGGAGTGATGGATGACAGCACAGGCCGTTTATTATGATCTAATCTATCGAACAAGAGAGGTCTCCAGTAACAAAAAAGCTAACATCGAAAAATTCTGTAACCCCCAAAAAATGGTAACAAAAATCCAGAGCAGCCATGATGGGAGAGTGAATTTAAGATAAAACTTACGAATTGATGTGTCGACATCATCTAAGCTTCCATCGTCCGTTGACAGAAGGTCATCGTCGCTCGGTGACCTTGTCAAAGACGGTAAAGTCGAAGTGAGCAGCGCCTTTTCTTTTTGGATCTCTTCAATTTTTCCCATTAGAAGAGCCTCTTCGTCGTCCGGTTTCGATATAACTAATTCTTCAGGAGTAAATATCTAAAACGAGAAAAGTTAAAAAGAAGAAAGTTAAAAATAAATACTTTTGAGCTTCGGATAGATGAAAGACGATAAGTTGCTGTATGACATGCAGTATCAAGTGTGTCGATGTCTGCTAAAGTTGACCTCACTTTACGTAGCTGTTCTGAAACTATGACTTCAATGCACGCAGTTTGGCGGCTGATGTCATGAAGAGAGTCTTGTGCTGGTACAACTTTGTTCGTCCGGAGAATACAGGGAGCAAAAACAATAGCCAAAGCATTTGAGCTCATACGGTTCACATCTTCATGAAGAGCCACTCTGTAAATCCAAAATTAAAAACTGCATTCTTTTCAACCTTTATTTTAATACCTAGCCAAATGAAAAATGAGACGTTCCATCAGATCAAAATTTAGAGGAGGCAACTTTTTAAGGATAGTGAACATTGTCGAGACTTTATCTTCAGTCAAGCTTGCAGCTCGTAAGAAATCCTCGTAGCAGTCAAAAGTCAGAAGTGGTTCTGGCATTTCACGAAGAAAACTTTTCAAAACGCTCGCCAAAACATGAACCTAAAAATTAAATTTTAGAACAAATTCTGAGATCGAATTTCTTAATGTTAGTGAGACAAACGGCTATTCTACATTTTTCACACTAACATACTTAAAATGAAGCCTGGAACCACAAAATGGAGCCTAAATACCAAATTTATAGTAGAATAGCTTAATAAAATTTTAATACACACCTGATAATCTTCAAATTGAATCTTTTCGATTTCTTGATCTTCCATTCTGTTTTTAGTTCTTTGACTTTGGAGCTCACCTGAAAAAAATTAACGTAAATAAAATAAAAATTGAGAAATATTACGAACCCCTGATTTTCGATAGATCCCTTCGGTGTAGAGGCCATACATTTCGATGGTGGTGATAAGACGATCAACGACAATTGGGATTTTCCGCTCGCCGGTCGTCAGCTGATAAAGAGGAACGCCAAAGACAGGATGAGGGCACTGTTTCGGCACAGTCACTTCTTTACTGCACATCATCACTACTTTTGTATAGCATTTTTTATGACACGTAAGCTTACAATCTGAAAATAAAACTTAGTAAAATCCACCAGAAGGTTGTCTATACATACTTTGACAAACTAAGCCTCTCTCTAAAGGCCACATAAAAAACGAATTGCATATTTCGCATGCTGTTGGAATATTAATAATGGTCAGAACAAAATTATGTCCTGCATGATTTATAGGATCCTCGGTTTTTCGTTTTTTCTCTTTTTTCCTTTTGAGCTTTCTCGGTTTTTCCTGCTCCATCCTCGTCTTTGCCATAAATTCATTCATGAAACCTCGAAATGTTGACGCCCATTGTAACAGGAAAGTCCGCTCGCATGTCTTCCTGTTGGCGAACTGTGTCCATAACCTGAGAAAAAATTTATAATTTTGGAATTTTTAAAGCAAAAGTATATTTACATGAGAAAAATTAGCTATTAAGTCTTTGTATTTTATATTGAGAGCTTCAGGCCCTTGTTTATTGACTACGCTGTAAGTAGCAATCAGATTGTCCTTAAATTCTTTTAAAGCTTGTTTAAACACCATATCAGCTTTTGACGGCTTCTCCCCTTCGGTTGACTCAATTTTATAAATCTAGAAAAAAAAATCATAATTTTGCCATATTTTAGCGTCGTTGTTACTTTTTTTGTTATGAAGTTTTGCATTTGTTGAAGTTCTTTGATTCCGGAGATAATTTTATCTGTGCTGTCGGTGAACTCGGAGGTACCTTGAAGGCTGAATTTAGCCTGTGAAGTATTAGGGACCGACGCACTCTTTTCAGAGTGATGGAGCCGTGAAGTTTTCCGCGATTGCTTTCCTTTTCGAGAATGGGCACTGACGTATGAATGGCATGGGAGCCGGAGTACGCCACCATTTTGAATACATTTAGTATGGAAGAGTTGCTTACATTCTGAAGAAGAAAAAAAAATACAAATTTAAAAAAGCTGATAATCTTTTTTTTCCACCAATTTTCGCATAGTGCACCTTTTAAAGTGAAGCAATTGCTCTGAATAAACTTTTGGGTTCTTATAAAGGTTGAGCCTACCTGAACATTTGTGTCCTTGAGTAAAGAATGCATCCATGGGATGATTACAAGATGAGCACCGGTCGTCTTTAGTGAACCGGTTGATTTTTCTAAAACTGTGCCCTGCAATGGTGAACATAGTTGTCCCTTTCCATTCTAGAAGATCAGCCGATGGTGAATGCTGAGGCGGCGTATGTTTAGACTCCCAGAAGCTTCCGATTGTGCAGCTGGATCGCTGTTGCGACGCTTCAAATCCAAACCCCTAAAAATAACAATTAAACCTTCAAGTTTTCCCTTTTTTATTTTCTTTTACATAGGAAGTTTTGAAGGTTTCTCAGGAAGAGGTTTCGGCTGCTCTTCGCCGATGCTACGACAAACAAGATCTC
Source organism: Orius insidiosus (assembly GCA_014119065.1). Taxonomy (NCBI): domain Eukaryota; kingdom Metazoa; phylum Arthropoda; class Insecta; order Hemiptera; family Anthocoridae; genus Orius; species Orius insidiosus. The sequence continues at coordinate 154,411 of JACGAQ010000271.1, read as the reverse complement.
GACGACGAGGAAGCCGTGGTGGTGGTGGAACATTACTTTTGGATGGAGACATCTCCTTCCACGGATCAGCATCCATCTCGCCATCGCTATGTGTAGAACTTTCACTTTTCTTTCCAACACCTAAAAAAACATAACGTAAGTGTTTGAAATACCAAAAAATAAACCATTCAATCAAAAATGCATGTCAAAATAATACAAAATAGAAAAGAAAAAGACATCCATGGATTGAATCCCTTGAGTCACAAATTTTTGGTTCTCCATATCTCAGCTTCCTGTAGATTTGGATAAACTCTTCTCAAACACTATTGGGGGGGTTCATGTTAAAAACCCAAGTTTATGGGTTTTACAATGACTTCCTTTTAAAAAAAAAAAAAATTTCCATTAAAACCAGCACACTGAAAGGGAAGGTCATCTATCTATGTTTTTAATTATTGCCAAGTTGCTCTACTTGCAACACTCGCTACAGGTTGGCAGCATTGTAACACTGGTTATCGCTACATCACTTAAGGTTAGCACCAGCACGGACAAGAATGTGGATGAATGACCGCTCCAGTTCAGATCCAAGTCTTGTAGCATCCCAAGTTTGGCCACTACCTCGGAATCGGTTCCCAAAAGCAACAAGAGCCAGGGACACAGCCCCCATCACCTTCTGGGCTTCAGAAGAACCAATAGGTTATCAAAGAAGACAAAAAATAATAAAGATTATCTTGTTATCCATTTGCGTTTTTCTAAAAATTTTAAAAATAGAAAGCAAGCGATTGGTCTAATAAGAGCTGAGATAGGAATGCAGTTTACTCATTTCTAGGATCAATTCATACACTTGTATATAAATACCGACAAATAGCAAGAGAGAGAAATGTAAAAAGAAAGAGAAGGGAAAAAAGAAGCTATTTTTATATGATAAAAAATGCACTAATAGTATCTAATAGAATCAATCTTAGGTAGGCATTTACATAAAAAAATAATAAAAATTTCTTGTCCTTTAATACACACCCATTAAACTCCTAATTTGACGTTTAGCCTTACACAAAGTAACTTTAACGGCAATACTTTGCGAATCTAAACTTCTTTGCGTTGTGAGCATCTCACAACTACCTTTTCGCCTAACTCGTTTTTCTAACGAGACAAAAATGATGTTTGAATCAAAATATTAAAATTCAAAATGTAGAATTTAACTCACCAACGACAGGCTCAGATGGGTAACTTTTGATTTCAGTCAAAGCAGCCTTTCTCGGGAACAACTTTTTAGGAAGCTCAACTCCCAAAATCTCTTTGTTTGGATCACCCACACTAAAAAACAAAATAATTTTAAAAATTTATAAATTTATGAAATTACCGTATTGGAATGTTTTCTTCTTTAATCGTCTCTTCAGACTTAATTTCAGCCTTAACATACTCAACAGATACAACTTCTGGCTTCTTAGATTTTTGTTGTTTCATCTTTTTGATCTAAGAATAAAATAAATTAATAAAACTGTTAAGAGTTTTTTGCTGAATACATTTTTTAGGTTAGATCGAAGTAGGAATCCTCTAGCATGCGATTGGAAAGTGACGATCCCTTTTTTGAGCTTTCGGAGCCAAGATTTTTGAGCGTAAGACCTCCACGCTCTTTGTATAGTCACAGCCGAAATTTCCATTTGTCTCCTTTGCTGTTGGACCAAAGCCATTCTCCAGTATGCCTGAAATAACACGTTTAAAAAGGTTCGGTATTCATATTTCAGTTTATACTTGGATCGTGATAGCAGCAGATTTTAATTTAAGGAAACGAGAGCGTTCCAGGATTGCTCGGAACCACTGCTGTATTTTGACGATGCTAGCCATTATCTGCTGATGAAGTCTGTAGTCGAGTTTGACCTTCTCACATTCTCTCATGAATATTTTACTGCTTCCAACTTGGTAGTTATCCCTGTTTAGGTTAAGTGTGAGTAAAAAGTTACGCACATCAGCAGGAGAGCTATTTAAAAAAATTAATGAGTCATCTAGAGTCTTAAAAATGCAAACCTGAGTAGTCCTTTAGGTAAAAGTATCCTGTATAGTTGTATAAATTCGTCATAACTAAGACGCACGTTGTAACCCGCTTGGCGTATCCTGACCGTCTCAAGCATACCAGTGTAACGAAGCTGACGTTGAACAGTATCGTCGTCGAATGTATTCGGTATTTTGTTGCTGTTACTTTTGATACAGCGGATGAAAAACGGGTTCGCCTGATTGAGAGTATCCATGAGGCTGAGGAGCGATTGCTGGAACTGAGCGGTGACCGTCAAAGGCTGCTTCCTAGCTTTGCTCATCTGCCCAAGAGACTGCGTCCTCCCTGCAAGCGTCTTCACGCTCTGGAGATTCTTAAGGCCTTTTTTACCTCGCTCCCTCGGCCTGAACGACTTATTCTTCCTAAAATATTATAAAACTTTTACAATACTGGAACCCACTACTTCTGCATTGTTAAAACATAAAATCGACAAAAACCAAATCGTATTGTAGATTTTACTATTCTATTTAGAACATTTCAATTCACTAATTTTTTAATTCTCTACTTTCTTTTAATTGTTCAACTAAACAAAAAACAATATAATATTCAGGGTGTCCTTTAAAAATCAATAAATGAAGGAAGTAAAGAAATTCCTGATAACAAAGAATACTTTAATTTTATTATTTTTTCTTTTAAAAAAATGCAAACCAGCATCACTTCTGAAGTTTTTTTACAATTCTTCCTTCAAATATCAATAGTTTAAACCACTCAATATTTTCTAAACTAAAAAAAAAATGAAAAATAGGACTTCACAAGCAAAAAAGGAAATTTTTTTATACAAAATGCAGCATGCTGTTAGGAAAATTTCAAATTTTGAAAGGGAAAAAACGTGCTATTTTTTATGGCTAAAATAAGCTTGAAAACTCGTTGATTTAATCTGTGATGAACTCCAAAAGCCCCTTCACCTTTTAATTTAAAATAATAGTCGTTTTACATACTGAAGAATCTGGGTCGCTTTTTCGAAAACCCTCGCCTCGTCCGGGCAGAGGACCTTACGCAAAATCGGTTTATCACAGTCGTCGCTATTGACTCGTTGTTGAAGTTTCGACCTTTCGTTGTTTACAAAATTCGTTGTCGTTTTCTCGTTGTTCGTCTCCTCCTTTTCCACTTTTGGCGGGAACGTCTTCACGTTCGTGTAACGCGCATTGAATCTAAACATTCGGGTTTTTTCTATTTTATTCACGCTTAAGTCGCTGTTGCCATTCCCAATTTGTTTAAGAACGTATAAAAACACTCAATTCAAAAAAGAACTATCATGCCTTCATACAATCAAATCTGTACAGTAACCTATACACATGCAATATCCCCCCTATGATCATATGGCCAACAATCGTTGACTTCATATCACAACCTCTTTTGTAAGAGTCAGAGACTTTGATCACTCACCCAAGGGGCAGTCAATAAACACATTTAAAAAATACATGGAATGGCAATCTCAGATGCCAAAATTGTGTAACCTTTAAACTCTAACCTAAACAATTCGCACAAAGTGCCACCAGAAAGCAGGACTGTCTCTTCAACTTAAAAGATAATTCTTGTCTCTGAAGATTGTGAAAACTATTGTACAGGTCAACAAGTATTAAAGGATTACCTAAAAACTCAACCGTCAAATTATTCAAAAATTAAGAAAGTTGGGTAGATATTATATTACCAAAGAAATAAGGGCATTTTATGATTTTTTCAAAAGAAATTATAAGTCTCTTATCTTAGGCACATTCTTTTTATAAAAAAAAATGTCAAAACCATGCAAAACAGTTAACATTTAAAAAAATTAACAATAAAACCGCCTCTTTTAACTTACGCAATCCTGTTAACTGTTAGATTTACTGCAGACATTGTCACAAGATGGCTAGACAAATACATTTTTGTCAAGATTTTATGTGGGGAAAAAATGCAATTTTTAAAAATTTAATCTTAATTTTCTAAGTTCTTGCAACATACTTATTAGTTTGAAGATTGAAAATAATAATAAAATGATTACCTTAATATGTCGTTTGGAGTGTGGTTGCGATAGCGGTTATGATAAGAACTCGGTTTGCTTCCTTCTAAAAAAAATTAAAATACTGTTTAAATTTTTTGATAGAATTTTACCTCGAGAAAGTCTGTGTTTCCTTCCTGCTTCGTGGAAGGCGAAATACCCGCGGAAAAATGCTCGGACGATTGCCCAGCGAAATACTGCAACCGGATCTGCACCAACAAGCTCTCGGACAAACGCCATGTTTGAGTTTTTTAACACGCCGACGATTTCTTGACGCATCAAGTCTAAGTTTTTCTCACGCATTTCCGAAACCTAACATTTCAATTAAGTATTTTTAAAACTTCAACTTGTCCATAGTTTACCTGATATTTGACTTTTCCAGCATAATGCTGACAATAAACGCCGCCTCCCGTTTTTGTGGCATTTCATAGAAAGGTTTTCTTTATGGACTGTGTTGAATTTCTGCAGAAGAGTTTCATTCGATGCACCTGGAAAGCTGATTCAAAAAATAATTAAATTGAGAAAATATATTTGCTTTTTTATTTACTTGCACTGGTCGTCTAATACACAGAGAAGTCCATTGGGTTTCCCTTCGATCAACGAAAGGCAAGCAGAATTGTCGGAAAAGCCTATGTCCCTCCATTTTATTCCCTCTTTTCTATATTCTTCTTGCTCATACTTGAAAACATGCTGATTGAAGTAATACTGAAGATGCTCGTTGGCATAATTTATGCAAAACTGTTCAAAGCTGGGGGAAACAGAAGTTAAATGAAAATTAAGGTACAAAAATCGCTTTACCTGTTACAAACACCAAAATCTTCAAAGCCGAAAATGTCTAACACGCCAATGAGTTTCCTTGGTGCTCACGAAGGTTATCTTTCTTTGACAGAAGTGCATGATTGACTTGAAGTACAATCCAGTCGAATAGAGCTCCATACAAACATTTCGCCATTGCATCACGGGCAGCGATCGCCTCATGAAGTTTGTAGTTGATAACGAGTGTTTCACCTGAGGCTCTAGCTCTTTTGCAGTAAGTGCGGCTAAAAGAGTCTCCTGCTTGACTCTCAAAAGTTCAGATATGAGGAGAACGATTTCTGGATTTTGACAGCAACCGCTTCATCATGATGGTACGCAGCTTTCCTCAATTGAAAGTCAACGTTCCAAGAAGAAGAACAGCTGAGAGGACGCGAATAGTCGCCGCTGCTTCTCAGGCGTGAAACCGACCATTTCCATCGACTGCTTCAACCGCGAAAACTCATGGGCTTCATCCACATTGTCCAAAACGTAACAGCCACTCTAAAACCAAATTATGAGATCAATTTTAAATTTATTTTGAAGTACTTACTCTGTTAAGATAATTGTAGTAATCAACAGAACGAAGATGTAGTTGTTGTTTATCGATTCACTGGCACCAGCTAATAAATAGTAAAAGACATGGTAGTTCCTCTCATTTCTCCCTTGGGAGCAGATCCTAGACTTTTCAAGCAAATATTTCTGCACGACAGCACTAAAAAGAAATATGTAAGATTGTAAAGGTAGGTTAACGAGGCTTACCCATGGACCATTCCGTTCTCTCGGTAGTTGACCTGAATAAATTTTCCAAATCTGCTTGAGTTATTGTTATGTGCGGTTTTGGCATTGCCAAAAGCTTCGAGGACTGGCCCGGCACTGAGGATAGTCTGCTCGACTCCACTTCCATGGCTTCCTTTCTGGCTGAGAGCTGTCAAATGATGAAGTAGAAAGTTAGTGCTCTCCGTCTTCCCACTTCCACTCTCCCCGCTTATCACGATACACTGATTCCTCCTGTTCCTCAACATGCAGTGGTACGCGGAATCAGCAACTGCGAAAATATGAGGCGGAAGTTCCGGACCCATACGACGATTTTGATACAGTTTAACATACTTTGGATTATATATCGGATAAAACTGAAAACAATTTTATTAACTTGAAAACCATAGGTTATTTATGTACCTTAAAAGGATTCACAGCAATGAGAATAGAGCCGACATAAGTGTATATATGTTCTACGTTGAACCTAGCACGGAGGTTTTCAAGAAGAGTTTGTTCGTTTAAATCAGGAAGTTGGCACAAATCAGGATATTCCCTGTCTGCCGGCTGATACAAAAAACGGCAGAAATAGTCTTTGATTAGCTGCGGGTCCATTGTAAAACCATCCGCCCATAACGTCTCATTTAACTTTTCACGAAGGTAAAAACTAAAAAACAAAATCCTTCATTAGTAAAGCAGAAACCATATACAGCAGCTAAAACATAATGGTCAGACAATGTACAAATTTCATTGGTCTCATGAATGCCTATTCTGTACTTAAGCTAATCTAATGTACTAGATAAATCTAATGTTCAGTCAGACATGACTGCAGCTTAAATAGAAAATGCCATATGTCCCTGTTAAGTAGTTGAACCCTAATTGAGATTTATTTAAAGACACACATGGCAGCATATTCATTTGACAAATGCTATTGGTCAGCTCTTTGGTTGTGTAGCTCTAATGTTCAGCGACATGACTGCAGCTTAAATTGGAGAATGCTATGCATTAGTTTACACGTCTGTCTACACAGTGGTTGATTTCAGACACCCTGGCTACATATTCAATTGACAAATGAGTCCTATATGTCTACTCTAGTATCTTCCTGAGAGTTGGTCTTCGGCCAGAGAAGCATTAATGCGACTGGACATTCTGCGGATCCAAGCCTTCGCTCCTTGCATTCACGGTCAAGCGTATCGCCGACGACCTCCGCCAACTCGAAACCTCCGCACGTCGTAAGCGAGAGCCTTTCAACGATGCAGCTCACGATCTCCTCAGCAGTCGTCTGCTTACTCGCTTCCACGGAAAGCGCCTCGTAATGCTGTGAAAGCGCTCCGACGAACACCTGTACGATATATCGGTTGTTCTCCGCTTCCATCGTTGAATTTCGTTGCTCGAACTCACCACGGCTTACGTAAAGCATCGAATTTACATTTTAAACCTTCTCAACAAACAAAATAAGCCGGATCCCTTCATTATTGCATCCCCAAGACACAAATTACGATCATCTCCAATAAAAATTCTCAATTACGTACGGAAATGGAAGTCTCGCCCTCAACTCAAAACATCCCGATAACAACTAAATATTCAAACTAACTATTTTAACTAATTTATTTATTTATATTTAAAGTTTCAAAGCGGAAGTTCGTTGAATTATTCGATAACTTATTTATTATGTCGCGAACGCCAAACGGGAGTCTTTCGTTCATGTTCTCATTCACAAAAATGACTTATCAAACATCAATGCCAACAGAACATTTTTTATTTCACCTCTTTACTAATATTCACGACTTTATATAAATTCAACTTGACTTTTTTAGCTTTAAAATGTCAATTTTTATAATTTAAAATAGTTTTTAATATAAAATAAAGTGTAAAATAAAAACGGGTGGAGCTCAACATCGAAAAGATCGATTCATTTTCCTGGTGAGTAATTAATGGCGAAGGATTTTCGCTTTTGGCTCCAACATTCAAATGTCATTTCTTCATATTTTAAGAATATCAACGTACCTCGTGAATTCAGACCACAAAGTTACATCGGGCGTTTGGAAAGAGCGATTTCTAAAGGGAAATGCTGTGGCGGATTGAGCCATGAGTTTCCTTAGAAGTTCAACAGGTAGCAGACAGCTTTCACACAAGAGAAGCCGATTCAAATCATGTTAAGAACGGCTTTTACATGGAAATTCGAGCCAACGCTGATTTTTAATTTTTGCCATATTAATTAGTAAAAGAACCGTCTCTATAGGCTATACCATGGGTTGAATTTTGAAATAAGGAAGTAAGGATGTTAAGTTGCTTTATTTGTACCGTTATGCTTTAAAAAAATCCCAAAACTGAAAGAAAAAAAAAGTTCCTAAATTTATTCTGAAAATTTTTAGAAAATCCATCACCTACAAAGTGCATAACAACAGAAAATAACGTAAAAAGAAAAGAAAAACGCTATAATAAAATAACTAAATTTTCATTTTTAATTTTTTGATGAAGAGGAATTTTTTTTTACATTTAAAATAATAAATTAGAAATAGAGAAACAAAAAACTACTACTTTTTTAAACGATATTAAGCACTGCAAGATGAATGAGCAATGCAAGATGTTAAATTTCTTATGCTTAAGCGCACCTCAATTTACAGAATTAACGAACAAAAAAGAGTTATTTATTTCAAAAAAAGAAAAAAAGGCAGCAACGAAATTTAGTGCGAGGTGTTTTTTAAATGAAGCACATTCCTGGCTCTCTAGTAGTGACTGTTAATATTGTTTTTTTTTCTTTTCAGTTTTTTTTTAATTTTAACTTTTTTTTTGTTTTTAATAATGAAATAACTCGTTTCTCGTCGCTTCTCGATTCATGTATCCTCGGGGCTAGATCGCCCATTTTTTGCTTCGACAGCAGCCATTTATTTCTCTCGCTCTTCGCTGTCAGTATGCGCATCCCAGAATCGTATGACTTCTCAGTATGGCTGAAAAGAAAATGACAAAAATATAGTGTACAATTTTTGGTCACTTCCTATAAAGAGTTTTTTAAGACATTGTTGAGGTACCTGCGAAAAAATGAGGATTTTGAGGAGTGTAAAACGACGACCTTTCTCCCTGATAGGTCGAGTCTTGAGAAAGAAGTCCATCGACTTGAGGAAATTCGCCAACTAAGTAGGACTCTTGGGATAAATCCGCTTGAGATAATCCGGCTTGAGATAAGCTTAAACCAGGCTGAGACATACCCTAAACACGATAATTAAATAGAAGAAATCAATTTAAAAGACAAACCTGGGACATGGCATGAGTGATTCCTTGGCTGTAGGGTTGAGTAATATCCTGGCTGTTTTGACTAAGCCCTGATAGTTTATTTTTAGCATTTCCTTTAAACTTTAAGCGACCTGTTTGGACTCGGCCGCCCTCTCTGCGTCTGCCTCGCTTGCAAAGCCTGTTGATGTTGGTTATAGAATCTAGGCGGAACATGAGTCATGTTCATAAACATGCCAAGTGGAACAGGCATGTTAGGCATGGCTGGCTGCGCCCGATCGGCCGAAATATAACTTATTGGATCATGAGGGCGTGAAAACATATCCATATTATTCGCTACAAAACGATTAGTCTGTAATATTTAATTGATCAAAAAATTAATAACTTACCAGAAGGCCTAGGGTAATAATGGGTGTTGTTTGAGTTGCCGCTTCGGTCGTAAATGCTTCCAGGAACTATGGCTTCTCTAGCATCGTAGATCGTTGTTGACATAAAATGAGTTCCAGGATTGTTTGTATTCACTATCTGCTTCGGCTTGGAAAACTGTATTTGAGATTCCTTCAAATTGTTCAAAGGACCTTCAACGAGAACCTTTTGCTCTTTGTAGAAATTCAACAAGTGATTCCACAATGGTTGCTGCAAAACACAGAAAAATTTAGTTGCAGGTGGTGGCAGCAAATAGGGCTATACATAGAATGATTGGCTAAGAAATCTCCAAGATTATCAGGTTTTTAGGCCAAGAATTTATATACTTGTTTTTGGGGCTTTTTCTTTAGTTTTTAGTTTAAAATACAGGCCCCCATAGGTTTTACAGCAAAAACATATTTTACCTTGGAAAGAACTTTTGGATTTCCGACGATAATGCCATATTTTGCTCTTGTCAAAGCGACATTCAACCTTCTTGGATCGTTGAGGAAACCAATCCCTTGATGCTCATTAGACCGAACACATGACATGATAATCAAATCCTTTTCCCTTCCTTGAAAAGCATCTACACTGGCAACCTCGATTTCTTGATACAACTTTGAATAAAGAGCTCCTTGGTATTGCATATATTGAACCTAAATTGTAAATGAGATTAAAGAAAAATAGATAATAAATATATTTACTAAATATGCTCGCTGTCCTTCATAAGGAGTGATAACACCAATCTGTTCGGGTTTGACGCCTGCCCTGAGAAATCGGGTTGTCATTTTTCAACATTCGAAGCTTCCGTTCTGTTCAAATAAGAAGTTCCTGAACCAGCGATTTCTTCTTGACCTTGAGTCACATAAAAGAGCATCGGTTTATCTGGTACAGGCCATGGGAAATCAACTTTGGACAGCTTCCTTTCATCTAAAAGTAATTTAGATTTGAGTTTAAAGAAATGTAGTCTTAGGTACCTGCGCTGACGCCATTCTGAAGAGATCCTTCGTAGAAGAAGTTGGATGGGAATCGAGAAAGTTCGGGGTGCATACGATATTGAACTTCGAGGCGAAATGGTCGTATCCCGAGAACGACCAGACGTTCGAAAAGAGACTGTGAAAGTCCTGCTCTAGACGCTTTTTTACACATAACTACAGGCCCTAACTGGCAATGATCTCCAACAAGGATTAACTGCTTGGCTCCCAGAATGACCGGAACCATACATTCAGGTTCAGTCGCTTGCATACTTTCATCAATCAAAATCGAATGGAATTTGAGCCTAATAAGCCTCGGATCTCCAGCACCGACACAAGTGCAGCAAATAACATCAGCCGCATCAAGAAGCTCTTTTTCGGAATTTTTCTTCAACATTCTATACCTCTTTTCGTCCACCGAAGACAACTCGCCAGTCTCATCTTTAAGCTGCTGCAACTTCTGAAGCTCCGTGTTGCTAAGAATCAAAATAAAATTTGCACAACCTAAAAATTTTAAGTTACCAGTCCATTTTTCTGATTTGATTATGAAGCGCCAAGAAGAAACAGGGGAGTCTATAGCTTCTCTTGATTTGGCGCAGACACGCACAACCTTGAGGCCTGTACGATGGATTTTTTCTGTTAGTTGATCCACTGCTATGTTGGAAGGGGCGCAGACTAAGACAGGGCCTCCATTTTGTTTTACAAGCTGAAAAACAATCGTGGCCGAAGTCACTGTTTTTCCTGTTCCAGGTGGTCCTTGGATTAACGAAAGGGGCCTCTGTAATGCATGCTTGACAGCGTAGACCTAAAAGGATTTTGGTTAATCTCCTACTTTGAAAAGCACGAATTTACTTGTGAACGGTTCAAATCTGGAAGGTTTGGTGCTGAAAAGTGTTTTGGTAAATGCACCCTAAAGAGCATATCATCGACATCATGTCCTAAAAGGCGATGGTAAATGTAAGCAGATACCGAATTGTCATCCACAGCAAATTTTCGAAGGGCGAACTGCATACGGTCAAAGCTAGTGCTTTTCCAGATGAAATCAACGACGAAATTGGAAGTACATTCAGTTGGAGCGCCTGCTGTAGATTTTAACTCAATACCAACATCTTCACCATAATTATCAGGTATTTTGATGACATGTCCGACCCCAGACCATGTCTTGTGCATTTCGCCAAGATAGCGGAGACGAAGTTCATCACCGTGCATGAGTTTCATGTCACCGTCAGACTTCGCCAACGTAAAATATGCGATGATCTTTTTGTTCAGGCCGACGTCCCACCTTACTTCAACGTTCTCCTGTGTCTGCGACTCTTTCAGCCTCTTATCATAATCAGCTTCAAGCTTCACCAATGGACCAAAATATTCTGATACTGATATCCATCTTCATATCTAAAAGAATACACACATTTACCCTTCTCAAATCACTTTAGAGGAAAGTTACCGTAAAAGCACTTGCTGAGGTTCTTCATCAACTCCTGGCTTTTCTAAATCGGAGAAGGTCGCTTCTGCATTGTCACGCCAGAGTTCTTCCATTTTGGCGATCTGCGTACCATTGACAAGTCTAGCACGAAGCTGATCTTGTTCCGCAGGGACTTTAACAAGCCATGATAAAAAGCAACGGTCGAAATAAGCGGCTTCCATTGCTCCTGATCCCAGTTCATCCTTGAGCGAACTCTGCGCAGCACACGGTTGACGACAAAGAAGTACAACGACCGAATCCGCTTTCGCAGGAATGAAACCAGTACAAACACATTTCTAACACCGCATGAGTAGCATTCCAAAATCGTCTCCCCAAGAGGGCCATCTTTGTGCAACGTAACTTCCTAACATTAACATTACAAAAAAAAATCTTTTACTTTTGCTTACCTTATGCTTAGCTCTAACTAAATGATTGATTATGTGAGATCCTGAAGTGTTGCCGCGTCCATTGCAGAACCATTTTTGCAAGCATTGCACATGACGACACAACTCGGATCATGTATTCCGCAATATTTACAAGCGTAAGCTGGTAACTCCTGTAAAAAATTTAATAAATAATAATTTTTAAAAAACTATTACAACATACTTTGTTGTAAAAGGCATCTTCTTCCTCTTCCTCAAACTGAAGTTCTCCTAATTTTTGAGCAGTTGACGTCACACACCATCGATGTCGATATTGAGCTTGCCATTAATCTAGAAAAACAAAAACTAATTGAAAAATAGCCGTTGCAAGTAAGCGGACAAAAACTTAAAGACTAGGATGGTAGCTAACTGGGTAAAGTTTTTGACCAGCTGGAGCGAAAACTTGCAAATTCATGCCACACAACTGGGCCCAACACTCCATATTCAATGATTTAACCCAGTCAAAGACAAAAATTGTATTTTATGCACCTGGGCCAACACCTTATATCAAAATCAGCTAAATTCAACATAATCAGTGGCAGCAGTGACGACTGATTAGCTGAAGATTAAAGAGCTGCGAATCTGAAGAGTGAACAACTATATAGGTACTGTTAAACTGGATATCTAACGACTGTTTAGCCGAATATTTGACAACTTTTACGCAGAAATAGTTGAACTGCCTTCAGACATGCGAAGGTATTAGGTTCAAATTCAGGAAATTGGGACTTTAGCTGGGAAATGATCGGCAGTATGGATTTGGCCTCCACCTTTGTAGATATAAATCCACGTTAGTCAAATCAGGCTTCTAGATTAAATAAATCGTTTGTCGTAGATTAATTACGTCATTAGAATTTATAAAAATTAATGACGTAGTAGTCAGCAGGAGGATAAAAAAAGGAACCAACGTGGCGCGATAAGAGGGCTATCTTGGTTCTATGAAACTTAGATGGTTTGATATCGGCCGATTTTTACCTGAAGTTGCCCAGGCGTCGGGTCGATCTGCGACTGCTGCGATGGCAAAGTGAAATCAGTAAATCGTACTGAGATCCTTGAGTGTCCGCGCCAACGATATCGTTCTCCTCCGTGTCCAAGAACGTCAAAGTCTGCGAACTCGGACCGTACGCGTCAACGCTCATTTTTCGACCGAACTTCTTCCCGAATTTCACCCGACTCCGCGAAATTATCTGTCGGATTTTTTTGTTTATTTTTCTTAAAAACGTTTTTATCACGAATCTAACATCTGACTAAAACGAGGGATTTCTACTGCAAAGTGCCATCTTTTCAAAAGATCGCAATCACCATCGATAGAGAAAAAAATCGATCACAAAATTGTGGTCATAATCAAATCGATTAGATCACTTCTAATTCTTTCCTTAAAATTTAATTCCAAAAAAAAATAAATATAAAAAAAGCCCTAAAAGGTTCAACTTCATCAACTGAGCTTTTTAAAATTTATTACTTTAGAAAATATCAAAAATTTAAGTTGAACATTGATGTTTTTAATTCAGCTGTTCAGTAACCACTGTTTCCCGGCGTTTATCCTCCGGTTTTTCTCGCTTGTAAACAAAATATTTTACTGAGGTGAATTTTCACTCAGTAGATTTTTGAGACTTAGAATTGGTAAAAAGAAACAAATAATTAAATTTCTTTTATGTATTTAACTCAAAATTTTAAAAATGTACTGTTATTTTTCAAAAGATGATATTAGAATATTTTCGTTCTTTAGGTACAAAATTCAATCTGGAGGAGGGCGAGGAAATCATGATCGTTACTTCGAATAACGATACAAATAATATGAATCATAAAAAGTCAAATACAGAAGAAGAGATCAACCGTCCTCCTTGTGGTAACACAAAATTAATTTATGACTATGGAATTAAATTTTTTTGTTCAGTTACACAGCCTGCGCCACATTTTCGTGGTGTGGCTGTCATCAGCGGTCAAGTGACGACGATTGATTTGAGCGATTACCGAGATCGAAAATACGTCATTTTATTCTTCTACCCTCAAGATTTGTATGTATATTAGAACAGGGATTCCCACATTTTTTAGCATGCTGGCGTGCAAATGTGGCAAATATCTCATTTTTTGAATCGAAATTTATTTTTTTATTTTTTCAGCAATAAAGTTTGTGCGAGTGAAATAATGGCGATGAATGATAGAATAAACGAGTTGAAAAATCAATGTGGAGGTTATTGGATGCTCTACTGATTCACATCTTTCACATGTGATGTGGTCGAGTATGGAAACAAGTTCGGGCGGGATCCCGAACAGTGTCGTCCCTCTTATGGCCGACCCTTCTCACACAATCAGCAAACAATATGGTGTCTATCTACCTGATCTTGGTCATTCTTTACGGTAAAAAAATTTTCCCCCTTGGAAAATGTTTACATTAATTTTAGTGCTCAGTTTGTCATCGATCATAAAGGCATTTTACGGCACATGAGCATTAACGACACCCTTGTGGGCCGAGGTACCGATGAACTCATCAGAATCGTCAAAGCGATTCAGGTTGTTGATGAAACGGAAGAAGCTCTACAGGCCAACTGGGTCCCTCCGCAGCATAGTAAATTCTTTTTCTTCTAGCAAAATTCAAAACCACTAATTTTCTTTTTCTTTCATAGAATTATGGTTGAACCTGAGGAGTACATTGTTGCAACTGTACCCATTTGCTGAATTTTTTTTTCTAATTTATTTTAACGATGAATTTTTTAAATAATGAATAAATTGTTCCCTGAAGTGAATAAATATATTTAATTTTCTATTGTTTGTCCTTAATCCTTGGGTTTTTTTCTGCTACTAATTAGTACAAATGTATAATTTAAGCACAGACAGTTAGGCAGATCAAAACTTTACATTTGGGAGTCACCAGGACCAACAACCTTACATGGAGAGTAATACAACAAATTCTGATTGAAGGTTTAAAAAAAAGAGCATCATTCGCGAGAGAAAAAATTTACAAATGTTTTCTACAATAATGGGGCGCGGTAGATAAGGCTTTATTCGTCTTAGTACAATCTGTGGCTAAAAATGCTAGAATATTGAAAAACTCAGTAGGATGAAAAAGATAATACAAAACAGTTGGCAATGGTGTTTAATCCTTGATAACAATATTTGATAAGTGCTGTTATAGATAAGATTGATAAAATGCTTAAAACTTCTGTTGAATAGTCCTTGGAATATCTTCTTTGTTCTGTTTCTGTATAATTCCGTGATATCTTGACTTTCCTTTTGGTCTCAAGAAAACGCGATAAAACGTTCAGCTCTCTCCAAAAGCTGAAAAATGATAAATAAGGTCTTAATTTTTATAGTTATAATAAGATTTAAAAGTTAAGAAACATGGCTATGTCGATGACTGTGTTGGATTGGAAGCTGATATCGACGTTGATAGTCAGCGGAGGAAGTATGATTTTCGGGCTTCTTCCCGTCTATTTCGGACTAGGGAGTCGCTTTTACGGTTCGCTTTTAAACTCTGCGTTTCTATGCTTTGGAAGTGGCGTCCTCATGTCGACGTCAATAGTCCACATTCTGCCAGAGACAAGGATTTTCTTAGAAGGATGGGCGGAAATCACATTTTTGCTGCGGCTTCATGATCATCTATCATAGACATCATTTTCGATTTAATCAAACAGTTGAATACCCAATCAGGTGCAATAAGTTATCCCCTTAGAATAGGCCTTTAGGGAGGACTAATTTCTCTAATATGCTCTTTTTTTCATTTCAGAAAACCTTCGTGCTGAGCTATGGAACTATTGGCGATGATGGGTCAAGCCCTGTAGTATCAATGTCGTATGTATAAGTTGTAATAAAAGTTCATAATAAATTCTGGTCTTTTTTTTATTTTAGGCAGGAGCACCTCCAACATTAATTTGCTCAAATTTTAGTCTTATTTTAGCATTTTCAATTCATTCTTTACTTGAAGGGCTTGTAATCGGCGTCGAACCGACAGCACGAGGGGTATGTTGGCACCAGAGTTCTATTTATTGTACTGTTAATACAGTAAAATCCCGGTAATTTGACCCTGATAACTTAAAAATTACGTTAATTTGAAAAAAAAATTAAAAAAATAAAATAAAAAGTCCGGTCTCTTGAAAATGCCGGTCTCTTGAAAAAATTACATGCATTTCGGACCCCTCGATAACTTTATTTATTTATTATTTTTTTTTCCGAGTCTACGTATTATAATTTGAAGTTATTTGGCCAAAATCCCTATAATTAGAAATAATTTTTCCACCTCTTTTGTTTACATTTTTTTATGCTCTCTGTTTTATCCATTGAACACTAAAAGAGGAAAACGTCTTATAATTTGAAGTTACGTGGCCGAACTCCCTATAATTTGAAATAAATTTTTCCCCTCTTTTTGTTTGCATTTTTTAATCCTCTCTGTTTTGTTCATTTGAAATCTTGATAATTTGAAAAATTCCCTCGGTCCCTTGAGTTTCAAATAACTGGGATTTTACTTAGTATATCGTCGTTGAAAATGCAATATGTGCTAACTCGCATTTTGGGAAAAATGAGATTTTTGTGAATATGAAGCGAAATCTACCTTAGTTTTGTAAAAAAAAATCATCAGAAAGCAGTTCAACCACCAAAAATGATAGCATGTTACCTACATCAGAAATCTAAAACGTCAGTTTTTTGTCTCTTCTGAAAAGTAGCCAAAAGGCAGTAGCATGTCTGGATCTTCAACGACTATATTTATAACACTAAAGAACTTACGAATATGATTGTGAGGATGAACTAGATTTTTATAATATTTTGTTTCTTTATCTTCTTCTTGTAGAAATATTTGATAAAAAAAGTTAATTTTTTATTCAATTTAGGTTTGGGTTCTACTTTTGGCCATTTGCTGTCACAAATTATTAGTGGCGTTTTGCCTTGGTTGTGAATTGAGCTCGGAAGGAAATCCTGTATATAAAATAATACCTCAGCTGTGCATGATTGAGATTTTACCCAGAGAGCGAGCAAAAACAAACGTCCTTCCGATTTTCAGCAGCATCGTCCAATATTTGGCTGTATTGTTTGGTTTTGTTCTCATGACTGTTGTCACCACAGTCACTGGTGATTGATTTTCTTATTCAGATTTTGACTGCTACCGTTATATTTAAAAATATGCAGTTTTATCTGCAATATTATTCATTTATTGACTTTTGACTAAAATGATTACCGCTATTTTATAGATAATGACTTTATTTAAGATTTTTTGTTTATTTTTGTATTTTGAATGTTTTTCATTAAAAATCGTGTTCTTATATAGTTGGCGCTGTGAAAATGCCTTATAAATCTACTGTCTTTCCATACAAATATTTTTGTAATAAAACTTAATAAAATATTTTTTTAAATAAAAAATGTCCCATCATCAATAAAACCCTTGATTACCTCACCAAAGTTTTTAGAGAAAAAATATTTTGGTATCATCTAATTTTTCGAGATGAATTTGGCAAACTTCCTCAAAGAAAAGTTGTTGTTGTACCCTCTGGTTTTTATTAGAGGGAAAACTGATTAGTGATCTTAACCAATCATAAAGTTGACTGAGGTGCTGGCTTCTTTACCAGTTATTTTCCAGGGGGCCAGACATTTTGTCTTCCAAATTTAATTTAAACTAAAAAAAATTGTTGAAATAATAAATCGTGCAAGTCGAGTCCTCACGAATGGATTGAAAAACAAAGGCGACATGGAAAAAAAAAATTAATTAACTCCTCTATTCACGAAGTTTCCATTGTCTTAGTGAAGAAAACAGAACAGTTTGAACTTCATCTAGTCATGAATAACTTATCTTTATACCTCATTTTAATTTTTGCAAAAGGTATGCCTTATTTTTTTTCTAAAAAGGAATTCCATTTTTAATCAGAAATAACGAAATTTTAGAGTTCAAATTTGAATTGGCTCAATACAGAGTGAAAGAATACAGAAATATTGAAAACGCTTCATATTGGTTTGATACTGAATCAAACGTCAAATTCATGTTGTATACAAGGTGAAATCCTCTTAAAATAATTTTTTTCTCCTTTTCAACATCCTATTTCAGGGAAAATGAAAGAGCCCAAAGACTCATTTACGGGAATGAAGAGAGTGTCATTAAATCAAGATATGACTTGAAAAAACATACAAAAATTTTGATTCATGGTTGGCTGAATTCAGGAGAAAACTTTTTCTGTGAACAACTTAAAAATGGTAAGCAATCATTTTTCAAACTTAAATTTTCTGTACATAAAATACCTTCTTTGTGTTATCATAATGTTTTTTACCTAACCATAAACCAAATCACACAATTTGTCGCTTGGTTATCTTGGTAGGTTATCTAACCAGCAGAATCTAAAGATCCCAATCCAAGGAACCTCCTTGGTGTAAGTCAGAGACCACTATCCTTCACCCTCTTTAGCTTGTATCATCAATAACTGGATTGGTTTTTTTGGTTTGCTTTTCCAAAATAGCAACCAGTTAGAGTAGTTTGAGACATAGCAATCAGGATTGTGGAAAGCTTTAATTTTGGATGAAACGTTTTAGCATATTTGAGAGCCCATGATTACAACGTGATTACTGTCGACTGGTCGCCATATTCCTACAACTTTTATTTAATATCAAGATTTTCAATCAATGCGATTGGTCCTTTTGTGGCAAAAATGGTAGACTTTTTAATACAAGATATTGGCACTGACGCAGAAAAAATCCACATCCTTGGCCATAGTTTGGGCGCACATATAGCAGGATTGGCAGGCGAGCATATGACACAGAAACTATCACGTATAACAGGAATGGACCCAGCAAGCCCATTTATTCTCGGCGACAGCCATTACAGGCTGGATGAGACGGACGCAGATTTTGTTGATGTTATCCATACTAGCGTCTACTATTTGGGAGTATACAAACCAATCGGCCATGCAGACTTTTATCCCAATGGCGGAGGCCCTCTTCAACCGGGATGCGGAGTTGAAATCGGTAAGTTCTTCACCAAAAAAACCTTTTTAAAATTGCTTTTCAGGTGTCTGCACACATAGAAGATCTTACAAATACTACATAGAATCAATATTCAACACGCATGGCTTTATGGCCAAAAAATGCAATTCTTGGCATGATTTCCTCAACCATAACTGTTCGTCTGAAATAGGCTTCATGGGAGAAGGAGCAGGGAGAATGTAATTGTACTTTTAAAAAGAAAAACAAATTTTTGAATTAAAATTTTCAGGACAAGGGGAAAATTCTATTTAAGAACAGCAACGAGCCCACCTTTTGCTTTAGGAAACGTCTTAATATAAAAACATAAAAAATATATTTATTAAATGAATAAATAATATATAAAAATAAATATTTGTACTTAAATATTGGAATGTAAAGATTTTTAAAATCCTTTAAACTAAACCGAAATGAACGACTTTAATTTTACCACTTTCTGAATCAGCAATCTGTTTTATTTCAGGCTTTATAGCTTTTTCTTGAGGAGGTAGAGATTCTTTAATATCGTTGATAAAACTTGTAGAATACAGTTGGTCGTTCAATTTTTGTTTTCTTAAATTTCCAAGAGTAAAGGGTCATAATCGAAAGTTGGTATTCCTACGGCATTCGGGCTTATTTCCACTTGAGGCTGAGTCTGGAATTAAAATTGTAATTTAAAATACAATGCGATGAATAAAACCTGATATTTTATGGAATGTGAGACCCTCTGAGAATATTTGATCTGATTCCTGGGTGATGGCCGAGGTGTACAAAGTAGAGGGAGAGGTGGGATTTTTTTAGTTTTGGCCAAGCTCATGCTTGAGTCCGTAGCTTCCGAGAAGCAGGAACATTCAGAATCTGAACATTCACAACTTGAAGATTCTAAAAAAAAGTTAAGTTTCAATTTTAAATTTAAAAAAGTTTAAATACCAGATTCGCTTGAGTAGAGGATCTCTTCGGCCCTTTCAAGAGCAGCGGTCGCCATATTTGTGTTTCCGATTTTCTTACAGTAATTATGAATATCCATAAATAAGTCATAATCATCCAAATCGATCGCAAGTCTGAATGCTTTTTCGAAAATTTGATATCTAAGAGATGATGAAAGAACCTTCGGGTCAAATCGTGGACAGAATCAGCATATTCGGTCTGCGCACTTTGCGGAATAGGGCGGATTGGGTTGTGATAACTTCCCAACGCTTTTTCCAATATTGCTGTAAAAAAGAATAAATTAAGAAATATTAAGTACACTATTCCAGGACATGGTAATAATTTGGAAGTCTCCAACTCCCGCCACCAAAACCCAAAAACAACAGAGAAAAAAACAACCTTCTCTTTCTGGAGTCAAATGGTGCTTCAACTGATTTGAAACAATAAGTTGCAATGACGCCAGAGCCATTTCCCTTCCTGTTCCCAGTCTAAAGTAAACAGAAGATTTACAGCTGCTGTCGCATTTTGCTCCCTTAAATATTGAGAAATCACAACATCTGAAGAAAGTTTTTTAAAACCTCCGCTTGTGATGAGTCGCAACATTACAATTGGCCCTCTAAAACATCAATTGAAGAATTAAAAAATTTAATTTATTAACAAAAACCTTTCAAAATGCAGCATTAAAAGGTCATCATGCGATGAGTTCCAATTGTTATCATTCGGTCTCCTATTCCAGTTCATTGATAAAAGTGTTGGTTGATACCTAAAATATAAAGTATTAATCACCAAATTTTAAGCGATGAAACTTACTTGAAAAACGATCCAATATCCAGAACAGACGAAGGGGAGAGATCTTCACTTAAAAACTGACAGCGTACGCAACTTAAATAGCTATCGAACCACTGAAGCTGACCCCTTTCATTACCGATAAGGAGAAGACAACTGTCCGGATGCCAACAAGCTAAAGTAGGAATCTAAAATAAAATTTAAAAATAACTACCAGTAAAAAAATCTTTGACGACAAATGTGGCTTTTATGGTGTTCATAATGTTTCCATAACTATCGGAGATCAACAAAGAACCGTCGATGCAGGCGACGAAAAGTTTGTCTTCTTTAGGGCTCAAACTTATCGCACAGCTGTGAGTGGGGATTGGGATGGATAAAGCATAAATTGTCTCAAATTGCATGCAGTTCACTTCAGAAGTCAGCCATTCAATAAAAACTTCACTCTGAAATATAAAAAAATATATAAATTTCAAGTTTCATTGGGAAAAATCAAGGAATGCGGTAGCGTTCGCATCGCCAAGCAAAACCTTCCTCACTGGCCAATGGAAGCCCTAAAATGAATAAACTAATTCAAAATATTTACTTTTTTTGAAATTCTTTGTTGAAAAATAAAATAACGTTTGGCTGCGTAATGCTAAATTGGACGGTAATCGGCTCATATTCTGTCCGATAGTACAGCAAAGCTCAATTTTACTCCTAAAAAAAAAAATAACGTAAAAATTCAAAATCATGTTCTGAAAATTAATTTACCCGCTTAAAGAATACACATGAATATTAGCTCTGTCTTCATCTTTTACAACTGGACTCCATGGATAAACTTCGTCATTTCCACTTTTCCACCAAACAGAAATCTAAAATAAGTAAGAATAAGCAAAAAATTCATTAAATTTGAAATACCAAATCGCCAGGGGCATTGATTATCAACTGTTTTTCCAGCCGCGACCCGAAGGTCCAGAAAGTACTTCATTACTATTTTAATATCAAGGGTACTCCATTTTTTTAAAGTTCCTAACTTCAATGCTGACTTTGTAAAGTATGAAACTGTAATCTGATTGTCTGTATAGACAAAAACTGCATGCGACAAACTTAATAAAACTAAAAATTACAATAATTAAAAACATATATATATTTTAAATACCATCAGTAACATAATGGCTGACAAGC
Source organism: Orius insidiosus (assembly GCA_014119065.1). Classification (NCBI taxonomy): domain Eukaryota; kingdom Metazoa; phylum Arthropoda; class Insecta; order Hemiptera; family Anthocoridae; genus Orius; species Orius insidiosus. The sequence goes on along the minus strand of JACGAQ010000271.1, from coordinate 132,555 downwards.
TTCCCTATCATATATTTGTCATAAGTGAATTCCTCGAGGTCGCCCGTATTTGGGTTGACCTGTATATAACTGACTAATCCATTTCCAAAAACTATCTGTATTGAGGTCGAATTTCTCCATGTCACATTTAAAATTCTATTCGTAAATAACAACTCCTGAAATAAAACAAATAAAAAAAGTTAACTTGAGAGAAAACATCATACCTCAAATTCTTTCAAGGAATCCTTTAATTTTTTAGGCCTTTTATTACTTAAAGACCAGACAATCCCTCGACCTTCTGCATAGGACTTTTTACCATCAAAAAAGGGACATTGTGTCTGATTTTTTTTCTCTCCATACCTAAAATTGACAATTAAAATCCATAAAAATAATCCAAAAACCAACATGAATGCTCCAAAATCCAAGTTGTCAACAGAAACTCCATCCTTTTGCGTCCAAAAATGTACTTCATGCAACAAACAAAACATTTAAACACAAATTATTTACATAATAAACTAAATGTCAAATTTGGGATTGTGTCAAAGAAACCTCCACGTGTTTATCAAAATGGCCCACTCAACTTTTATTGAGAGCAACACTGTTGTCGATGACTTGTTTAAACAGTTTATCTTCTATTCAGGTTATGTGACTTGTGTTTTCTTCATAGTACACTCTGTTCTTTCAATTTATACTTATAGGTAACGAAAATTTAAAAATATTATACTTAAACTGTTTTTTTGTTTCTTAAACTGAGGTAAATATAATTATTTTTATAGATAAAATGATGAAATCAGTTATAAACTATTTACGTTGTGAAATTAATTGTGGTTTTTTTTAGTGAATATGGATAGACTTTTGAGATTAGGCGGTGGAATGCCTGGTTTGGCGCAAGCACCTCCTCCTTCGGATGCTCCGGTTGTGATACTGCGGAGCAAGTTTATATTTCATCGCTCGCACTTTTGAAGATGCTCAAGCATGGACGCGCTGGTGTCCCAATGGAAGTTATGGGTCTGATGCTCGGGAGTTCGTCGACGATTACACAGTGAGGGTCATGACGTTTTCGCCATGCCGCAAACTGGAACGGTAATAATATTTCAATTGACTTTTAAAAATTATTCCTGTTCGCTGTTCTTGTATTCTTAAATTAATTTTATTTCAGGGTGTTAGTGTAGAAGCTGTCGATCCTGTTTTCCAAGCGAAAATGTTGGATATGTTGAAACAAACTGGAAGGCCTGAAATGGTCGTTGGTTGGTACCATTCTCATCCTGGTTTCGGCTGCTGGCTTTCAGGTGTCGATATCAACACCCAGCAAAGTTTTGAAGCCTTGTCCGAACGTGCTGTCGCTGTCGTCGTTGATCCTATCCAAAGTGTTAAAGGTAATTTTTTCATAGACCAAGCAAAAATTAAATTATTTATTTTTCAGGAAAAGTAGTTATTGACGCATTCCGACTCATAAATCCCAATATGATGGTGCTCGGTCAAGAACCTAGACAGACGACTTCCAATTTAGGTCACTTGCAAAAACCTTCTGTTCAGCTTTAATTCACGGTTTGAACCGCCATTACTACTCGATAAGTATTAACTATAGAAAGAACGAGCTTGAGCAGAAGATGTTACTTAATTTACACAAAAATCGTGGATGGACGGACTATGTTGGCCGATTACGCCGAAAACTGCAAAATAAACGAGACGACCGTCGGCGAAATGCTTGAACTCGCCAAGAACTACAACAAAGCTTTGGAAGAAGAAGAAAAAATGACTCCGGAACAGCTCGCTATTAAAAACGTCGGAAAGCAAGATCCGAAACGTCATCTTGAAGAAAAAGTCGACGTTTTAATGACGACGAATATTGTTCAGTGCCTCGGAGCGATGCTTGATACTGTCGTTTTTAAATAAACTTTCTCGTCTTCTCCGTTATTTATGATTTTCGGTCAATTTCCTTTTTCTACCCTAAGCCATCTTTCTTTTCTTTTCTTTTTTTAAATATGTTTTTTATATAATAAAATGATTAATTAAAAATAATATATTTGTATCATCAAATTTTCAAAATTATAATAAAATTACGTACTTTGGAATATTTTGTAAGCAAGTATCAAGGAGCTGCTGGCTTCCCAAAAACCATCACATCCCATGTCGTACAATTGGTTATCTCTAAATAAGTTTATGGAACTTCGGAATTTAATAAATCCACTGTATTTTAAACCATATCTCCTAAACTTGTTTCAAAAGGAGTGACCAATGGTCATTATTGATAATACGTCAATATTGCTAGACTATTACTACACCTGGATTTTGAATCCCTTAATCCTCCCAAATGGGTTTTCTATGTAGGGGAAAATTAGAAGGGAAAAAAGTCTAAAATTTTCAATATTTCGTCAATTTTAATGCATAGACGATTTAGATAGCATTTTCAATCTTGTTTTTGGCTTCAATTCAATCTATCTTCAATTTCTATACAAAGCCCTATCTTAATCCGCAACTTTCAGGGATCGTGAAAGTTCTATAAAATCAGCGATAAGCAAAAAAAAATCATTTTTTTATAATTCTAGCTAGTGAACGTTTTCGATTCTAGTATCAAAGTATCAAGACACCATAGAATATCAACAAAAAGTGGGCGTGCCTCTGTATTCTTCTACACGCAGGTTAACCAACAAAATTGATTTTGTGAAGTTATTAAAAAACTACAATAATTAGTCTTTTAGTTTTATTTTTCATTCAATATTCGTCTGAAAAGCTTCTTCTTTTCTTTTGTAAAAAAAATTACGAATTTATTCATATTTATAGCTGATAGCAGAAAATTCGGATAAGTCTTAGTTGTCAGCTTGTTCAATATCATCTGATTGTGACAGATGGTTAGGTCTTCGTAGTGGGTAGGGCTCTTTGAAAAATACGATTTTCTGTTTGAAACGTCGTTGTTTTTTTAATTTTAAAGTCGAAATATTCAAAAAATGGCTAATCCAAGTGACGACCATGTTGCCCTCAAGGGTCTCCAAGAGGACAAAATTGGTAAAATAAATAATTTTTTGTTCTATATTATGTTTTTGTTCAGATATGCTTGTTGCGACGAGCGTGCTTCAGCAGCAGGCTTCTGAAATTAGAGGATGAAAATGAACTGGCAAAGTTATGAGCAGTAAGTATAGTAATAGATATAAAGTTGAATCTGATCCTTTGTTAGTTCTTAAGTTATTAGGCCTTCCTATCTTCAATGTTTTATATTTTTTTAATATTTTAGTGGGCAAATGATTACAAAAGAGGATTACAACATAATCGTCGCATTTGACACTTCCGATGCGGCTAAAAGGGAAAAAGTCATTGAAGCCCAGCCAGCCCAACTTGCCAAAACTTTTCTCAACATATTAGATCACGTTTCTAAAGACAGTACCATCCAATATGTCCTCGTTTTAATCGATGACATGCTTCAGGTTCATTTTATCAAAAAAACCCTTTAAATTTAAACTTATCTCTGTATTATAGGAAGACCTGAAAAAAGTGGAAATCTTCCGTGAGCATTCTGTCAGCAAAAAGGAGCCGATTTGCGGACAGTTCTTAAACTTGTTGAACGTCAACGATGGCTTCATCGTTAACATGACTGCGCGAATTATCGCCAAAATCGCATCATACAATACAGAACTAATATCCAAGCAAGATCTTACGTTTTATCTTAATTGGCTTAAAGATCAACTGAAAGTTCAAGTATGAAAATATTGACCTAAATAGCATAATTTCAATTTTATAGAACAATCAATATATGCAATCCGTGGCAAGATGTCTTCAGACTATGTTGAGAATTGATGAGTACAAAGAGGCGTTTATATCTGTCGATGGTATCACGACTCTTCTCAGCGTTTTGATTGGCCACGTCAACTTTCAGATTCACTATCAGCTTATTTTCTGCATCTGGTTGCTTACTTTTAAGCCGAAGTTGGCTGAAAGGATGAACAAGTTCAGCGTCATACCTATTTTGGCTGACATTCTGAGTGATTCTGTTAAGGAAAAAGTGACCAGGATTATCCTTGCGACTTTCAGGGTAAAAATAAAGTGTTTTATTTGTTTTGATTATAATTTTTGGTCTAGAATCTTATCGAGAAACCTGAAGATGCTTCCATTTCCAAAGAGCACTGCATTGCGATGGTTCAGAGTAAGGTTTTGAAGCAGCTCAGTATTCTTGAGCAGAGGAAATTGATGACGAGGACATCGTTGAAGATGTTCAATTTTTGAACGAGAAACTCCAAGCTTCTGTCCAAGACTTAAGGTAAATAGTAGTCTGTGCACCACTGCCTATTGCTGAAACAACGCTACTATACATCCTGTATGACACTGCCATGCGATAGTATGGTATGGCATTAGTATGCTGGTGTATCATGGTGACTGTCTTAGCCATGCATTTAGTCGCTGTTTTGTTGTGTTGAGAAGGTCAGGTTCAACTTTTTTTTTTTTTCAGCTCGTTTGACGATATGCAACTGAAGTGAAAACAGGACGCCTCGAATGGAGCCCCGTCCATAGATCTGCACAATTTTGGAGAGAAAACGCTGGACGTTTGAATGAAAAGAACTACGAGCTTCTTAGAATCCTCATCCACCTTTTAGAGACAAGTAGGGACCCCTTGGTTCTCAGCGTTGCCTCCTATGACATTGGCGAATACGTCCGACATTACCCAAGAGGAAAACAGTAAATAATTTATTATAATTAATTCCCAAAATTAAAAACATTTTAATTTAGTGTTATTGAAAATCTTGGTGGCAAACAGCGTGTCATGCAGCTTCTTTCTCATGAAGATCCCAACGTGAGATACGAAGCACTTTTAGCCGTTCAAAAACTCATGGTTCACAACTGGTAAGATAAAATTTATTCAACTCAAACTCTATTAACCAAAATTTTAGGGAATACCTTGGCCGCCAACTTGAAAAAGAGCAGACTCAAACCGCAGGTAAAACTGGTTCTAGCGTGCTTACCGGAAAAGCTTAAAGAAAGCTTGTTAATTTCTTTTGGTTCTGGTTCTTAGATTAGAGAATATTGTTCTTAAGTTTTTGTTTTCTCAAGAATTGTCTTCATGGTTCATTTTGAAGAAATTTTATTGTGTACATTCCATCTTATAATTATGCATTTCTGTACAGATCAGTTTTATTAAATAGTCTTCTATGTAAATAGATTTGTTGGAAAAATAAATTGTTATGACTTATGTTCATTTATCAGAATAAAGAAAAGTATTATATCACAAATAATTTACTCAAAAAAGAGCTCTGCTAATTCATCATTTTCGGTATGTCCTTTCAAACACTGCCATGCAATGATATGGCCAGTTGACGTTGGCTATAGTGCTTAGCAGAGGTATGACAATGACATCAGATAATTTTCATTGGAGTATATAGCAGGCACCTTCCAGGACATACCTTTTTAACAAATGATAGGACTGAATGGGCTTGAGCAAAATAATAGATTATTCTAGCACATAGCACTAATGGGTTATTAGTAGCCTGTGATTTCAGGCAGCGATGAAAATTATTCATTGGTGGTTGGAAGTGAAGTACGTATACACGTCGTTACTTAAAAGGGAATGCTGTCCACCAAAAATCTGGGATAAATCGAAAAGGGTTATTGAAATGCAGTAGGCCGACGGCGTAACTTTCTTTAGTTCCGTCGGGGCGGGCTCCAGACCTGGATTTTGACGTCATGATGATGTTTGAATCGTTCGAGACTTCCTCCGGCCACAAAGGGGAGTTAAAATCATAACCTGCCAGAATTCAAACAAAATATTTTTCAAAATATTCTACTTTTTTTCTCCCCGAATTATTTTATTTTTTTCATTTCTCGTATCTTCTTCCCCTTCTGTTTCGCATTTTATATTTTTTTCTTAAAATGTAAAAAATAAATTTCTCTGCCATGTGTGCCACTTGTTAATTTACGCCTCGTTTTTCGTTTTGAACGTCTTCCCCTAAGCTCAAAAATGTCAATATCGACACCTTTGCAGTTTGTCAACGGGCTCAAATCTAGAAGCGCCGAAGTCCGGGCTAAAGCCGCAAAAGACTTGTTTAACTATGTGAGTAATATTTATTTTAGTTACTTCTATTTAGGATTGCAAATATACTGTACGATAAGCAGATCTTAGATGGTGTAGTAATAATTTTTTTCATTGTATAGGTCAAATCAGAACTTAGAGAACTTTCTTCAGAAGAACTGCCAACTTTTTGGATGAGTTTACCAACCAGCACATCTATGAGATGGTGTCAAGTCAGGATGTCAATGAGAACAAAGGCGGGATTTTGGCTATTAGTAAACAAGATTATGATTTCATGATGGTTTTTTAACTGTTGTTTCTAGTATGTCTCATTAGTATGGACACGGATGCTGAAAACATCAATAGCAGGGCTGCTCGAAATAACAAGTACACCCAATATTTACGCCATCTTTTACCATCGCAGGATAATGGAGTTATGGAACTGACAGCGAGGGCGATTGGAAAATTAGCCATTGTTTCGGGCTCGCGTTCTGAATTTTTTGTGAAGTTTGAAATTGATAAGGCTAAAGAATGGCTCAGCGGTGAACGTCATGAAGGAAAAAGACATGCTGCTGTAAGTTTTAGCCATGAAATCGCTCTCTCTCTATTTTGTTTTTACAGGTATTGGTGCTAAGAGAGTTGGCAGTTTGTGCTCCAACGAATTTCTACCAACAAGCTCAATCTGTTTTTGAACCTGTTTTATTGTGCATTCGAGATCCAAAGCCTTCAATTCGAGAAAGCGCTGTTGAAGCACTTCGCGCTGCAATGGTCGTCACCGCTCAAAGAGAAACATCAAAGCAGATGCAGAAACCGCAGTGGTATCGGCAATGTTATGATGAGGCAAGATTAGGATTCGAAGAGGTTGCATCAAGAGAAAGGACCAATCGTGATGACCGAATCCATGGATCGCTTCTTGTTTTAAACGAACTTCTCCGTAGCAGTAATGCAGAATGGGAGCAAACTTACCATACAATGAACGCCTATGTCCACGTCAACCCTCAACCTCCTGACCATCTAAATTTCCTTCCCAAATTCCGATTTCCGATTTTTTAACAAATCTAGACACAAATCTCCTTTAGAACTTGTCGTCAAACCAACCACTCCATTTGAATCAATTTACGAAAGCGCCGCTTGTAAATGTATCGTGACTGAAAACTACGACGAAATCTGCTCATTAGTTTTGACCCAAAGAGTTTCCAGGAGTACTCACATTCACAACACACTTTTAGCGATTCTTCCCCGATTGGCTGCTTTCAATAAAGAAAAATTCATTAAAATGTAAGTAAAAATTCTCTCAGTAAATTATTTAATTCAATTTTTTAGGCACCTTTCAGCAGTCATTGTATATTTGTTGAATTCAATACGATCTAAAGAAAGAGACAGAGCGTCTTCTTTTGTTACAATTGGTTTCATTGCGCTTGCTGTTAAGCATAGTATAAAACCTCATTTGCCAAAAATTTTGGAAGCCATCAAGCATTTGTTGCCAAGCCGTGAAGCGACTGTTGGAAGGAAAAGATTAGAACCAGCGATTTTCGGGTGTATTACGCTTCTTGGGCATGCTGTCGATGTCATGATAAAGGACGATGTGAAACAGCTTCTTCCATCAATGTTCGCCACTGGGTTAAGCCAAGCTTTGACAACAGCACTTAGAGAGCTAGCGAAAACAATACCTCAGTTAAAAAACAGATTTCTGATGGTCTCCTTGGGATTTTATCTCAGGTGGTTTTAAACACAGAACTTAGACATCCTGGGCAACCTTCAAATATGTCAGGTTCAGGAACTGTGTCTTCAACAACTCATGATGTCGCTAGCATGGTTTTAGCTTTGCGCACTCTTGGAACTTTTGTTTTTGAAGGTAACAATCTCCTAATTTAAATTTCATTGTAACTCCGAAATTGCAGGCCATTCGCTTCTTCAGTTTGTACAAAAATGCTCCGAAGATCTTCTGTACAGCGAGCAGCAAGAAATAAGACTTGAAGCAGTCATAACATGCGTACAACTTTTAAAACTGGCAATCAATAAAACAACCACCAAACCGTCTCCTACTGTACAGCAAACTGTATCTGAAGTTCTATCTAAACTTTTAGACGTCTCAATCACAGATATTGGTATGAATGATTTTTTTCTTCTGTGCAGGAGGAAAATAAGGGGCCGTCCTGGAAATTTAACAGCAAATCTAAGTGTCAGAGACCTTGATATCTGACCCACTGAGGCTAGTTTCAAGGTTCTAAAAATCCTACTCTGCCCAGTATTTGTGCCCCAGAGAACTTGACCACTGACCCATGAAAGACGGTTTTATAATTTATTTTTTAGACCCTGATGTCCGTTATTGGGTTTTATCTTCTTTGGATGGAACTTTTGATCTTCACCTTGGCCAAGCTCAAAGTTTGAGCCGACTTTTTGTTGCTATGAACGACGAAGTTTTTGAAATACGAGAAGTTGCAGTTTGTATAATTGGACGACTGACAAGCGTAAATCCTGCATATGCTACGCCTTCTTTACGAAAAACTTTGATCCAAGTAACCTAAATTTATGGTATCAAATTTAATTTTATATTTGTTTTTGTAGATCATAACGGAACTAGAGCATAGTGGGATGAGTAGAACAAAGAACAAGCTGCTCGTATGCTGGACCATTTAGTTTTAAATGCTCCACATATGATACAGCCTTATTTTCAATCTGTTCTTCGAGTTTTGGTACCAAAATTAAAAGAGCCGGAACCGAACCCTGGAGTCATCATCCACATTTTAAAAGTAATCGGTGATCTCGCTGAAATCAACGGAAACGAGTTGTTAAAATGGCGAGATGGCTTAGCCCACACCCTTTTGGAGTTAATGGGTGATGTGAGCTTTCCAGAAAAGCGTGGTATTGCTTTGTGGACGTTGGGTCAGATTGTGGGCGCCACCGGTTATGTAGTTGAGCCATACAGTAAATATCCGACTTTATTGGACACATTGATTAATTTTTTAAAAACTGAACAACAGCCAGCCATCAGGTAACTGAAATTATGGATGGAAATATAACATTCAAAACTTTTGTAGGAGAGAAACAATCAGAGTTTTGGGACTATTGGGCGCCTTGGATACTTTCAAGCATAAAATGAATCATGGGCAAATCGATTCTCAACTTAATTCTACAGCATTGATGTCCATGTCTGATGGCAAAACAGAAGTCGAATGCAGCCACGGTAATTTTATGCCATTCCACTTTTAAATTTTATTTTGCTTTATAGAACTTACAACAGTGAAATGCTGGTGAACATGAGTACTTCTACATTAGAAGAATATTATCCAGCAATCGCCATTGCGACTTTGATGCGAATCATCAGAGATCCTGCTTTGACTAGACACCATTTAACTGTTGTTCAGGTATTTATTGATTTAGATTGCTTTTATCTATTAGTAATTTTTAGGCTGTGACTTCATATTTCAATCACTGGGCATAAAATGTGTTCCATACATACCTCAAGTTATTCCCAGCTACATAAACGTCATCAGGACATCAGACCCAAGTTCAAGAGACTACCTACTTAAGCAGCTTGCTACTTTAATCGCCATCGTCAGACAGCACATTCGAAATTATCTCGATGATATCTTCAAACTGATCAAAGTAACGATTTTGTGCTTATATTTTATTTTATTTTATTTTTTCATTAGGAATTTTGGACTGTGAATAGCCCTTTGCAACCGACATTGATCTTGCTTGTAGAACACATTGCTTTGGCGCTTGGGGCCGAGTTTAAAGTCTACTTGCCATTATTGATGCCTCAAATTTTGAAAGTTCTAGCTCACGATAATAGTAAAGATAGAGCTGTTACAATCAAAGTAAGATTTTTTTGAAGTGCAAAACTGGACCAGCTTGTATTTTATAAACATTTTCAGTTATTAAAGCACTTCAACAATTTGGAAGTAACCTCGACGAATATTTACATCTAGTCATACCTCCTATTGTTAAACTTTTCAACAGCCTGAATATCCGATTCTTGTCACACGAGAAGCGATGGAAACAATCAATATCCTATCCGATACACTCGACTTTTCAGACTACGCTTCACGAATCATCCATCCTTTGGTAATCTTTGAATTCTTATGTCAATTCTTATTTGAAGTTTTTAGGTTCGTGCGATGGATCAAAACCCGGAGATGTGTAACAACGTAATGGACACTTTGTGCGCTCTCATGACACAATTAGGAAAAAAGTATAGAATATTTATACCCCTGGTGAGAAAAATTACGATAAAACATAAAATAAATTGTCATAAGTATGAAGTCCTAGTTACAAATGTCTCTACTGTAAGTTTACTAATCATCTCTATACTAAGTGACATAAAAATTGGCAATGGGAAATGGAGAAGCGTGTATCTTCATTCCCAAAGACCAAACTAAAAATGGCTTTGAAGTCCTTTAAAAAAAACTTCAAATCAAAAGCAGAAACTGTGCAGCCAATTTTCAAGTTGCCTAGTATAGAGCTATTCTAACATAGTAAACCCTTCAAATACACTCAATAAATTCCTTTATCTTTTTTAGAACAATATGACAATGTCCGAGTTTGATAATTTAAGCATGAAACATAGATTGGCAAGGAATAAAACGAAAGAAATATCTCTTTCATCTGAAACGACAGGCGTGAAAAGAATAAAAAAGGTAATTTAGTTATTTTGATGCTTTCCTCTAATATATTTCTTTTAGGTGTTCACATCGGCTCCTTCGCTTCAACTGGCGTGGACGGCTTCAAGGAGAGTTTCTAAAGATGATTGGCTCGAATGGTTAAAAGGATTGAGCATTGAGTTCTTAAAATTTTCTCATCTCCTGCTTTGAGATCATGTGGAGCTTTGGCTGAAATGTACACGCAGTTGCCTCGTGATTTGTTCAATGCAGCATTCGTCTCTTGCTGGACGGAACTTAGCGAACCTTTACAGCAAGAACTAGTACGAACTCTAGAACAGGCATTGATCGTACCAGACATTCCTGAAATAACACAGGCTATTCTTAATTTAGCCGAATTTATGGAACATTGCGATAAAGTAATTATTTTGTCCATTTTATTGTTAGAACTTATGGCAAATTATTTTTTAGGGGCCTTTACCTCTTGATCCTCAATTACTTGGAGAAAAAGCGATGCAGTGTCGAGCGTATGCCAAAGCTTTACATTATAAAGAAGAAGAATTCCATAAAGGGCCAACATCTCAAGTTGTTGAAGCTTTGATATCAATAAATAATAAACTTCAACAACGAGAAGCTGCTATGGGTAAGTTACAGGTCTCAGAAGGTGTAAATGTGGGCTCAAATGGGAACTTTCACCATATTGCCATGACTCAATCAAGTGGCTAGAGTATCCTCTGTTGATTTCAGATAAAATCTTTTTACGAAGTCTGAGATTGAGTCCATCTCTGTTGTACAAGTTGATAGTTGTTATATACTTTATTTTTAGGTCTTCTGGAATATGCTATGAGACATGAAAGTGAGCGTTTGAAAGTTGAAGAACGTTGGTACGAAAAATTGCACAATTGGGAAAAAGCATTGAATGCATACGAAGAAAAACTTCAAGAGAATCCGATGGATATTGAGCTTGCATTGGGACAAATGCGATGCATGGAAGCTCTTGGAGATTGGGATCAGTTGAATATGGTTGCAAGCGTTCACTGGAACCAAGTCGGAGAAGCAGGAAGAGAGCGGATGTCTAGAATGGCTGCAGCTGCTGCTTGGGGTTTGGAACAATGGGAAAGCGTTGAACAATATGTTCCTGCATACCGAAAGACACGACTGATGGAGCTTTCTATAGGGCTGTCCTTGCTATTCATAATGATAAATACAGCGTCGCTCAACAAGTAACATATTAATCCTAACAAAATCCTTTTATAAATCATTCATTACAGCTAATAGACAACGCCCGAGACATGTTGGACACTGAACTGACATCGATGGCTGGTGAAAGCTACCAACGAGCTTACCCTGCCATGGTTTCAGTCCAAATGCTAGCAGAATTAGAAGAAGTCATTCAATACAAACTTTTCCCTCAAAAGCAACCTATGATTAGAAGCATGTGGTGGAGAAGACTTCAAGTAATTTATTTATAATAACAGTAAAAAATAATTACGAGTTTTAGGGATGCCAAAGAATTGTTGAAGACTGGCAGAAGATAATTCAGGTCAGAACGTTGGTCGTACGTCCGCAAGAGGATATGTATACTTGGCTCAAATATGCATCGCTTTGTCGAAAATCTGGAAGACTGGTATGATCATTTTGTAATTTGATTTATTTAAATTATGCTCTTTTTTAGAAATTAGCACATAAGACACTTGTGATGTTGATGGGTTTTGATCCAAGCTCGCATGGTGAACAGACACTTCCTTCAACGTGTCCCCAAGTAACATATGCATATACCAAACATCTTTGGACTGCCGGAGAAAAAGAAAGGGCTTATAGGTTTGTAAAGCTGTCCCTAACCCCCTTATTAAGTGTATTTAACACCGTAAATCTTTTAGCCAACTGAACTCTTTTGTACAAGCGTTTCTTCAGCAGCCAGTTATGCAGCTTTCTGGCCCTGACGACTGCCATCAGCAAGATTTACGAAGGCGTCTTTTAGCTCGGTAATATCTTGACTTTACTTTTAAATATTTTATTGTTTATTTATTAGTTGTTACATGAAATTGGGCTCATGGCAAGAACAACTCCAAGGTATCAGTGAAGAATCGATACCAGCCATACTCCAGTCATACATGTCGGCCAAGCAGCATGATAACGCTTGGTACAAAGCATGGCATGCCTGGGCCTACATGAACTTCCAAACTGTCCTCTTCTACAAAAACCAAAACATAACTCAAAATCTAAACGATGATCAAAAATCACAAGTAAATTATTTAATGTTTTAAAAAATATTTAATAATTTATCTAAAGCATATTTCGCAATTTACGGTCCCGGCGGTCGAAGGATTTTTCAAATCGATAGCTTTGTCGCGTGGAAGTTCACTTCAGGATACACTTCGCCTTTTAACTTTGTGGTTCGACTACGGTCAATGGAATCAAGTCTATGATGCTATTATTGAAGGAATAAGAACAATCGAAATCAACACTTGGCTTCAAGTAAATTTTCAAAGCATCATATTTTATTTAATATTTATTTATTTTAGGTAATTCCTCAATTGATAGCACGTATTGATACTGTACAAACGCACGTCGGTAGTTTAGTTCATCGTCTTCTGATCGACATTGGCAAACAGCATCCGCAAGCTTTGGTTTATCCTTTAACAGTCGCCAGTAAATCGACAAGCGCCACAAGACGTTATGGTGCTAAAAAGATATTAACAAGCATGAAAGAGCACAGTCCAAATTTAGTCCAACAAGCCGTCATGGTATTATTCATCTTTGTTTGGATTTTTGTTAAATTTAAAAATTTAGGTGAGCGATGAGCTTATCAGGGTGGCAATATTGTGGCACGAGTTGTGGCATGAAGGTTTAGAAGAAGCAAGCCGACTTTATTTCGGTGAGAGAAATGTCAAAGGGATGTTTGAAACTCTGGAGCCTCTTCATGCGATGCTTGAAAGGGGGCCACAAACTGTCAAAGAAACGTCTTTCAACCAGGTTTCTATTTTTGCTTCTTGCAGTTTCTGGCAAAAAGGTTTTTAATCATTTTTCTGTCGTAGGCTTATGGAGCAGATCTTGGAGAAGCAATGGAGTGGTGCCATCAATATAAAGTTTCGGGAAATGTTAGAGATTTAAATCAAGCTTGGGACCTGTATTACCATGTGTTTAGAAGGATAACTCGGCAGTTACCACAACTTACGACATTAGAATTACATTACGTTTCGCCTAAATTGCTTTTATGTCGTGATTTAGAGCTGGCAGTACCTGGTTCTTATGTTCCTAACCAACCTATCGTTCGCATAGCGCATATCAACAGCTCTTTACATGTCATCACATCAAAACAACGACCTCGAAAACTCTGCATTAAAGGTTCGTTCAAATTTTAGGATGAATTGTCTTATTTTGTTTTTCAGGGAGTAACGGGAATGATTACATGTTCCTTTTGAAAGGCCATGAAGATTTAAGACAGGATGAACGAGTTATGCAGCTTTTCGGTCTTGTCAACACTTTACTTCTTAATGATCCTGATACCGCACGGCAGAATTTAACAATTCAAAGATACGCTGTGATTCCCCTATCAACAAATTCTGGTCTTATCGGTTGGGTACCTCATTGCGACACTTTGCACATTAATCAGAGATTATCGGGAAAAGAAAAAAATACTGCTCAACATTGAACATCGCATTATGACCAGAGTAAGACATCTTATATTTTAATTTTTCCCTTATTCTGTTTTAAAAGATGGCCCCTGATTATGAGCATTTGACGCTCATGCAAAAAGTTGAGGTGTTCGAACATGCATTGGAGCACACCCAAGGGGACGACTTGGCTCGACTTTTGTGGCTTAAATCGCCTTCTTCAGAAGTCTGGTTCGACCGGAGAACCAATTATACTAGATCGTTAGCTGTCATGTCGATGGTCGGTTATATTTTAGGATTGGGCGACAGGTAAAATAGTAGTTTTTTGTTGCTTAATACTCATAAATGATCGTAGGCATCCATCGAATCTTATGCTTGACCGTCTGAGTGGTAAAATTCTTCATATTGATTTCGGTGACTGTTTCGAAGTAGCTATGAACAGGGAGAAGTTTCCAGAAAAGATACCTTTCCGGTTAACTCGTATGCTTGTCAATGCCATGGAGGTATATTTTAAATATAAAAAAAAATTTTACACTACATTATTTTTAATAGGTAACTGGAATTGATGGGACATACACCCGGACTTGCGAAAGTGTAATGACTGTGCTTCATCGGAACAAAGATAGTTTAATGGCCGTCCTAGAAGCTTTCGTTTACGACCCTCTTCTTAATTGGCGTCTCATTGAGAACAACGCGAATTTAAGCAAAGCGAAACGAGCCCAGGCGGGTTCTAATCATTCACAAGAACTTGAAATAAACGAAAGTTTAAGCGCTATGATGACTAATAAACCTCCTTTACCGAGCAGCTATGAAAATATTGGTAAGTGATCAACTTCTGTTTTGGTCTCTTGGGTTTTTTAAAATCTAAAGTTTTTGACTGATGGGATAGAACTCTCATTAGTCCAAAAACCCTTATCTCCATTGGATCAGAGGCCTTGATCACTAACCTAAGCAGAAATTGAATGGTTAACAATTTCATTGTGTTTTTAGGCGATGGATCTCAGCCAGGGAATACGAACAAAAAAGCGCTAGCGATTGTTACACGAGTCAAAGAGAAGCTTACCGGGCGAGATTTCGCTCATGAAGAAAGTCTTATGGTTCCTAGACAAGTTGAACTTCTGATTCAACAGGCGACTTCAAATGAAAATTTATGCCAGTGTTATATTGGATGGTATGAGTATTTTCATGTTTTTCATTAAATTACCTTTTTTCCTTTTTCAGGTGCCCTTTCTGGTAGCAACTTTTGTTTTTTCTGACTAAATTTTAATTTATTTTACTCATTTTTATAAAAAATTGTAAATAACCAAAAGATTTTTTTCTTTTAAAAATATATTTGGAATATCAATTATTATTTATTTTTCATTTCCGTGTCTTCTGTGAAATTCCATGTCTTGGAAAAGAGGGAAAGAAGTCAAGAGCTTTGGCCGTTTCTGTTGGCACGACCTCGAAGTCAGAGTCCTTGACCACTAACCTCTGGTAGAACCAAATCAATAATAATGTGCTCCAAACGTCATTTAGACCCAAAATTAACTCAATCTTTTGCTTAAATGGTTCAAGTGAGTGAACCTTTTACAGCCTCAGAAGTTACCATGTTTAGGGATGAGAAAAATAAAGATAATTAACAAAATTATTTGTTAAAATATTATAATAGAATTATTGTACATTTGTAACGAAAATTTTTCAATAAATAGCATAAAATTTTGCTAAATGTACAAAAAGAAAAAAAAATTGAAAGTTGCTTTGGGATATTTTAATCATTCTAGAGCCCGATAAGGAACTAGAAAGATAAATTATCTTAAATTAATTAATTTTTATTAATTTTTCCAGTCAATGTAATACTACCTGTAGAGACTTAGAATAAGGGAGGGGGAGCAAATACTTAAATTTTGTATGTAAAGCAATTGTGTAAATAATTTATGTAAATTACATTATACGAGCATAAAATACAATGCTTTTTATTTTTATTTTATTTATATAATCCCTTGGAAGGAATGAATACACTAGCTATCTAAATAATCGTTGAGAATAAGTAGTTTAGCAAATTTATAATATAAATCACCTTTTATGACCCAAAATCACAATGATATGATAAAGGAACTATTTTATATGTTAAAAAAATGAATAAGCATAAAAAAATCTTAAGCCTAAAAGAGAATTAAACTGTTGGTTTTAAAGATAGATTTCGAAGCAAGCAGAGGTCGCTGGCTGTGGATTTACGACCCATAGGAGAGCTTAGGTCGTATAATCTGAGTAGTAAGTCTGTCGAGAATAAATTTGGCAACGCTCGTACAAGATTTGGCACCTGAAAAATTTAGATGAAATTTTTCTTTAAAATTTAATTTTTGATGACATACAAGAGTGTTGGGGATCCCTTGAAGGAGTGTCCTTGTCTGGTCATGACCGCAGTTCACAAGCTGTTCCAGGACACGAAATACAAAATGTGTCTGTTGAGATATAAAAGGCGTGTGGTCCGTTATCAATGAAAATGCGTTGAAGAGGCTTTTGAGGGAGTCGAGAAGAGGTCCTTGGAGAGGTGGAACCTGAGATTCGGCCGGGTTACCTTTGATCATTATTGGACCGTCTTCAAGATGTAAAAGTTTCGACGGAATTCCTAAATCTTCCAAATCCTAAAATTCGGTTGTAAGAAAATGAAGCTTTTTTTTCTTTAAAACTTACATCGGACGGAGGAAAAGGACGTTTTCGGTGGTTTGTACTCTGTGACTGCCATGCAGCATACGTACAATACGCACACAACTTGGCCAGAGCTGAAGACTGAGGTTCAACAATGTCATTACTCCTAAAAAGTTATAAAATTTAACTCTCTTGTTCAACTACATGGGCCAAGAAAGGGCCACCTTAATAACTTACAAGTTGTTGTTATGAAGATATTGCGGCACTACATCTAACAGCAGAACTTTAGCACAGACTTCGATATCCAGATGGAAAACAGCAAGTGCCAAGTCGACTGCTTTGTTCAGCTCCTCTTTGTAACGAAGTTTCATTATTCCTACAAAATAAACGTAGCATTATTGAAATTTAAAATGTAGAATAGAACCTTGACAATGTTGGTGACAAACCAGACCGGACCAGCAGTCAAAAAGAGGCTTTCGAAAGCATGAGTCGCATTTATGTTGAACCATCCTTTTTCGTGCACTCCGGTCCAGACGTCTGAAAGTTCTTCGCTCATTGGCTCTTTAGATACAATACTGAAAAGAAAAAAAAAATTAATCGGCTGGTAATGCAAAGTGAAGGAATACCTATGAGATAAATTGATAGCTTTGTGTTTTGAAGATGTTGTAAGATGCAGGTCGTACTGCATTTACGTATCATCTGCACCATAAGAGTAGAACGGTTGAAATTATCTTGGTGTGAAACTTCTTCAGATCCGACGCCAACTGGGGTAGAAATTGTTGAACCATATTCATCGGTTTGAGTAAAGCATCTTGATGTAGAATCTAAGAAAAAATTTAAAAAAGGATTGGAGGTTATTTAGGTACATACTTGCATATAGCTGCAGAGCCAAAGGGAGGCACAGATGGGCAAACAGCACATTGTACTTTGCCTCATGTTATCTAAGATTCTTTTGACGTCTGTGGCAGTTAGAGCACCTTGTTCCCAGGCAAGGACGACTTCCTTCATGGCAGCAGCGACGTTCATACAGAGAACATCCCATCCGACTCCAATAGCTTTGAAATCCGGCTGCGTGGAGTTCAACTGTGCCAGAAGAGCATCCACGACGTTACTGTCCGATTGTAGTAGCATCGCATCTGGACATTTTGGCTTCCCTCGTTCAATCATGAACTCCTCCACCCAACGCTCAAAGAAGCTTTTCTCTCCAGAATTTTCCGTCTCAAACATTATTTTCGACCCATTCGACTGTACAATGAAGCACAACATGACAAACGTTATATCAAAAAGAAGCGGCTTATTAGTTTTCGCATGTTCGTTAAATTTTATCAGCTTTGTCACAAATGTTTTAATCTCGCCTTCTACAGCCGCCACTGCTAATATAAGCTCAAAACTCTTTCCAGCCAACTGAGTCAGAATGCTGGACATTGGATCCTTTAAAAAAATTAAAATTACAAGTTGGCAACACTGTTAAATACTTACTAATGTTTTATTAATATCAGCATCAAGGGCTTTCAGGATACGATGTAAAGTCGGCTCCGCCCTCATGATGACTCTAAAAATCGGCTGAGATTGGGCATTTGAACTTATATCAGTCCTTGGAAGGCCAAAACTAACGGCTTCTCGGCTAGTACAATAAAAAAAATTATTTTAAAAAGTTGGAGAAGTTTATAAACTACCTTGCGATGTACGATTTGATATGGGAATCATTCAAAAGCTTCAGTTTTACCAATTCAGCTAAAAGAGATTCAATGCAGTTGAAAGTCGCTGGAGAGTCCATCAGGTCAAGTAATGGAACAAATTGAAGCAAAAGACGAACAGCTTCAGCGATGTCCTCGCTATAGTCACCCTCCGCTATAAAATTCAAATTATATGAGAATTTAAAAGTTTCTTTAAAGTTACGTGAAGACTGAAGATTAGTTCCGTTTAACGCTGAAAGGACATAAGGAAGTTTCAGGAACGTAAAAGCGCCCCATTTCGACTCCTCACTTGTCCCTAAAGCATCGTTGAGACTTATCAAGCAAGCTCGGATAACTTCGCAGCAAAGTCTGGACATCTTGTATCCTTTCAGACGCTGAAGAAGACGAAGTTGGTTCGCAAGTTCATTTGTGTCTGCGCCTAAATTTTGCATAACTTGTATTGCAAGTAGAGCTTGAACACAGTATGTTAACGGCTCCGATGCGTCAATACCGCGATCAGACAACGCAGTCAAAGTTTTGTTACTTCTCAACTCCAAATTGCTTAGTTTCCTAAAATTGCCACTTAAAACTTTAAGTTGATTAAAAACTAAGCAACTTACGCTATAGAATCCTGAATAAGAGGGATGGTTGCTTCATTGCTGTCTGCGATCACACTTTCAATTTCTTGACACTTTTTCAAAACTTCACTGTATAAATCTTTTAAAAAAAATTTAAAATTTATTACCACTTTCGATTCTTTGAAAAGCATACCTTTGTCATCATGCTTTGCTAAATAAAGCATAGCAGTAAGAAAATCGCAGTTAAGCATATAATGAAGGATAGCAGACGGTTTTTGAAGCATTTCAGTTATCTGTTCGGTGCTTGTAAAAGCATGATGATAACATTGAAGAAGCCAATGGACAAGACTTAAGATCGCACCGGCTAAAATGCCTTCTTCAGGTTTACCTCTGCAGGTGATACCGCTCTAAAAATTATAAATAAATAAAATCTTGTCCTGCATGAAAAAACCGGATGCTTTCAACGAACTCAAGAAGGCAGTTGATACAATGAGGTTTGATTTGATTTAAAAAAATTAAAAAGATCACTATGATGTAGGTACTGAAGGTTTTGAGAAAAGAAAGAAAAAAAAAAAAAGAGTGTGATTTTCAAAGAAAAAATCAAAACTCCTAGAGGGATTACGAAAGAAAATCCGGAGAACTCAAGTATTATAAAGTTGTGATGCCATCAAATTAATTATTTATTCACTAGCTAAAGTGGAATTTTCTAATTTGAGAAGGATAGTGCAATTGGTGATTATTTTAGACAATTGGACTTAGTTGCGACCATGAGAATTCAGGAAGAATTAAAAAGAATGGCACAGACAACGTGGGAGATTATGGGTCGTTTAACACCTTCAGGTTCTTTAAGGATAAAACTAAAGTCGTTTAAATTCATAGGATTCAGCCACAATGCTAAAACCCAGAGTTGAGGTTTAGTGAGGTGGTTTTAACATGCAATTAGAATAAAATTTGACATAAAAATAGGACTCACTGTTTTTATGTGGATGCCCCATTGGAGGTCTGACCATCTTTCTCCAAGCGCGTAAAAGAAGTGCTTTGAGGCTGCTCGTCTTGCTTGTAACTTTGCTGCTTTCCATGGTGACTCCCATCGCTGGAAAACTGAAGACCGATTTAGTTCTCTCCTCTTCCCGCGGCGGCACTCCTCACACCATGTCCACAAACTCAAGACACAACACTTGAAAAAAATAAAAAAAAAAACACTCGGCGACCGCGGACCATAAGAATAAGTTTTAAAAAATTTAAAGAAGAAAAGAAGGTAAAGAAGAAACCAACAGTTGTCTCCACATTGAAGCTGAAGATTTTAATGTAGATCGAAGTAGAGCTTTTGTTTTTATATATTGTGGTCTTGCCAGAGCATTGTGGACATAATGTTTGGCGCCGATTTTTATTTTAATAAAATTATAGATGCTTAAGATTATCACTTGGGTCATAAAAGGTTTAAAATATACTAAACGATAATTTGGTTTTGTTCAGTTGCATATATACAGTGACTATGGCCTTGTGAGGCTTAGCATGCTTCCAGAGAGACTATCGGAGTCTGGATATTCAGAGTTGTCCGAGATGGCCAAAGCGGACAGGCCCATCCGCGCTGATTCGTCGTCAAACTGTTCTGATTCCCGGAGTTGTTTTTCGCGTAGAAGTCGAACCCTTTCAGACCTCTCTTGTACAAACTGCTCGTCTCGAGCTGCATCTTTGTTCTAAAAGCGCTCTACGGACTGTGACTCTGTCCTCTAACTCTTTACGTTCTCTGTCCCTCTGCGCTTCGGTCTGCATTCGGTTTTTGCTCTGGTAAGCCATCAATATTTCAAGCTCATAATGTAGTCTCTCTTGCAAATGATGTCCTTCTAATTCTTGAGACTCATCTAATCTAATTGACTGCTTTTGCAACATTTCGGCTATACTTTGTTCGTACTGATCTGCTAGAAGAGCCAACTTCTTTGTTCGTCTTTCAGCTTCTTTATCAAAAGCTTATGCTCTTCTTTAGGTCTTGTATTTAAAAGTTCAGCTTTCAACGCTTTATATTGCCTAGTTTGTATTTACACGTATCTCTGAACTGCTTTCGAATTTGCATCTCCTTTTGCTTTAAACTCTTTGGCTGTTGCTTCACCTCAAGCGCGTGCTTTTTCCTAAGATCACGTTTACATCGGTTCAATAAGCGTTTTGGTTCTGAAGTTCAGTATTATGTTGACGTTGGACTTGCTCTTCTCGAAGCAAGTGGACAGCCTTCTGCTGTCGATATTCAAGGTCTTTAGTTTTTTCGTGGTGACGAAGCAACATCGAATGAGCCTGCTCTAATTGCGTCTGACGTTTGTTCAACTCCTCACGAAGTAACTCCTGCTCTAAAGTATGGTAACTATTCATTTTCTTCTCCTAAACTTTCGCATTTCTAACTCCAAGTATTCTTTCTGGCCTTGAACGAGTCTTTGTTCCTCTTGAGCTTCCATCGTTTTAGGTTATCTTTTTGGCTTTGGAGTGCTGCGTCGCGTTGTCGTTTGGGAGTTGATTCGTCTAAACTCAGTTCGTGTTTCCATCTTTCTTTGTTTGCTTTATACTCCTTTTTCTTTTGACAATCAAACGCTTTTCGATCTTGCTCTTGACGGCTGCTTATTTCTTTCTGCAACTTCTTCTCAGCAGACGAATTCTGCTTAAGCTTCCTTTCCAACTCCTGCTGATGTTTTATCTGCAGCTCTTCCAACTCTTTGCTGAACTTCTGCAGCAAAGCTTCATATTCTTTGTCTAAAACCTGTTTATGGTTCTCCATCTCTACTTTACATTTTCTTCTAGTTTTATTAAAGCACCTTGAGTTCTCTTCTCATTCGCTTATACCCCGACATCTGCTCGTGCATTTCTTCCTGCATGTGCTCTTTTTGTTGTTTTGTAACAATAGTAGTCGTTTTATTGTAGCGAAGTTGTTAGCACCGTGTTCAATAAGCGCGTTGGTGGACTGCTTGCTTTCTGTCGAACTCGCATCGATTGGGTATAGCAATTATCATGATTCATGTCTGTGACTGGAGGTAGACTATTGGTCGAACTGCTTTGAGAAGATGCACTCACACCTATAGAATGAATCGAGTGTTCGGAAGTAATGCTGTTGCTTTTACTGCTGTCACCTCCTGCTTGTTCATCAGGAGTGTCATCTTCACCAGCAGTACTTTCAGTTTCACATGAATCTATCATTAAGATTTCATCTTCCTGTAATTTTGGTTATCGAGTTCTCTAACAGCAGCTTTCGTCCTCTGTATCAGGTCAATAAGAACATGCGGCGACCTTGACCTCGTGACTAATTGATGAGAGAGGAGCTTATTGGCGGAGGGGCGATCAGACGGATTCTTCTGAAGACAGGACTCAACAAAATGTTTAAAGGTGTCCGTCCAACGGATGAGTTTAAAGACGGAGTGTCGTTCTGCGCTATGTGATACAAAGCACTCATTGCATTCATGTTGAAATAGGGAGGTTTGCGCTCTGCCAATTCAATACACGTTATCCCCAACGACCAAACGTCCACTTTACCATCATACTGCCCCTCATCCATAGCCAATATGACCTCAGGTGCCATCCAGTATGGAGTACCAACAAAACTATTCGCAGGACATTTAATGCTCGCAGAACCAAAATCTGCCAATTTAACTGTCCCGTTTTCAGTTAGTAATATGTTGCCAGCTTTGATGTCTCTGTGTATTCTTCCTAATGAATGAAGATAATGAAGTCCTCTTAAAACCCCTTCGCAGATCGCAGATATTTCGTTCTCTTTGAGCGGGCATTTATGAACTTCAATGATATCAGAGGCGGACCCTAAGCAATACTCCATGACAAGCCAGGCGGATTGTCACGCAGATAGCATCCTTTGTATTCCACCGTATTCGGATGGTTCAACTGTCGTAAAAAGTATTTCTTTCAAAATATCTTGCCATTTTTCAATACTCTGTTTTCCCAGATAGGACATTTTTTTGATGGCGACGACTTCCTTGGTGGCACTGTCTCTGGCATAGTAAACAGCGCCAAAGCTTCCATGCCCAATCTCTCGTAGATCTTCGAAAAGCTTGTCAGGATCATCTTTACCGAAAAGTTCGGCAATTTCTGGGTCTTTCAGACTCCCCGGGCGAGGTATAGCTGGCATTTTTAACTAATGAGGTATATGGCGAACTGTTTAGAACTTTAAAAAAAGAATATAAAAGACTAAATTTAAAAATTTTATCCTTTAATTTTTCAATATTCACGGTCCCGGGGTGGGGAGAGTGACTCTGAGGACAATGAGCCATGGATCCTTCCGAACGGGTTAAAAAAGTCACAAAATCTCGCCTTCATTCGCAATCACAAGTTTCTCTTTAAAATAATTTACTATTCGAAATTTTACCTTTTTTCTATCGTTTCTCGTACCGAAAACTTAAAATCTAACCTTAGCCATTTTTATGGGAATTTATAGAACCAAAACCAAAGAAAACGCACAACTTAAATTAATAAATTACACAACTAAGAACGCCAATAAAACGTAAAAACGTACTTAAAAACTTTAAATCACAGACGGTAGAATTTAAGTCCCCGAAGAAAATGAAAAACGCACAAACAATTCGATAACAAGAAATTAGGAGTTTTCGGGATTTATCCTTTCATATTAAACTTTCAATTTTAACTACCAGATAGAAGCACAGAAACACGCCTTTCCTAAACTAATTTCCTTTTATACTCTCCATCGAATAAAAATTGATTTATTAATTTCTTTAATTTTTAATTTTATTACCTTATTTATTTACAACAAATTAAGATAAAAACAAGAAACTCATAATTATAAGATCGAGTCATCTTAGCCTATCGATGTAATCGAGTAACATGTTCATTTT
Source organism: Orius insidiosus (assembly GCA_014119065.1). Classification (NCBI taxonomy): domain Eukaryota; kingdom Metazoa; phylum Arthropoda; class Insecta; order Hemiptera; family Anthocoridae; genus Orius; species Orius insidiosus. The sequence continues at coordinate 108,634 of JACGAQ010000271.1, read as the reverse complement.
CATCAAAAATGACACCAAGTTTTCAATAAAAAGGGGCAAAGAAATGACAACAGAGCATTCTATGTTTGACGTTTCTGAAGCAATTTCTAATGTAGAAATCATTACAGAAGAGCTTGTTGTTATGGTAACAGCATATTTAAAGACACTCCGCCAGGATAAAAACCATTTTAACACGGCGTCATCAAATCTTCTTCTAAGATCAACCCAATCTATCTCTTCTGCCAGCCTGTCAGTAAACAGTGTATACGAAAAGCAAGAACTTATCGGAAAACTTTGACTTATAAGCTTACGTGTATAAAGCCCTTTTTTAAAAATGGATTTTTTCAAGTCTTTTCCTTCTCATATGGTAATTTGAACGCTCAATGTTAATTTTTGTTAATTTTTTATTTTAGGATTATGATGGGCAGCATAAGGCTGAGAAGTTTTCTAGAATTATTATCACTTTATTTGGTGTAAGTATTGGAGCTTTTTAATTTTGGTATGGACTTTGTCGGCTTTTTTTTATGGTTTTTGACGGATCGTGACATTTGGGATAATTGGGTTTTTGTCAGTTTCCTTATGGAACTTTTTAATTCATTTTTTCCTTGTTTCTCGAGGCTCTCAGCTACGTTTCTCGTACCGAAACTTAAATCTAACCTTAGCCATTTTTATGGGAATTTATAGAACCAAAACCAAAGAAAACGCACAACTTAAATTAATAAATTACAACTAAGAACGCCAATAAAACGTAAAACGTACTTAAAAACTTAAATCACAGACGGTAGAATTTAAGTCCCCGAAGAAAATGAAAAACGCACAAACAATTCGATAACAAGAAATTAGGAGTTTTCGGGATTTATCCTTTCATATTAAACTTTCAATTTTAACTACCAGATAGAAGCACAGAAACACGCCCTTTCCTAAACTAATTTCCTTTTATACTCTCCATCGAATAAAAATTGATTTTTATTTTTTCTTTAATTTTAATTTTATTACCTTTTATTTACAACAAATTAAGATAAAAACAATAAACTCATAATTATAAGATCGAGTCATCTTAGCCTATCGATGTAATCGAGTAACATGCTCATTTTTCATCAAAAATGACACCAAGTTTTCAATACAAAGGGGCAAAGAAATGACAACAGAGCATTCTATGTTTGACGTTCTGAAGCAATTTCTAATGTAGAATCATTACAGAAGAGCTTGTTGTTATGGTAACAGCATATTTAAAGACACTCCGCCAGGATAAAAACCATTTTAACACGGCGTCATCAAATCTTCTTCTAAGATCAACCCAATCTATCTCTTCTGCCAGCCTGTCAGTAAACAGTGTATACGAAAAGCAAGAACTTATCGGAAAACTTTGACTTATAAGCTTACGTGTATAAAGCCCTTTTTTAAAAATGGATTTTTTCAAGTTTTCCTTCTTATGGTAATTTGAACGCTCAATGTTAATTTTTGTTAATTTTTTTTTTTAGGATTATGATGGGCAGCATAAGGCTGAGAAGTTTTCTAAGCATGCAATTTATAACTTGTTTGTCAACACATTATTAGAAGCCCCAATCAGCTACAATGGCTTGATTTCTCATTTAACAACATAAAAGAAATACATGAGGTATTTTATTAAGATAAACAATATTTATATTTTTTTAGGATTTACTTAAATTTACGAATTTAAAAAATATTTACACGGAAACTGTATAAATTCTCTTTCAAATGTCGGGATGTTGAGGTGTCTTAAGAAGCTGAAGACTCTGACTCTTCATGGCTGTCCGGTGGAGACGATACCGTTTTACCGTCAGCATGTGATCAGCTTGATACCGCAGTTGAAGAATCTCGATTTTGTTACGATTACACCAAAAGAGGCGAATGCTCCTCCGCCACCTGGTTTCAACGCTGCCGAAACTGAAATCGACTATGGAGATTAAAAAGAAAAAAGTTTTTCTTATTTAATAAATTTATGTACTACATAATGTCAATTTTTGTCATTATGAGATATGGTTCAAAATCCTTTGATTTTCCTCGTTTAGCAGCACGTTCGAAGCTTGCTCGGAAACTATTAATCGAACAGATTCCGTACTCAGTTCACCTAACTTTACTAGTGACGAAATATTCCACTTTTAATGACGCAAAAAAAATTTCTGGCCAACCAGCAGATGAGAACATAACCTTAAGTTGGAAGTGAATATTTGGTTTTCATTGCATTTCTTAGTTTATTTTTGTTTTTTATTTCTCGTTTGATTGTTCATAAAATGGTGTTAAAATAATAGTTTGGAACGTCTAATTATCCTCTCTGACAATGTCAGGGGCTAATTTCAAAATGGACGAGCTAAAAACCAAGTTTTTAGACTTGATCCACCTTCCTGTAAGACGAATTTTTCATATTGTTTGTGTAAATAGTTGATTTCAGAATAATTCGAAAATTCCGATTGTCGGGTTTTCAATTGAGGAGCCCCAGGTTGATGTTGAGAAGAAAGATCTGACTGTCAGCGATGGGAAGAAGGATGAGCGACCATCCGATCAGGAAATTTTGGAAAGCATCGATCCCAAATATTTCGCTTCGGAAGGCGAATTCGATTTGGGCCGATATGAACTTGAGGTAGTTATCATTGCTATCAGACCTGTTCGCAGCGCTATCAGCAATAACTTGTTGAAAAGTTTTCATTGATTTGAACCCATACTTTTAATTTTAGAAATTCGCTTCCTCTGATATGGAAAAAATTGAATCTGGACTAAATATTTAAAAGAGCAGCAATTGGTTGTTTCAAATCATGTCCTTAGCAGCACGTTCGAAGCTTGCTCGGAAACTATTAATCGAACAGATTCCATACTCAGTTCACCTAACTTTACTAGTGACGAAATATTCCACTTTTAATGACGCAAAAAAAATTTCTGGCCAACCAGCAGATGAGAAACATAACCTAAGTTGGAAGTGAATATTGTGGTTTTCATTGCATTTCTTAGTTTATTTTTTTTAAATTTATTTCTCGTTTGATTGTTCATAAAATGGTGTTAAAATAATAGTTTGGAACGTCTAATTATCCTCTCTGACAATGTCAGGGCTAATTTCAAAATGGACGAGCTAAAAACCAAGTTTTTAGACTTGATCCACCTTCCTGTAAGACGAATTTTTCATATTGTTTGTGTGTAAATGGTTGATTTCAGAATAATTCGAAAATTCCGATTGTCGGGTTTTCAATTGAGGAGCCCCAGGTTGTTGATGAGAAGAAAGATCTGACTGTCAGCGATGGGAAGAAGGATGAGCGATCTGATCAGGAAATTTTGGAAAGCATCGATCCCAAATATTTCGCTTCGGAAGCGAATTCGATTTGGGCCGATATGAAGGTAGTTATCATTGCTATCAGATCTGTTCGCGCTATCAGCAATAACTTGTTGAAAAGTTTTACATTGATTTGAACCCTATTTTAATTTTAGAAATTTGCTTCCTCTGATATGGAAAAAATTGAATCTGGACTAAAATATTTAAAAGAGCAGCAATTGGTTGTTTCAAATTCCAGATGATCCTCGAAAAGCAGTCCGCTTGTCAAGAAGAGTTTGAAAGGTAAACCTCACAAATAAATAATTTTCCTTTATATTTATTTATTCTAGAATAACTCAAATACAAAATGAAGTCAACCAAGTTTTAAATGGCGTTAAAAACGGTCGGTCGAAACTTGGCGTTGCCACGAGACATTTTACGACGGCAAGTCTCGGAATGGCAAAAAAGGATGGTAGCACAGAAGCTTTTGTAAAATACATAAAAACTTTGGTAATTTTCAATCATACTAAAATTTAACATAAAGATAGAAAAAACATCATTTTTCTGAAATTTTGTCCAAAAATTAAAATTCTTGTAAACAATTCACAGTGGCCGTTTAATTACTTAGGCACATATTTATGTTATAGCACAAAACTGAATCCAAACTTCGGGAGCTTTTAAATTCGGGTGATTACCCAAGCGCGATCGCTTTACTTCTAGAGTGTCAAAATGTTGCCAGTACTTACAAGCATTTTGCGTAGCTGCTTTGAGCCTCAAATTAAAAGAAACCCTCGAAATGGCCGAGGAAAAATTAGACAACAAATTAGCCGAAGTAAGAATAAACATTTTTTATAAATAAAATTTAATTAATGTATGAGTAGATGTGTTGCGGTTTTGATGAAAATGTCTACGAAAAGCTACAGTCTGCATACTCTTTATTGGGAAAGACACAAATAGCAATGGATCAATTTCCAATGCATTTTACGTCCGCTGTAACAAACTACGGCTTCCAACATCGTCCATTCTTTCATAAACCAGAAAATTTCTCAAGAAATTCAATATTCGGAAATGTGCAAAGTATGAAAAATATATATTTTTTAAATAATTTCTATCGCATTTTAGGAAGTCTCAGAAAATTTTATCCCGTGCCTTCTCACTTTGTGTAAATCTTTATGGGTTATTGTCTTAAGTTACCATCAAGTTGTGGCTTGGCACCAAAAAAATGCAAGAAATAAAAAGGTACTTAAACATTTTACTTTTATTTTTTAATGTTTTTATTTCAGAAGATGATTTTGAGTCGAATTTAAATGAAGAACAAGTAAAAAAGAAGCTTCATAAAGGTTATTCCCGTCTTTGGCATGATGTGCAGACCCGTGTAAGTCTTCTTGTTATGGCTGCTGATCTTTCCTTTTTTAAAATCGACGATTTTTACAAGTTCTAGGGATCCTTCATCGGTAAGTAATTATTCAATTGAATTTACATTAAAATGAAATTTTCAGTCTTACACAAATTGGTGAGGAGTTTTGTGAAAGTGAGTCGGAAGAAGTTACTTCGTCAATAAGGTCAAAAAGTAGCGATTATTTTATCTCCTACCATTCGGCGAGAATGGACGATTTGAAGGTTTTTCTGGAAAACGAAGCCTGGACGCAGTGTCCGGTCCGAAGTGACTTTTCTTTACTTCATCTTGAAGTAAGAACAATTTTAAGAGAGAAAAATAAAATTTAAAATTTAAAATTTTTAAGGAATTTCGAGGGATTCGTTTGAGTGTGGAGCAATGTGCTGGTGTCTCTCTCGTCTTGACAGTTCCTTCGATAGTAGTTCAACCGGAATGAACTTTTTTACTCGATTTCCTCACCCAGAATCTGGAACACCATTTGATTCAAGATTTCAAGTTGACTCTAGAGAAGAAGACATTATGGAAAACATTCCTGTAATTAATTTTTATTATTTCTATCTATCATTCTATATACTTTCAGGACGAAGCGATGGCTTACTACAGCGAAGACAGCGAAGAAGAGAAAGAAAGCAAACCTCGAAAAAACAAAGGCCCTCTACTTTCAAATACTACTTTAACAGTTTTAAGATCATGCGGAAAATATTTACAAATGGCCAGACTTTTGAAATCGATATCTTCAGAAGTTATTGTCGCATTAGTCCAACTTTTTGATATTATCTCTACACTGTCCATTCATTCTTTAGTTCCGATATGCCGGTTAGTCAACAAAATTAGAATTTTTTTTGTTTTAATTAAGTTTTAGGTCACTTTATGTGGAAATTCGTCCTCTCCGAAACTTCTTTCTGTTTTAGTTCGGATAAAAGAAAGCCTTATAGTAACTGAGAAGGAGAAGAAAGTAATAAGGTTTGTGTAAAATTTAAAAAAAATGTTTATGCTCATTATTTTTATAGGTTTTACGAGCCATGATTTCTCCAATGGTTAATTTGAACTCACTGGACACTCTTTATGGTTTGAGTGAGCGAGTGGTAGCTGTGGAATCTCTCATTTTTTTATCTCAAGAATACACTTTGCTTAAGCCTTATTTAGAAAAACTTATCCCACCTCAAAGCACTTCATTAAATTTGAACCAATTTTACAGCCAGGTTATTAACATAGTAAACTGTTGATTATTAATTTTTTTTAAAGACTATTCCAATAATTAACGATGTAAGAAAATCAGTCTACGCCTGCGTATCTTGGAGGACAGTATGTCAACAGACTTTGTCAATGATGTCAAAAGTTGATTGGGAAGTCAAAGAAGTTATGAATCATCACAGTAAATATGTTGACTTTATGTTAGATGTGAGTAAATTTTAAAGAAATTGAAATTTTCTTAATTTAGTTTTTGTAGGATATAGAAGCTTTGATAAGCGTTTGAAGGAAGTCAAGAAAAACATTTTTATTCCAGATCAAGCTTTAAAAGTTATATGGGATTGTTTAATACTACTTCTGTCCAACATATTTGTCGAAGGGTACGTAATTTTGGATGGAATGCATGATGCCTCACTTCTAGACAAGAATGGTTTCCAAAAGGAAATTTTTTCATGAATCAAGTTTCTGTGTTTTTGTGCTGCTTAAAATGGTATTAATTTGGTATTCTCTGTTTTTTTAGTTTCGCTTCCTCGAAAAGTGTTCTGGTGGAGGTCGAGGACTTATGCAATTCGATTTTGCCCAAATTGAAGAAAAACTGGTTAAAAAATGTCAAATACATCCTCTCCCTCACAAAGAATTTGTTGAGTCTTACATTAGGGTTTATTACCATCCAGAAGAAGAATATTTGGAAAAATGGATCAAAGATCATCAGGTAAGACACAAATCATTTTAAAGAAAAGATGAACTGAAAAACTAAAAATCAACTTTTTTTAGGAATACACCTGCAAACAGTTAATCGCTCTAGTCTCTTGTGCATGTCAAAGCAATAAAAAGGCACGACAAAAGCTCATTTTATTGATTGAAGAACTTGACAAAAAGAGGTAATAAAAATATAAAATATATCTTTTTTGTTATAATTTTCTATTAAAATATATATCAAAGTTTACACTAATCCTGAGCTTTTATTTTATTATAAACCAAATCGATAACATCAGGATGACAAAAAGAGTTAATTACTTTTTTAATTAATTCCTTTCCATCTTCAATTTTTGTTTGTTTTTCTGAACATTTTCGTCTTAATTTTTAATTTAGAACCTTCCAAGGACTTGAGGGTGTATTGTTTAAGATGGTGTGCACTAAATTCTTCAATTTTTTCATTTTCGGCTTTTTTAATGCAGAAATCTAATTCGGAAATGTTCGATTTCAAATCATTGTGTCGCAGCAAATCATCCTAAAAAATAATTAATTTGATGTAATTAATATTTTATTTTACTTCATTAGGATTCAATATATCATTTGTTTCGCTGGGGGGCATTTTGCTGATAATATTTGAAACGAAAAGTTTCACTAAAGATTCTTTAATGTTATCAACTCTGTCGGAATTTAGCGGCACCCATGTATTGATGCTGATTGCTGAGCTATCATTTTGAACAAAATGCCACCATTTGTTTGGCACATATAGGACATCTCCAGGTTCCAGAATAACAGCTTTTCCTTCACTTATATCTAAAAAGAAATTGTTAATCATTTAAAATATTAAAACTTACCAGGAAAAGGAGAGCAATTACAAAAGAAGTTGATATCACTGTAAATACTGGATTCTTCATAAGGTACTCTTGTAGGTTTCATCTTCTCATTTTCATCAGGACTTATTAAAATCCACGTTTTTCTTTTTAAAAAAATAATGCTTTTTGGAAATTTATTTATTTACCTCCCATAAATTTGAGCAACAAAGTTACAACTGTAAGTGTCCACATGGCAAGGAGTGTGAGCTCCTTTGGTCCCCATCCAAATAGTTGAATCGGCGGCTTTTAAATCCAAACCGACACATTCCCAAGAAAAATTCTTTTTTTAAAAAATGAGGCTTAGATTTAAGGTTTGGTTACCAAGTTTTTAAAATCTTCTTGACATTCAAATAAATGTTTATAATCGAAATAGTACCATTTATCGTTCAAATCAGTGTTAAAAAATAAGTCAAGGAACTCTGACATTTTCATTTTTTCTGTATCGCATTTTCTTTCCCATCGCGGTTCCTAAAATCGGCCTCACAATTAGTTAAGATGTTGGGCTGAATTACAAATGCAATTGGAGTATTCATATTCTATATGGCAATATTCATATTTATCAGTCATCGAGCTAAAACTGTGAATATGAATGACAGTACGAATACGGAGGAAACGGATTTAAAATTAAAGTAAGTGATTCAACAAATTCCAAACTACTTATACAAATGAATACACATAACTCTAGTCAAGAACCACTTCCACTTACGTAGCTGCACAAGAAATCACCTCTTCTAATGTTGGGTATCGCTTTTATTTAATAAATCCCTCCATTCTTTTTCTTTCCATTTTAATATTTCCCAGTCTAGGACGTTTTTAAAAATAAGCGGCTCCTTCCATTGCATGATATCTTCACTTTTCAGATTCATTTTAGGCGCCAAATTTGACAGCATTGCCATTGGACTAGAACATGAAAAAACACCGTTAACAAGTAAAAACTGGAATCACAGGCATCAGATTTTTTTTTTTTAACAAGAATGAATGATGCTAATCTAGCATTATATACCATGGTGGATATTTTAGAAAATTTTAATTCCTTGCCCACGTGGAGAAATATGCCTTCATCGATGTATATAAATCTTTTTTTATATACATCGATGTATGCCTTATATGATTACCTGATTACTAACCTCCACGTATTCCTTTATACGGACCACGCCAACGAAGGATGACCGGCCAACGCTTTTTAGGTGAATTTTTAGTTAGCGTTTTCTCACCTTCAATCTGGGACCATCTAAAATCTGAAGTCATTTACTTCAATATTATTTCATCAAGGTATTAATCCAAATTACTAAAATAACTTACGCAATTTTGCTTGACTCCCAAAACTGAATTTTAAGTGTTTTTTATAATAGATAATTCAAATAATATTAAATTATTTAGTTTATATCTTTACGTTCATTTTCAGAGTGTGCTTATGATGAAAAATCGATTTTAACTTGTGTTATATTTTTTACCTTCGTAAGTAGGTATTGGTTTGATCTATGTTCTTGCTGCTTGTTGGATTACTTAACCTACAACGATCTTCATTGAAAACGCCATTATTTATTTACATAAAACTTGCTTATTCTGAACTATTTACTATGTACTTGTATCTATTAGGCATGGGTTTAAAATAAATTTGGAATCTCTCAGATTTCCATGTGGTTTGATCGTCTGAAAATGAAAATTGTCAAAATTTTTGCACTGCATGTCCTTTTGGTTGTAAATTTATTTAAACTTATTTTATTAGGCGACGGAAAAAAAAATTTCTGGTGCTAATTTGAAGCTGTAAAATTTCCATGATTTGAGCCTTGGGTTTGTCATATCGATGGGGAGAAAAAAAGCGATTTTTATCAAATATCTCGTTTAGTTAAATAATATTTTGTGCAAAGTAATCTATATTAAATTCCTGTCAAAAAGTATTTAGCTCATAAACTGCCAAAATGAACGGTTTCAGGGTTAAGAGCTGTCGAAAAGTAGTTTTTGTTCTTACGAAATCTTATCAATAACTTGATAAGCACTGGTTCTAGCCAACACTAATTACAAAATTGATGTTTATGTAATTTCCTATAGATGACATTCATTTTTATCTTTAAACAAATAGTTTAAGATTGTAAAATTCAAGAATTTCAAAAACATTCCTTCTCCTGTTTTGATTGATTGGAGAAAGTCCATATTGGGCTTATTTTAACGACGAGTTAATAACTGTACTAAGATTTAGAACTTTCCTACGTTGTCCAGGTTAGATATCATTTTTTGTTTAAAACCATTTACAACTTAAATGTCGATTTGTTAGCACCATACTTTGTCGAAATTATTAGGCTAAAAATTTTTAAAATAGATTCATATCTATGGAATTATTGTTAAAACTACCTTTCAGGATAAGAATCGACAAGGCAAGATAAATAATTAGATTTCCTCCAGTGTGGGTTCTCATTGTCGTTTAATTTCATGGGGACTTACACTTGAGATATCCTTTTTATTGAATCTCTACTCTCAACGTGGCAACCTTTTTTCCATCAAAAATTTCAAGCAGAAGGGATACAATTAAAAAGAAAAACAATTATCAAATATTGTAATAATTCAATTAAAAATTAACAAAAAAATTTTTAACAGAAAAAAAAATCGCTTCATCCTTTTCAATTACAGCCAGGAGATTATTTTATATAAATTACTGTAGAATCTCTACTCTCAACGTGGCAACCTTTTTTCCATCAAAAATTTCAAGCAGAAGGGATACAATTAAAAAGAAAAACAATTATCAAATATTGTAATAATTCAATTAAAAATCTTAACAAAAAATTTTTAACAGAAAAAAAAATCGCTTCATCCTTTTCAATTACAGCCAGGAGATTATTTTTATATAAATTACTGTAGTTTATTTACATATAAACAGAGACCGAAATAAATTAATTTAGTACATAAAATGATGTGAATAAATCTGATTTATGTAGACTGTCTCCTTTTTTTTTTTTCTATATCTAAAGTATTATGTGCACGAAACAGAAAACTTTGTTATGTCAATATTTCAGTTATATCAACAAAATGTTGCTTTTTGTTTTTTTCATTGATTTCTATTCAGTTTTGATCTAAGGCAAGGCTGGAGTGAAACCCAGAATAGAAAATGACAATAAGAGCAACAAATCAAGGATTTGTGAAAAAACGCTTAATAACTTAAACAATATGGGAAAAAAATTTAATAAAAAGCAAAAAATTTAATGGTTATTGCATTGCTAAGTTTTCTGTTAATTCACAAAATATACTTCTCAAGTACATGATAATTTTTTTAAGTCCTCAAAAAAAAATTAATAAAAATCGATTACTTAAAAAATTTAATCACAAAAGAAAATTATGTACAACACATTGTTTAAAAAGCAAAAAATTTAATGGTTATGCATTGCTAAGTTTTCTGTTAATTCACAAAATATACTTCTCAAGTACATGATAATTTTTTAAGTCCTCAAAAAAAATTAATAAAATCGATTACTTAAAAATTTAATCACAAAGAAAATTATGTACAACACATTGTGCTAGAAACGATCACTCCCATTCTGTTGTACCGGGCGGCTTACCCGTCAAATCGTATAAAACTCGCGAAATACCAGGAATTGAACCTACCTCCAAATCATCTTTTGGACAATCTAGAAAAGGAAAAAAAAAAAGAAGTTAGAAAAATAATGGATAATGGACTGACAACTTACTTCAATAATGTCATTAAATCTTGCCAGTCTGGCTCTTCCTGGCATGATATACCAACGACGTAGCTATAACTTCGTGAATCTCCCTTTAAAAAAAATTATAGTAAGAAAACAATAAACTTAGACAAATAATTACTTGAACTCCAACACTTCTGATAGGTAAAACAGTAGCGGCTAGCTGATGCTTTCTAGATACTGCTAGAAGTTGAGCTCTTCTCTTCATCATTTGTCGCACTTTCAACACGATTTAAAAGTGCATGTTTCTAAATTAAAAAAAAATAATACTAATACTAAATTGTTCTCAGGGTATGCACAGCTATGAACCATAAGTTGTCTTCAACTTACTTTTTCAACCATTTGCTTGTAATCAACAATAATTTTGACAAGAACTTGAGTTTCGGAGAAATCTCTTTCAATATAAGGTTCGCTGCCACATAGTACCCTGATGGCAAGCCCAGGCCCAGGGAAAGGATGTCTCATCACGATGTCTGTGGGAAGTCCTAAATCTTGCCCTAACTGCCTCACCTTAAAAATAAAAGTTATAAATGCAATAATTTTATAAGTCACCTTACTTCATCTTTGTGAAAGTCTTTAAGAGGTTCAACGACCCTTCCTTGTTCTCGTAGAACCCGAATTAAATGCGAATCATTATGGTGAGTTTTGATGGTTTTGTGCTTTTCCGCTGACAGTTAAAGAAGCGGATTCAATGAGATCCGGCCTGAGTGTACCTTGAGCCAAATAAACGTCTTCGATGTTCAACTTTAATTCGGTATGACGTCATTAGCAACAGAGACAAAAGTATCACCGATGATCTTTCGTTTTTCTTCCGGGTTTGAAGTCATACAAAGCATTTTGGTGACCGAAGAGCGAGATGTCGGGTCTCCTTTGACAGCAGGCAATGTGGTCGTTCCATGCAGAAATTGCTTCGCACCGTTCACAACTTTAAGGTCAATCCCAAGCTTCCTCAGCGACTGCTCCACTTTGGCACTTTCACCTTTTCGCATAAATCCATTGTCGATGTGAACAGCCAGAACTTGATCTTTCCAGCGCTTTATGAAGAAGCGCTGCACAAACTGTAGAATCAACACCACCACTGATTAACAACTACAAAAACAAAAAAAATTATATAAACAAAACAATAATAAACAAATAAAACATACCAAAACTTTACTTTTGCCAACTTCTGAATGTACTTGATACATTCAATTCTCGACGAAGAGTATAATTACCCGTCAGCCCGATACTTCAAAAAGGAAAGAATGAAGCATTGATTTTCCGTTAACCGTCAAATCAACTTCAGGGTGAAATTGAAGCCCATAAAGCCTCAACTTATCATTAGCAATCCCAGCAATATTGCCAGACTGGGCTACAGCCTTAAAACTTTCCGCCACCTTATCAATACTATCTCCATGCGTTAAAAGAACACTTTGTGTTTTATCTAAACCCCTAAAAATAAAATTAATTAAAATTAATTATTTATTAACGAATTTATAACATACTTGAATAAAATACATTTCGTATCAATTTCAATATCAAATTGGCCATCTTCACGAACATCCTTTCGCACAACATGACCACCAAATTCTTTATTCATCATTTGCATGCCATAACAAATTCCTAAAAAAAATTATAAAAAAAATTTTTTAATTAAAAAAAAATACCTAAAACTGGCATTCCTATCCTAAATATGTCAGCATCATAACGAGGAGCGTCTTCTGCATAAACTGAGTTTGGGCCGCCCGATATTATAATCGCTCTAAAAATTCTATATGAAAAATTCAATTTGAAATAGTACTTACTTGTAACTTCCTTCTTTTAAAGTGAAGGCGGGAGTGTCGAGCGGAAGAATTTCGGTGTCGACACAAAGTTCACGGACAGTCTGTCGATGATTTACCATATTGGGCACCGGCATCAAGTATGGCTACTCTATCCGAGACCCCGGATCCATTCACTCTATGCTTCTCATCCATAACCAATGCCCTAAATCAAAAATAAGACATCAAGCACATGGCATTGTTATGTAACTCTATTTTATTTATCTAAAATTTAATCCAATTTTCCCAAATACAAGCCCATAGATGACATTCTACGCTACAAGAATAAATAAGCATTGAAAAAAAAACTTTTTTACCAACATTTTAAATAATTAATTTGATGTTTCCAGCAAGGCTAAAATTTTCAAACTAATCCTTGATTCCCCAACACTAGTGAGTTATGTAACAAGGGTTTTTTTTTTGTTAAACTAACCCCAGGATAAGATGGATCTGATAATCCAAATATTCAAATTTTTTTCCTAACGATTATTTCAGCTAGGTATCAGAAAGAATTCCTAAGCCTAGCCCTGACAGGAATTTTTAAAAAAGGAGGACAAGAATGCTATAAAAATAATCATTTCTTTTTGGTGGCTTACAATAACTACCTAAAATATTTAAGAAGGAATAGTGATTTTCTCACTTTTGCTTTTCAACAAGGAGGGGATAGTCATGGTGAATAGCATTTTATTCAAAATTGCAAAAAAATTTGAAAGCTCTAGAGTAAGCTCATCTTTGCATGGTAACTTCCAGTGCACACTTAAACGATAAGCACTCCCCCCAAAATATATTGAAATGAAGGCATAGAGAGTTTGGTTAAGTTGAAACTTAAGGTGTTGACACAGATAACTAAGAATTGTAATCGTTGGACGAGCTAGGAAGAATTTGCTAGTGAGAATCTATGGCCAGTTCAATACTGGAAACTTCATAACAGGAAGTAAACGAAGGTTCTGCTGGAAATACACAATGACGAAGATTGAATCATCGATAAATGTGAAGACATGGCTTATTTAATGCAGCTTATTTCCACTGCATGATAACCACTACATCCTACAGAATTTGTAGCTTCAATAAAGTAAGAGTAAATTAGCACTAGGTATGTTTACCAATTGAACTTCGTACTTACGACTTTAAGGACGAGCAAATTAATATTTCTTGAATATCCATTATTTAGGTAATTATCGTATGATAATAAATTATTATTGACTTTTAAAACTGTTTGAATCATACTTAAGATTTTTCGTTTAAAAATTCACTTCGAAATGAAAATCCGACAGATGAAAAACTACAAGATACAATTCAAAAAGCGTTGCTAGAAAAATGAAAATGAAAAAAAGAACAAAAATTTAAAAGATTTAAGATGAAAATGAAAAGAATCTTAAAATAAATAACTTACCCGTCGGTGTTTTCGTGAGGGAGGTTAGAAAATATTTCAGTCGGCTTTTCTGTTTGGTGCGGAGTCCCGTCGGTTTCCGAGGAGTCTCCAACGTCGAACGTGCTCCGAAGAGGGAACGGAAAGTCGACCGACGAATGAGAAAAGAAAAAAGATCGAAATACAGGGTGTAACTTTATTCCAAAATTATGGAATTGAATAAGTCAGACGTGCCGCAGTTAAGCCCCTTCATTTACTGTTGTAGGCTAAAACGCCGACTCGATCGTTAACCTTCACTTTAAAATTTTTATGACTTGAATTTATGTAAACAACAATTTTTGAATAAAATAACTATTTAGAAAAAAATGAAAATTAATACTAAATAAATAAATTTGTTTTTCTCAACATAAAAATTATAAAGGCGTTGAATTTTCAAATTTTCCCGCTTTATAAAAACGTCTTCACCAATGGCTGATACGTGGTTTAACAGAAATTTTTTGATAGAATTACAGAAAAAAACTTGGTCTAGAAATACATTCGTACACATTTATTTCGTAGCATTGATAGAAAAAGTTAGACCAAGAGATCTTCACCTTCCAAAATTTTGGTAAAAAGCTCTTTTACTTCGCATTTTCAATAACTACGAAAGGAAAATTGTTGAAAATCGGAAGGAATTACTGCATAAGTGTAACAGATGAAACTGGCAAAAACTGCAGGCTCCACAGATCACTAATCAATTTTCTTCTACGGGTCTTCCAGACCCTACCAAAAACCAGACATGGAAGGTAATCCAATAACTTCTTTTTAATAAAGTTAGTTTATTAGTCAAATTAATCAAATTTAAGGTCATGTGTCAGCGTCGATAAAATACTTGGACATTCTTTTTTGTTGTTTAAACATCCTATTGAATGGGAAGAGTAGTTTATCCCAACCTTTCGACAAACCACTGTTGCCATTTTTAAAAGGTCTTTTTCTTTATATTGGGTTGACAGAACGTCGCTGAGAACTTGAATAAACCATGAGCCGTCTCTATTGTTTTGAAAAGAAACGAAGTTTTCGAGGGAGCTGAAGAAAAACATAAAGTCCGCATGCGTTGGGATCGTATAAGAGGCTTCCTGTGCGTCTATTGAATCAGTCTGTATGAATGATTTAAGCATTAAAGTTTGCCCAGAATCCACTTTTCGCCCTTTACATGCCTAAAAATTTAATTAATCACATTTTTTAAAAGAAAATATAGCACCTGGATGAAAAAGATTTTAGGCTTTTGAGCTAAAGATGGGCAAAGATCGGCTGTGAACATCTCCCAAACTTCTTCCAATAAATAGCCTTCATCTTGAGCCATCAAAAAATTTCCTCTTTCCCCATGAGTTAGTATTGTAATTATCAAACAGTCACTGTCATTGAAATCCATCGCTTGTACTGAAAGAAATGATTTTCTTACTTTTCATTATCTGAAAACACTCACCTTCAAGAAGTTTCAATCTCATTTGTGCCCGAGTAAAATTCATGCAAATTATAGGTTCTTGAAATCTCAGTTCTGAAAACATCCTCCTCAAGTTCCTTATATCAGCCTCACAACCTTCACGTTTCTTATATTTTAGTTTTTTGTCAAAATCTGTATGGCAGAAAACCAAAGCCAATCCCCGACTTTTATGTTTCATATTGTAGAACTCAGAATTTTTTTCTACCGGACTTATAGGCATTGGAGAAATTGGGCTTGGGTTGGAACTAAAAAAAAAAAACAAATTAATTTTTGACATACGACTTGATTAATGTACCTTCTTCTGAAAGATGGAAAAAATGGCTTTACATCGACGTCGTCAAATTTTTTACTAAAAATGAATAATTAGAAAGTTACATCTACACATAAATTGTGACTTAAGGCTTTCTTTTCCATGGGGGATGCCCAGAGTTTTTGCCATAATGCAATCACATGGAGAACAACGAGAAAAGAAAGTACTTTTCAAGGGCATAGAGGGCACATTTCTGTGACAAATGTCCAAGTCAAAGATTTGACCACTGACCCACGAAGATTAAAATAAGATCTTACCCATTATTACTGCATTCGTCTTCCATGGTCGAAATTGAAGTAAAAATTAGTTTCGACCTATCGCTTTTTTATATATTGAATGAATCATAAATAAACAAAAGTTATCTACATTACCTGAATAAAATGTTTCCCTACTCTTTTCACAAGATAACATCGATATCCGGCACAAATATATCTTTTCAAGTGGTTTTTCTGGCGAACTTCTTTTATTTGTTTATGCCAACCAATAGCCAAGAGACCCTCAACTTAACATGAATTATCCTGTTCAAGTGTAGTGCATTACTGAGATTTTTACTTTATTATAAGAATTCTCAGAATCTTTAATTTATGTAAAAATTTTAAAAAAAGATTTCTGAGGATTGGCATTTTTTAAATTGATTATTTCCGCTTTTTAAGTTCGTACAAACTCAGTAAGATTAGACTTTCCAGTTTCCACAACCATAAAGTTGCCTTTACTGCGTCATGAAAATGAAGCCATAAAATAAAAACCCATATATTAAATATCCAAAAACGGATTCGCCAAAACCTTGGAACGTCTTTGGATGTACTTTGTCGGGAAATTTTTAGTTTGTTTGACGTACTTTGGCAGCCCTGTTGGGTTGATGTTTTTGTTGTTTTTTCGATTTCCCGTTAGGCCGCCTTCCGCAGTATTGAATTTTTCTCATCCTCAACCCAAAATTTCATTTTACAGTTAATCGTTTAGTTTTTTGCCCTCTCGTAGAAATTTTAACGATTATTTATCCCTTTTCGTCGACACCATATCAAAATCTTGTTTTGGTAAGCGATCTTTTATTAACTTTCCTCTTCGTTTCAACTGGTTTTGTTTAGATTCTTCCCCTTTCACTTTTTTTTTCTTGCATAAATAACATTTCACTGAAATAAAAGAGTCTACTGTATCTGGATCCTAAATATCCAACGTAAGCATTTCCCATATTTGTATATGCCACGTATTTTTTCGTTCTCAGTGTATGTTAATTATCTTTGTCTTATCTTTATTCTGTCATAAATTTGTTTAATTCAGTATGAAAATACCAAACTTAGAAAAAATTGAAGGTCCCGAGTCCCTTTTTATTCTAAAGAAATTATGGATTGTGAGATGTGGATGATGGAGTTCTGATATTGAATTTTTGTGGCAGGGTTGAGGATGTCTTCATTTGATTACGAGGAGTTGTTTGCTTTCGACAGAGACGATCCTGATTTTGATAACAACAACATTCAAAATATCAACAACTTCCTTGCTACACCTCTCACCAACGGTACGTTTTTTCGTTTTGTGCTTCTGCACATATAAAAGGGAAAGAAAGGAATTGGGTTTAGTACCAAAGTCAACCCAGCAAACCCAATAATATAAAAAGACGTCCCAAAATAAATGTCTGAACGAGTAATATTTTCTTGAAGGAAAAGGCGCTTGACTTTTTTTAATAGTTTAAATCAAGCTATAATATTGAAGAAAAAGGAACGATAAACTAAAAAATAAACTAAATAAACTAATGAACTAAAAGATAACTAAAAATGCTTTTGACAAGTGGAAAGAAAATTCTTGTATTCTATGCAATTAGTTGTATTGTGTAAATGGAAGCTCATTAACTAGTAGTCATAGCCGTGTCTTTTAGGAAAATTCTCGAAATCAAGCCAGTAAAATTTTTAAAAGGGTCTTAATATTAAAATAGGTACTACTTTTATTTTGCATTAAAAGGATTAAAACTAAGGCTTAAAATCTTCAGTAAATTGGCTAAAAATTGGCTGAAAGCTCTCACCAATGCCATCATGTTTGTTCGTAGTTTTATTGTTAGTTTTATGACCACAACCCTGATATACCTAAAACTACGAATATAATTTGGATGGTCGATAAAATTAATCTCAGAATATGTTTGTTAATAAGTATCAATTTTTTTAAATTTTCTCAAACAGAAGTTATTGTATTGCCCTCCATGTACAGTTTTTGGGATAGGAACCCAGTAGAGGAAAAATGATTTAGGATTTTTAGGGATTTTGAAAATTTTAGCGTTTTTTTTTTTAATTTGCAAGAATGGTAGAGATCTGTCCGTTTCGTTTGCTATGGCCGCCTCGAGTGGTCTAGCTGGGCAATGACTTCTGCCTTGAGACTTGATAATTTTTGAAAAAAAATAATGCTACCGAAGGTTCAAATTTTGTTGAAAAAGTTATTTTATAAACATTACGATCTGATTAGAAAGGGTGTTGTCTGCTTCCTCATTTTACGTGTTCCTGGTTTTATAGGAAAAAGGCTTTAAAATCAAGATATGTGATTATCCCCCCTATAAAAATAAGCTTTCAATTAACTATTTATTGTTAAAATGCCATAAATTTTAATAAAGGCCATACAACTTTCCTTTATCCAAAGAAAATACTAAAATTAAACCAATATTTCTTCAATTTTTTTTCTGTTTAGGAGTCCGACTTCCTTTATGCCATTTTGTATGAATAATTCTTGTTGACCTCAACCCTCAAGAAAAAATAAATAAAATAAGTAAATTTCACAATTCACAAATTCAATATAAACAAGTGATTTATTCAGTTTATTCAAATTTTAGTTTGTCATTTTAGCCTTAGCCAATTTTGAATGGAATTGGAAATACTGGTTTATAATTTAACTGCAATTACCGAGTCCTAAATTAATGCCTTACTTTACAAACTTTAATTAATGAAAAAATAAATTGATTTCTTCCTCTTGAAAAATTTTAGTTTGTGGGATCCTCACTAGATAGAGAGCATTGCATTGATGTCTGATATGTGTTCTATTTTTTAATTTGCTCAAAGATTTTAATATCCTCAATTATTTGATTTTTTGAAGAGAAGTTTTTCTCTTTATTTATTAAATTTCTTAAGGAAGATAATTAATATGTTGTAGTTCAAGACGTTATTTTTTCTGAAAACCTCTGATTTGATTATTTTATATGAAAAAAACTCCTGAACTTCCTTGCCTGTAATTTTGGGAAGGGGAAAAAATTCTATGTTCCCAGCCTGGGAATCGACCCTAGAAGATAACAACTGAGAGGAATAATAATATTGAAGTTTTTTATTGTCCCTAATGGTAATCAAGTAATTTTTTAATTAATTTATTCCATTGTATATCTTGTTGGACAGAGGCAAATAAGCACCGTAAAAACAAACATTTCGTGATAAAGAAAAAATTAATAAATTATTTGTCTATTTTACAACACAAATCTGTTATTTTTAGACTTCAAATTTCATTTTTAACTATAACTATGTCCTTCACTCTTCAAAAAATCGTATGAATAATGAATGAATTCAAAAAGTAAAAAGTTTTTTTCTTTCAGTCTGCTCTTCCTTTTGCGTCAAGTACTTAATGGTTCAATAGCCCTTCTGGAAGAAACTTAAAAATCAATTTTCAATTTAAAAAAAATTATTTGTGTTTAAAAAAATTGGTGTAGTAAAAAAAGCATAAAAAAAAGATTGTGCCTTTTCTGGATTTTAAAATGATTAAGGAATAATCATCACATCCTCCACATTGTATCTTTTGGTAAACAAAAGGTCATGAACCCAAGGCTGGGGAAAAAATTTATACTTGTTTACTGGTTTTAATTATTTGAGGCTTTCACTAATCTTAAAACGAGAACACCATTGAAAATGTCGTTGTATGACCTATTGAGTCCTATAATGGACATCACTTTCCTCTTAAAGTGCACACATTTTTTAACGAAAAGGAAGCTATTTTAATACCTTCACTGGTTTTTAGAGACCGTCGAGTTTGAAACGACCCTGGTTTTATCAATTACCGGCCTCAGTTTTACTTAAGTACATTTTTTTTCGAAGTTTGAAAAAATAATTAAAATCTGGAATTTTTTAGCTCCTTTGGCCAGCTCCTGACTAGCCCTTTCTGTTTATGTAATTGTTTCGTTTTTGGAAAATTGAAAATACATTTTTCACAATACAAGTTCAATTTTTGTAAGTTTAAAAAATGAAATAACTATAATTTTGAGCAAGGTTTTTGACCAATTTTTGAGCTAATTATTCCGGTTTACAACGTTTAGTTTAATAGCGTTAACGTAGTTAGGGTTCTATTATCGCCGTGTGAGAAAATTTTCCATGCGGCTTCTTTTTGTGGAGAAAACTACATTTTTCTTGCAGATGCGTATTTTAGCGGATTTCTAAAAGAAATTTGAACTAGGAGAGGTTTTGGTGTGTTTAAAATGGTGGGTTCAATCCGACTCATATCTCTATGTTGTCCTCTAAAAGTCAGAAAGTGGATGCTGTCGATGCATACTTTGTGGGGCCAGCCGTCCGTCCCCACATTTCCCGAACACCTCTCTCATTTTTAATTTTCTTCATGAAACTTTGGGCGGTTCTTTTTTGTTGACGCAGAATTATCCGATCTATTGTTTGGTCTCTTTTCAATCGGGTCAAAAGCCTCACCGAGTGCTCTCAATTAAATTTTCGTCGCTATTCCGTCTTAAAGCGTCTTCCCAGACGTATCATGCATGTAATAAAAGGGTCATAAAATAGGTCAAAAATTAATTTGACACATCATCATCATCGATCACGCTATCGTTAAATCTGCGCTAAATATACGATAAAAAAAATAACGCCGCGTTTTTTTTTCTCTCCTTCCCATTTTGTGTCAAAGTCCGACGTAAAATTACGCGTCAAAACATCCTCAGACCTGATGCAATTTCCGTGTCCGTTTCTTATCACGATTTCTCGATTTAAAATTACATCTCGTATATTGCGCACCTTGAAAGGATAACTAGGAATTGATTATGAAAATTGATCGTTATTTGAGAACTCTGTCAGAAGTTTTAAGCTGTTTAAAATGGCGACATTTTAAACAGAGGTTGTTTATATTTCGCTTTGACGTCCCAGAGGCTCGTCATTCTCAGTGCCAATAGTTAGGGATGAGGCTTCCAATCCTCTCATGCTCAAATGACCGCAAACCGATGTACAGCCTACCGTTTACACGGCGCGTGGTAGGCTCGTGGTTCGTCTTTTTTTTTTTCTTTTTTAATCTCTTTCGGGATTTTCCTTTGGC
Source organism: Orius insidiosus (assembly GCA_014119065.1). Classification (NCBI taxonomy): domain Eukaryota; kingdom Metazoa; phylum Arthropoda; class Insecta; order Hemiptera; family Anthocoridae; genus Orius; species Orius insidiosus. The sequence continues at coordinate 87,323 of JACGAQ010000271.1, read as the reverse complement.
TAGTCTCGCGTGCACATTGCGCTTTAGTCAGGTCAGATCTTAGGGCATTCAAGTTAGGAGAAGAGAGCACAAGAAATAGACAATATTTGTTGGCCTCGTCCGACTGTTTGATTTAATTGATCGAAAGAACCAAATTATCTTACTTTTTTCAAAGGTCTAAATGTTCCATCGAACAAAAGGTTGCCTGGGCTGCTGCTGTCATCAAAGAAGTGACTAGCTAAAGATTAAAATAGTTTCTTTTCCATCACGGTGAGTTGCTGTAAACTACACACATTTGTCACGTGAGACATGTGACAAAAACTGAGCCTATTATTTCCGGCTAGAACCTTTTGGTTGGATGCCATTTTTTTTTGTCTGGAACTAAACCAAAAGCATACAAAAAATATTTCACCGTTCGTGCATCAATTTTGACTGTTAGGACCGTGTAGGGAAAAAACGAACTTTTTTTCAGTGTATAAACTGAAAATTGAAGGACGTTTTTTCCCCACTGTCAAGGTCTAGTGTTTTTGTGCTCTCCGAACAATAGCCTGTTCACATGTGATGATGGCTTCCTATCTGTATCGTCTATGTCCTTCCCAATGCCGTCCACTTAGCGGATTTTCATAAATTCGCGTTTTTTTGTATTGTTTTTATAATAGTGCTATTTTAATTTTATGAACCAGAATTATCCAGTCTAGGTATGATGAGAATGGTGTTTTAACCTTGGCCGCTAAAGCACGATGTATAGCCATTTTATTTTATTTTTTCAATGTTTACACCGAGGAGTTAGTTTGAACTGGTTCTTTTGATCAAAACTTCGCCCGCTGGCAATTTGGCATCTTTTTTGTGTTTTAGTTTAACAGGCATCTTATTTAATTAACTTCCCCCGCCTTAGAGACGCCGCTGTTGTTTCAACAGAATGAGGAGTTTCCTTTAATTAAGAATAAATTAATGTTTATTTTTTAATTAAACATTTTCGCTAGCAGTACTTATTGAGTATGAAGGCTTTGTGGTCACGGAATTTCTTCCTGATAAAATTTTGTTCTTGAACTTTTAAAGGTTGGACAGGAAACGCTTAAATCAATAATGGATCTACATTTTATGAGGAGCCCGTAAATCCCGAACACACATAATGTTCACGTAACCGGAAGATTTCCGAAAAAGAAAAGTTATACTTGAAGGTGGTCGGATAAAGTGTGACCTTAGGGGCTAGTGTGATATAGTACCGTTAGATATTGCTTTAAAATTTATAGACCGTCTTGTCGAAGCTGCCTTCTTCTCAATAAAAGGCCGTGAAGTATGACCGTCTCAAGGTCAGAAATCCTTGCGAAAGTAATCACAAAAAAAAGTTTAAGCCCACTTCATCCAATTCCGGCTTGATGTCGCATTCTGTACGTCAACGGAAAAGCGATCATGTGGACGCGTGCAATGTGAAGGCTACACAAGGTCCCAGGAAAAAAAAACCATCTTACAATATCCGACCCTGAAATAAATAAAAACACCGAATATAATAGTATGAAGGACGTTTTCAATCTTTTATATGAATAATTTTATATTTTTTTGGACCAATTTGCATGTCAGACTGCCCTTTTATACTGGCTGTTTTACATTAGGCTAAGGCCTGAAGTTTTTTTGAAATTCAAAATAAACGGTCGTCTGTGAATTTACATTTAAACAAAAGAGTCGACTATAAAATCTAATTATTTAAAAAACGGTTTTGAGGTTACTGTCGTTCGAAATTTAATAGATATCGTTGGGGTAATAAACTAAATTCACAGAACTCGAAAAACCCGATAAAAATGGGGTTTACATTCTAATTTTTATTCTATCACATAATTACATAATTAACCAATGGAGGAAGAAATGACTGTGATAACGGGTATCTCACGACGCGTTTCGGCTTAAAAAGCCTCGTCAGCTGAGCTATTCCCTCTATCACAATCATTGGCCAACCAACATCACAAGTGGTGTTGGTTGGCCGAATAACTGGGGTGAACTTCTTAAAATCGGGTTGCTTTTGACCTAAAGATTGAGTAAAACACCCGGAGTTGAGTTTCATTTCTTAAAATGGTAAAAAAGGTTACCTAAAATCTTCTCGAATAGCAGACGGTCTCGCTATCCGCTGTTCCCACTCCATTTAATCGGTAGCAGCAAATTCCAGCTTATGGCCGGACATCATCCTAGGTTCTGAGCGAGCTTTTCTTGATGACACGCAAGAAAATTATATTAGAAAAAAAGAACAATAAAAAATGAGACCAATTAATATTAATAGCGTTAGTTTTATTCATTGTCACGAGAAAGTTACTAGCCCGATTCGAATTAAGAAGTTGTCTGGGAAAATCCACGAAGCAAATAATGAAAATTAAATAGGTTGTATGGAAATGTCTTCAGTTATTGTTTTAAGTTTTTTGTGTGGAAGTTTCCCGACCATTTTTAAAATTCGACAACTGACAGAGGGTAAAAGGACAAACTTTAAGGTTAATCAAAGTAGGTAGTGGAAGACGAAAATAAATATGGAAAGGTAATGAAGTTGCGCCCACACAAGTCAACCTTCCGCATTCTCCGTCCCACCTTGCATTATGTCAATCCTATGATTTAATGCCTGTTGATTTTAGTGTCGAGATCTCCTGTAGAACTACAGAATTTTGACCATGCTTTAAATTGGTAGAAACTAATTGTAAAATAAAATTAATTTAAACAAAACGTACTTCCGGATTGTCAACTTGAGATTTCTTGTGATAAACAGGTGAAAGGTAACGCCCTTGAGTCACTCGAACTTCCTCTTTCGACCTTTTGAAACGAAAATATTTAAAACTATATTGAATGCTGTTTTATTATTGTTTCCGGTTCGGTATTCCGATTAAGGAAAAGTCTCCTTATTCCCTTAAAAATAGGCCTGGACGTTGAACAGCCAAAACAAGCAAAGGATGCATTAATTTGTTAACAACCTCGTCGATCATCGGCATCTGGTCTTTTTCCGATTGTATTTTAGCAAACGAGTATTTTTAGAAAGAAGGAAAACTTAAGGTCGAAACAGCCCTGAAAAAGTGTCCTAGTTTGCAAACTGCACGATATCGTTTTTTTCATCCAAGGTGTCAAAATTCAGTTATTCCAATGGGGAAAATTGGATAACGTCCAAATTGGTTCTTCGTAGGGTATTAAGGTAAAAAGGACGTATAAACGATATTTTAAATTCTTGGTAAATCTATTTCAAGAAACCCGTTTTTGTACTATGCAACCTCATCAACTGTTTTTTTTTTCGTCGTTTTAATGCCACATTAGGACCTTGGCTTTTTGTAAAAAGAGGGCAGAAGTTCATCAAGCAAGAAAGGACGAGGATTCGTTTCAGACTTTCCAGTCGACTGTACTGTACTCAAGGGCAATCGAAGTTATTATTAGGGCTTCTAAACGTGCGTGACATAAAACGGACAACGACGAAAACGTTGTCCTTTGACACATTTATCAGGATGTTCCATTTGTACAAATTGCTTGTCCACGTGTTTTGTTAGTGATCAGGCGCCATACCCCATTCTTGACATAATGTAATCTTTAAAAAACAGTTTACTTTTGTTATCTGCACTATACAATTTCCGACATCCTGTTTTAGTTTGGTTTTCCATCTTAATTTATGTTTCCTTGAGGTCCGGATTGCACTGGAAGGTGTAATTAAAACTGGCGCGTATTTGGCGAAGTAGACGGGTTGACGGATCTAGTAGCGTTTGCCAGAAAAGTGTACGCAAACATTGAAAACGTAAAATTAGAAAAATGCTGTGCGCCCGAGACCTTTTGAAGTCCAATGTCGTCCTGTAGGCGAATCTTATAATTAGACTTTTTAAATTGGACATCTGAGGGTTAGTTCAATTATCACTCTGTTTTAAATCCGATAGAAAACAAATAGTAAGAAGCTATTATTGTCTAGACTCTGAGACATTTTCAAAGCTTATCACAAGGACATTTTTCGCTTTTAAAATAAATTTTTTTTGTTTTTCTTGAGTTGTCATCGTTCTAAAAAATTTATGAGACAAATATTTTTTTAATTGCTATTGGCAAAGATAAAATAGCGTCAAGTTATTTTGATAAGGTAAATCGTGGACGATTCGACACGCTTGAGTTCGCCATCACGTACCAAAATAGACGACGCGCATACCAGAAATGGGATTCTTCCTAGAGGAAGATCATGTGTGATATCTCGGACGTGAATCGAGCCGAGAGAGATCTTGAAGCTTCTGTCCATTTATGCTTTCTTCCATTCTAAGCATCGGACATGAAGTAGCTCCGAGCACAATTGCGGAACTCTCAACCATTAACGGTCGCTTAATATCTTATCTATTCGATAGCCCTATCTCTTTTATAATTAGTCATTCTCGTTTAAATCCTAAGATATTAGATAATATCTGACCTGTGGAAATTAATTAGAAATTTTTTTTCTCGAAAAATTCGATCGATGCACTTTTGAAAAAAGAAAAAAAGTGTTTCTTTCGAAAACCATTCTTTTGGACGTCATGCTCTTTTCACCATAAAACACTTTGTACGCATATACAGAATTTTACGTCATTTTCCTTAATTTTTGGACCGATAAATTTGCTTAAACCTCAAATTTTTCAACCGAAAAACCCCATTTTTGGTGTTTCTTTGGTTTTTGGCCCTCGAAAATCCTCAGTACCAGATTGTATGCATTTTCTTGCTTTTCTACCGACTTCCTCTTTTTTAGCGGTTTTTTGGTCGTTTTCCTCGGGTTTTTCGCCTGAGATTTCTTCTAGAAACTGGATTCTGTGTGTTTTACACGCCATTGTTTTGACTAAAAATCCGGTTTTTGTCATTTAAAACCTCAGCACTTACTATGGAGGTTAAGCATTCTTTGTCGCACTTCCTTACGGTACCCGTTATCATTTTACGTGAATAATTTTTCAATACTTCCTTATAAGTTTTTAACATGTATTTTATATCATTGTGATCCGATAGCCGTGTAAACAAAATCTCAAATTGCGGAAGACTTTATTTCATTTTTAGTTGACAATGATGTTCAATAAAGCAAGAAAAAAAAGAGTCTCACTTGACCTAGTTGTCTACACAGGTGGAATACATATTGTCGTTAATTTCCCACCACTTTTATTTCTTTTTTACTTCTTGCGTGCACGTATTTGAACATGCTTTATAGACTTGGCGCAATCTCAGACAAGGTTGGTTGGTCTCCATTTAATATTGAATAAAGTATCCTTTAAGAATTGCCAAAGCCATCACTTATTTAGTTGTGTCTATTTTCAAAACTATATGTCAAAAAAAAAAAAAAAGATCCTTCAATTCTGCGTAAAAAATAGGTGAGAGTAGAAAACCTTTGACTGAGGCACAAAATTTTCTTTAGTAATAAGTATAGATTCGTCACGAGATTTTAGGTTTACCCTCTAATTTTTATGGGCCATTAAGGGCATTGGTACGAGCCTAGCTGCAAACCTCTGAGCTCATCTGTAGGCCTGGCCAACTCTTGCCATCGTAAAGTGTCGGAAGTTTTAAAGGTGGTGTCCCCAGAAAATTGAGGAAGTTACCGCACCTCTCGAGTTGTAATCATGTTTTTGAACTCGTAATTAGGGAATAAAAAAACAATATGCTAAAGCAGAGGGGGATCCGCTCAAAAATATTCAGAGAACTTTTCCGAAAGAGGCAATCCATATCCTTTATTTCGTTAGCAAAGTGTCAAACGAGAAGTTATCATATGTTATCTAATGTTGGTAAACGATGACCTCGGTTATCTTTTACAAACCTGTGTTATGAAACTTGCTGATGTAGATTTGGACGTTCCAGCGCTTGAAGAGTTAAGCCTGTAATGTTTTAATCCCTAAACTCATAGAGGTTAATGTCTTGTAAACATGTTGGCGACGTCAAGGCGGAAAAGGATTAACGAGTTCTTATCGATTAAAAATTCTCTCTATGAGTGGTGAAAGCTCGTCCTTTATTTATTTTATTTTGTTCGATTTCTCTACCTTCTCGAGGAAATTCTCGAACGCCAATCGTACACGGAAAACTTCGGAACAAATTCTGTTAGCTTATCTTAAAAGACTTTTTTGGTCACTTCAACTTTTTTTTGCAAGCACGTGATGAATCCATGATATCGTTTATGTCCTTTTTTGTCGTTTAAAACACGGGATAGTTATATGGTTTTCCTCAGGTTGATGCAATCCGTTAATTTAGTAACTAATTAAAGAAACGATTAAAAGATAAATCTGATTATCTATAATGTGGGTCAAGAATTAAGTTTTTTTTTTTCATTCTTTCAATGAAGAAAGCAAAGTTTAAGTAAATATTAGATAAGATTGTCCGTGATCGGAGGAAAAAGAACAGAAAAATCGCGATTTCCAGAAGTTTTCATCTGGTTTTCGGCCTAAAAACCTAACTTTTTAACATTTTTTCCACACTTTTGCCAAACTTTCAACCCTTTTAACCCCATTTTAATGAATTTTACTTAGTTTTTTGGTCTAGGAACAACCTACACTGAATTTTCGTCGTTTTTGACGGCCATGTACCTGAGATCCTTAGTATCGTACATTGGCCGAGAAACACCAATTTTCGAACCTTTTTTTCTGTTCGCTGGCCTCAGACCAACTTTTTTGTAGTTTTCCTCAGTATTCCGACTAAACTCCTCGTTTTCGATTGTTTTTCGTGCTAAAATGGCCTTTTTTACTGGATTTTATGGTATTTTTCCTGGTTTTTAGTTTGTTATCGTTTCTCGAATTCCGCGTACTTTATTTATCGGAAGAACGCCTATCGAGGGTTCGAAAATCAAAAGTTCGTATTACTCAGTGCCAGCCGCTTCTCCCTTGACATTTCCCTGATAAAATTGGAGGCGCAATAGCACAGTTCTAAAAGTAAAACTGTTTTCAATTTACCTCGGATATTGTCGGAAATCATTGATGTCTACGACCTTGTTTTATAAGGGAAAAACCAATATTGTTACTTCGAAAAGCCATTATCTTAATTAAAACACGTTAATTGCTTGTTATCCGCATTCACCGGATGTGATGATGTGTATTTTTATTATATTGTTATGGAAATAACTCGAATGCGGTCGTGACCCAGCCCCTCTATGAATAGAAATCGCCTGAAAATAGACGTTTAAAATAGTTGCAACTGCCCCTTATGAAAAAATACAGGATGAGGGCTGTTACGTCTCTTTGTTTTCGCCTTTATCTAATATCGTTTTTATTAGGATGACCTCTACATCAAAAATAATAAGAATATCAGTTTTGATATGTGAAACAATAGCGAATTTCGTAATAATCCGTTTCACCGAATGTCCTCGCTTTTAGTTTTGCACAAGAAGACCGTGCCAAGGTGGACTTTATTTTCTAAATTTTTTTTAAAATAAAATGTCAAACTTACAGCACTTCCTTGATTTTTAAAGGTTTTAATGTTGGGTCGTTACCCCGGAAAAACATTCATTGAACTTAAGTTTTAAAAATTGTAATTTTTTAAAGGTTTGATTGAGTGCAAATGACAGGGCTTATCAGCTTATCATTAACAGGTTTGGGAAAACCTATTATTCAAGAGCTCCAAAAACAAAATGTAATCTCTTTATCAGTTTGAAGTTATTGACAAAATGAAAAAAAAATTCGGAAAATTGCTTGATTGTTACGTAAATGCTGCCGTAGCCTCTGGTCTCTGGATCAAAATGTACAAATGAAGGCAAGAAATCACAAAAATATTAAATGAATCATTAAAACTAAAATCAATTTATAAAACTGGCATCATTTCATAAGCCGAAAATGTCTTCTTTGAGTCACTCGTCTTAATGAGGAAAACCCCCCAATATCCGGCTCTTGACCCAAAAAAATATGCTGAAACTCCTTAGAAAACGCCAGAAAAAAATTTTTAATCACCATTTTGCTAATTTTTTTCCCTAAAGGTTTGAAGTTATTCGTTCATTGTAGGGAAAGGACTTCACTCTCTGGATGTCCCCCCAGGATTTAGAAGCCTCTCCGTCGTTTTGAAATGAACTTGACATTCTTAAAATATTAAATTGCTGATCAATCGAATTGCTCGTTTCATCCGGGACGAGAGTACTAAAACGATAATTGAATGGTCCTTGGGATTTTAGGGTCAACAATAATTGACATTATACTTCTACCCGTCACTAAAGAATTTCCCTTATCAACTCGTTTAATTCCGAATTCCACCTTTATCGATACGCAGAGTTTTTCGTTTTCTCATTGTTTTTTAACCAAAAATATTTTTTGCTTCGTCAATGTTTCTTTGACGTGAGTGGTTTATGAATGAATGACGTGTGTGGACAGGTGGACAACGCCTTTTCCCAACTACGTTTCTTTCTTTTTTTAGAAAACCTCATCTCCTTCGAAATTGTTTACGACAATATCATATTTTTTCCCTTACAATCGTCCCATTTTATAAACGACCATAAAATGCGGTTTTTCTGTTTAAAAGTAGGTCAGTGCATTAAAAAGAAATTAGGAAATGCCTATTGCGTTTGTGAAGTTTCCGATAGTCTTTTTTCCAAATAGAATGGGGTCACACTTGAAACGAACTAAAAGCTTTTTGTCGATTTCCTTCGTCCGTGACCTTCTCCTACTGAACCAATTGAAAATCATGTCCCATCTGAGATTCTTCCAGCACTAAAATAACTTCAGATCGATCAACGGGATGCTTCATCAAACATGCCACCTACTATTAATCCTATAAATACACGAAAATTCAATAATATCATTGCCAAGGTTGATTTTAGAGATAAATGATCACATAATCCTTATTCAAAATTTCGTCATCTTTAAATTTTAAAAATGTTTAATTTCTGAAAATTAGTTTCTGGGAGTCCCCACATTTGCATTCTCGGGTTTTCTACTTTTATGTATTGTTTCACTTTAACTCGTTTCTTATGTATAGAGGTCTCCGAAGGTCGTCGCTCTTTTATTTGTCCCAACGTCTTGTGCTTAATTGGTCCGTTGATCAAGTCATTTTTATCTCGTTAAACAAGGTAGTAGCTTTTAGTACACAACATAAAAAAGGCGAAATTGCTTCCGAAAGACTTTAACGAAACGGGGACGCTTGTTTCTTCGTTATTACTTTTTTATTTTAATTAAAATTAGAGAAAACGCGTAATGTTATATTTTTGGATAGCCACAACTAATTATTTTTTTATACTGTTGTTCCATTATGCTTAGATATTTTTTTGTTAAAGAGAAATTATATTATTACCCTCCATGTCCGGTTTTCGGGAGAGAATTATTTTTTTATCTAATTTCCACAAGGATTTAACAGAATCCTCCTGTCATGTTATCTTGTCTTAACCTTACGGTAACAAAGGCAAAATGGAGATCCTCCCGTTGTTTTAGAACCTCCTTTGTGTTATTAAAACATCGAAAAATGGACGTCAATTTTAAGATCACGTTTTGTTTTTGAAACCTCGATTAATGCAATTGTTCTAATAAAACGTCAGCCACGCAATTTCTTTTGATTGATCACATCGTGTGGCGCCTCAAAAAGATGATTTTTATTGCATCTTTATTGTTTTATCTCTCATAATTTCAGCTCAATATTTTTTACATTTTATCCTTCCCCTTCGCTCAGCATTTCCGCGTTGTTTTTTAGTCCTTATCTTGCGTTTTTGCCCCCTTTTGATTTTTTCGCATGACGTCACTTGGGCCTTAAAATCGCGATAACGGAGAAAATAGAATAATTGAAAAAACAACAACCTTTTTCTATTGTAATAAAATTTTATCTTATTATCAAGGATATAAATAGAAAAATCGTATGTTACGTTGGTTTTTTTACTCTTCTTATTTTTTGCTCTTCGGGTTCAAGAACTTGAGGGCTCGACCGTTGATACGGGCAATGATTTGACCTAACCTATTTTTTTTAATATTACTAATATAAAATCTTACTTTTTTTTATTTTTTAACGGATTGTATTTGCCCTCGATGATGAAAAAAGAGGCCAGAGTTACTTTATTTAAATTTTTTTTATAACAAGCAAACGCGTGACAGAATTTTATGGTTTTCACGGTATCGCTGACCTCAATTTAATTAAAATTCGTGTTCATTTATCTTCGACATCCTTAAAAATCGAATTTCTTTTTTATCAAACTTGTATGCTTCTGGTTTTTTTTCTTCTTTCAAGAATTCGATAAATAATAACGTGACCGTACCACGTGATTTTTTAAACAATGGGGCGTTATGTTGAACTTCAAAGTACTTTCCACCAGGTTCGTAGGTGTTCCGTGGTTTAAAACATTCTTTTCAACTTATTTATTTTTTAGTATCAATGTTTATCAAATTCATAAATTCATTCCAGGAAAACTCGAATTTCAAAAACGTGATGAATTTTATTGTCTAACTCTTCATACACGTCATTAACGAATATAAAATATCATTAATTGCGTCAAGATCAAACGTTAAATAAGTGGTTTCGCGTTTTCTTTTTATTTTATTCTTTGATGTCACGGAGTGCTTCGGAGAAAATCGATGTTTGACGGTTTTACAACTTTATTGAAAAGAAAAGAAACATTTTGAAGGGTTTTTAAGTAAAAATGATTTCATTTGATATTAACTTAAGCCTCCAACTGATGTCGGCTCGGTCTGGATTCAACCGGAAATAATGAAGTCTTGAAATAATCTACTTCAATAATATCGCAACGAGAATTTTCAGTTTAGTTTTAAAGTAGTATAGTAAATTTTTAGGTATTTAATTTGGGGGGAAAAAAGTAAAATTTTGGTCTATAAAGCTGGTTTGTCTATCGTTGAAGACCAAAAACAAGAGTATTCTAGTGAAAAAGAAATAAATTCTTTCAAGTTCTTGAGTTGTTGAATTTATAATTGGAACATAATTCGAGCACAATATAATGATGCAGAAACCCAATTTTCGTACCTACGTACGCGAATTATAAACAAGTAACTGACGTCATATACAAAAAATTGTTGAATAATATTTACAACGATTTTAATTATTTTCGTTCAAATATCTCATCTATAATAGAGACCCTGAAGAAGAAAAATATTGAATACATGTTGCTATCTGACTTTTAGGGGAAAAAAAAAACCAACGGAACAAAATCCGTAATATACCCTGAAGCTACTAAATTGTAAATTAGCTCTTTAACATTCCTTTTGATGTTTACGGTGTTTCTCAATGATCTTCCAATATCTTTAAGAACAGAAATGTGGAATCTTAACTTTTAATCGAAGTTTTTAGACGTGGATGCGTCGCTTAAGAGGTATTCTTCAAGGTCCCTATGGAAACTGAATTCCCAGAATTTTTGTGAAAATATTTGTTTTTTTCGTCTCCCGTAGTAAATTCCATAAAAAAAAAGAGAAACTTTTAAAAAAGGTGCTGGTCAGAAGCGGTCCCTGTCACATTTCTCTATAGAAAAGAAAGAATTGCATGAAAATTTAGTGTAAACATGAACATTAGGGCTTTGATTGTCCTGGATGAAACTGGAGACGGACGGCCGTCACTTCTGACTATGATAAATTTTCCTTTTAGTGGGTCTTGAAGTTCTTCTCCTGAAAACTGGACATGGAGGGTAGTCTAATAGCTTCTCTTTGAGAACGTATGTAAGGGAGGCACCTTGAGACCGTTAAAAAAGTAACTTTAGACAGAAAACCAATTGTTTTTCTCTAATTTTAGATTCAAAAATTGCCATTTTTATCCTTTTTATTTTTTTAATTTTTCAACTTAATCACTTGTTTACGCGATTTTACCCAATTTAGTCTTCACAAAGGACGTTCACATTTCCCTCTCCCTGGATAAATAAAGCGACTTTTTAATTATTCAAAATGAACATTTGTCACATTCTCGTCTCGAGTTTATAATTTGTTCTAAATTAGCTCGGAACAACCGGTCGGAAGTTGTCCGGCACGGTTCAAACCAGGATTCATTTAAGGTCGAAATGAATTTATAGTTATACCCGGCGTTTTCCTTGATATAAAAACGAATTTACTGAGAAAAAACCACATTTTTTGTTCTGTCCTTACAATTTTTCCAGTCACGTAATTTTTTTTGCGATGAAAACATGAGCAACTCTTCTTGTTAGCACAATTTACCTATTGCGACGTTTGGGCCCCATTTTCCCCCTTTTTTATCGGCTCTCATAAATTGTTTTCCTCAGATAAAAAATTAAAAATATTTTCGTGCGTTTTTTTAATGCTAGTTTTTAATGATGAATTTTTTTCTGATATTTTTTCGTCATTCCCTTTGATTATACGACTTGGATAGAAATGACGTTATGCGTACTCAAGGTGGAAAATATCATTTCCGAAAATATAAATCAATGCGATTTTATTGATTTTACTTCCCTTTCTATGGAGAAAAATCGAAAAATCGCAAAAAGGGGTAATTTTTTTGTTGGAAAAATTGCAACACGAAAACCATTTGTTGCCTGAGTTATGGGGGTAAAAACCCGTATTGCGTGTACTAAGTACATTGCAAACGATTTCCTTGATGCTACCAACTTGTTTAACTTATTTTTAAAATCTAGAACCTTCGATTTCTTTGAATACATAATTTAATTATGATGACGTATTTTATTTACTTGCCAAGTCCGGGTTTTTATCTTGTGTGTTTTTTTGTTTTTTAACTCACACGTTGCAAAAAAATTAATTATAATTGATTGTTGACGGCAGCAGGGACTGAAAGGTAGATTAATTTTCTTTCATAACATTGAAAAGCACAAATCCTTTTTGTTCCAGTAAAATTCAAACCCCTTTTTAAAAATGATAAAACATCTGATTTTTACCCGATTCGCATAATAGCAAGACATTACAAACGAATTAAATCTACTGCATCCAGCTGATCTAATGTCAACCCTTCTTCTCTATTTTCTCATCAATATCGAATTTAAATCGTGATTGGAAGATCAGTATACTGCATATTGTAGATTTTGCTGTTTTGGCCCCAAGCTAAGTGGGTGATTTCAGCCACTTGAGCTTTCTCAAGCTATCGAGAAAATGGTGGCAATCGCCAAATTTTGTAACCCTCAAATTAAAATTGCTACGTATGTCTTCTTTATTTTGAGCTGAGATTCCTTTGGAGGCCAGGGGGTGTGAAAACGAAAAAAGCATACAACTTTTTTTATGGCGGTGACGGTGGTGAGCTTTAGGGAGACGGTTTTTTTCCGGCTTCCCGCTGTATCCACTAAATCTCTCGGAGATAGGTTCACAGTGAAAAGATAGAAATGATCGTGATAGAGGGAATAGCTCACCTGACTAGGCTTTTTAAGCCGAAACGCGTCGTGAGATACCCGTTATCAGTCAAGTCTTCCTCTTTTATTGGTTAATTGTTCGATAGTAAAATCATCCCCTTGCGGAATACACACGCAATAAAAATTAAAATGTTAAACTTTTTTTATTCCGCCCCCATTTATGGTAGGGATATTACGTTTTTATTTATAATTGAAATCAATTTTTTTAAATCCGTAGTTATTTACAAAATGTCAGCGATTTTTCGTGCTTTTTCTTTCGCTTGCATAAACCCAAATTCTTCCACGTTTTTACGACGTTTCGGGATCCTAGAAATTTTATAATTCGTGACGGTTGAACGAGATAATTTTTCTTTTCTTGTTGTTTTGTATATTGTAAATGAAGTGTTCGTGTCGTTAACGATTACTTCCGAACATCTCTTTATTCCGGATAAAAGGACGGCGTGCCGGAGGGCCGGCCGGACGGCCGGAACCACAGACAAAGTTGAGATCGGTGAAGATCAATATTCGATTTTACCCTCCGGGGTCTGGAAGACCCTTCCCCAAAAACCCGACGTCGAGGGTATCGCAATAACTTCTTTAAGGAAGTTAATGAGAAAGCCGTGGGTGAGGGTCAGTCAGGTCTCCGAGTTAGACAAGTCCACTCTGAGAGAACTTGAGTTCCTGGTTTTTGATGTGAATCCTTTCTTGTGTCCATCCTAAAATTTTTTAAATATTTTGATGCTTAAAAAACCATTCCTTGTATAACCAAATGTTTTTTTTCCCTTTTGGCGTCAAATTTTTTTTATGTCACGTCTCAATATTATACAACGTTAAAAATAGATTAACATAATTTTCCGATCGTTTTGCCGATAAAGGAAAATCAATGTGTTAGTAAACTAGGGCAGATTACGGAAAATTACCGATGGATTTCTTATTTTCTTTGTTGGCAAGAGAACCGAGAAATCACCTGATATACAGGGTGGTCCATTTTAGCATTTCAATAAAAATTAGATTAAATTCCATCGTGAATGAAGCTGTTGTTGGGAGTCCGATTATGTCAATCGGTCTAGGAGTTATGATTTTTTTTAACGTCATCTTAACTTCGTAGTTGGTCGAATCGATTTAATTCCTTCAAAGGTTAGCCCCACGAAACGAAAAGAAAAGAGGGGAAAATATGAGGCGCTCCGAATACGAAGGGCGAACTCGACAAAACGTAGTTTCGAGATATTCGCATTTTAAAGTTTTCTGTTAAGGGCGAACTCGACAGAAAAGTCACTCTCTGGAATTTTCGTGGCGAGATTTTAGAATCATCATAGAATCATCATAGAATCATAGAGAAAAGGGTTTTTAAAAATCACCAAATCTCGAAAAGAAAAAAAAAAAATTAAATAAAAAAGGTTGAGAGTAGAGCTTTGCCGCATATCAATTTTTACGTATTTTAAAGGGGAAAAAAGGGGAAACTCAATATAAAAATTACATGGGTGTATTCTTCAAAAGGTCTAGAATCTGAAAATGAAAAAAAAAAAAATTTGTCCGATGTCGAGTTCGCCCTTCGTATTCGGAGCGCCTCAGATAAACACAAAGAAAATTTCGAGTTAATTGACAGCCTTTTTGTCGTGCCAAAATCAAGAATCCAATGAAATTGCGGTCGTGAGGTATTCCTGGAAAAACGATCGATGGAGACCAGTGGTCATTTTGATCCTAAAAACCGTCTGTCGAGGGTTAAACATCAACTTTCTTTTGAGAAATTTATGAAGGTTTAAAGAGAGGTTCCTCGTCAAGAGACTTAGGAATCAGGGCCCCAGTGTTCCACCCTGTTTATATCAGTTTTGGTAAAAAGCGTTCAACACTCTTAAGACAAAAGGAGTTGTCGGCCTCAGATTTTTCTCATAAAGGTCGAAATCGCCCACAAAATTGAGGAGTCGTGTTGATTCCGCAAGGTTCCTAAGACCACTTTCTAAATGAGAAGCAATCTCTTTGTAAGTTGACTTAGTTTGGAAAATAAATACAAAATATCGACCTAAAGTTTAATTTATGGTTTGAGGATTCGCTAGTCACGGGAATATCAAATGATAGTCGTTCCCGTGTCTAGTCTCCGGCCGCCGCCAGTCGCCACCCGCCCTTCTCCACTTTTCCCAGCCCCCACCTTCCGACTCGCCGTCGAGTATAAAATCGACTCGTCCCTCTCAACGCTTGTTAGTCCAAAAGTTAATTCTGTGTCGAATATAGGAGATAAATTTGTCCCTTTGTCGACCACCCTTCAGTCTTTATTTTGTGAATCTTTTCGCGAATTGTGACTTGTGTTGTGAGAAATCAACTTCTTTTCTCTTTTGGAATTTATAAATTTTTAAAAAATTAAACAAAGGTAAGAATTACATTTTTTTGAAAATGATCCAAAAAGATTTATACGATTGAAATTTTCCCTCTTCATAAATCGATCGAAACATTGAAGTGAGAGTAGAATTACAAGTAGTTAAAAAAGAAATAAAAACGACCAGCTTTCTAAAAAGAAAGTTCATAAAATTTTAAAATCATTAGATGTTTCATTTTCTAATTGGGGTCCCAGAAAAAGTTAGGAATTAGTCTGAGTATTCAGGCGCCTTGATATTGGACGTAGGCCATGATTAGGTCAGTGCCCTGGGTAGATATAAAACATTTCCAAAAGTCAAATTTTTCATTTTATTTTATTTTTTGCAGCTAAAATGTCGGTGGCAAGCGTACGCCCGGTTAGCGGATTGTCGAACAGAAGCCAGTCTTTTTCATCTGCGAGTTCGCTCGACGAAATCGCTCCTTATTCCGATCATGTACTTTCCATCGAAGAACTGAGACTCCAGCTCAACTCTTGCTTTACGTAAGTTGACATGGATCAGTGGTCAATTTGACTCACCTGGGATCTTGGGTAGTCTGATTCTGAAGACTGATTACTGCTCCTGCAAATCATTATGAAGTTACTAATTTTTTCTTTTTTTCTTTTAGGTGTGGGGTATCGTGGACTGAAGACCATGTTTCACTTGACTGTTCCGAATGTGGCGGCTACAGTTTAGAGCGACCCTGTCCTGTCTGCGAAGGCCATTGTGCCGCTGTCTGGAAAAGGGACCTCACGATGTCGCACGCATGCGGAAAAGCTCGTTGGGAAGGTTCCTGCGCCCACCTCAAACCCCAAGACGACGAATCCCGGTTATGTAACAGACTAGAAAAACTGACCGCCAGTTCTTGATTCTCTTCCTAAACTTTTTTCTTGTAAATACCTTGTAAATCTGCATGTCAACAAATTATCGCCTTCCCTAAAGTCTTCTTTGAAAGATACTTTAAAAATCTCATTAAATTATTTTCGAAAATGCAGGATGGCAGTTTATTTACTGGACTCTGCGTCTAGTCGTATCCTAAGACTTAAACTTCTAGTTTGTTACCATAATGGCCGATTTTGTACAAAACTGCATTTTTTAGTTTAGCTGACTTATTTTTATGACCAAACAGACTAAATTGTATAATTTTAGTAAATTAGAAAACCTGGACTTCTATCCTTTTTTAATACAAAAAAAAAATACAGCTGGTCTGTTGTAATTATTTAATGTTATTGTTGTATATTATTTTTTTATTGTCAACTTTTTTTTTTTTAGAAATTTCTTACAGTATTCCTCAATATTGTAAAATTGTTCCCTTAAAAAAATAAATGAAATATAAATACTTTTTTTTTATTACCTTTTTTCAAAATGAGGCAAATTGATAAAAAAATGAGGATATTTTTTCGTCATGGTTAAACAACAAGATTAATACAGGTCAAGGGAAGTTGATTAAGAAACAGTAAAACACAGGAGGGAAAATTAAATTTAGATCAAGCTTTTGTTTGAATTTGATTTGTTTTAAACAATGACCTTCGTCATTAAATTCATGATTATGCAAAACCATATTTGCACTAATGAATTGACCTAATTTTTTCGAGTTCAATGTCAAGAATTTTTTTGTATGCATTTTTTTTCTTCAAATTTTGGATCTGGACCATCTCTCATGGTCGCTATGTTTTTTAAGAAGTTTTTTTAAATAAAAATAAATTTAATCTGATGCAACTTCTTTTAACTATTAAATAATTAGAGAAACGCCATTTTTGCTTGAATATATTATTTAAATCAAAGAATTTTATTCTGAAAGGTTGAAAATTATTTTTTGGGTGTCCTTTATTTCAGGATGAAGCTGGGATGGTTGATAATAAATTTTAATCACTTTTCTTTTGAGAAATTGCGCGATCTTCCAGTTCTCAAGACATTTCATGTCATTTTTCGAAAAGGTTTTTTAGATAAATCAATGTTTAAAAATGGTGAAAATTGTCTTTTTGTGGCTGTTTATTTCAAAATGAAGCTAAAATGGTTATCATTGATTGGTTTTAATGGTTATCATTTTTGATAGTTATCATTCTAAATAATTTTTTCTTTTGGAGAATTTGAGGTTGATGATCTTCCAGTTCTCAAGACATTTGATGTTTTGCTCTTTTCCCAACAGCGACATACGCATTCTTTTCATTTAGTATTTGTAATTTTATTAGAATTTTTTCTAAATTAAAATGCTGGCTAAAAATTGATTTATTTAGTGAGGAAGTTTTGTCGAAGTAGTACTGTATTTTTATTTCAGTTCTTGATTTTTGTCATAGATGGCTCTTGCAGTACAACTATTACGAAAAGTCGTTTTTAAAGGATTCTTTGATAATCTTTTAAGAGTGTTGTGTTTGAAACAAATAATGGATTATTCGATAACAAAATTTTGATGTGTCTTAAGATTAATAAATAAAAATGCGAAATTTTAGTATTATACCCCTACCAAAATCCAAGATGGCGTGCATAAGGGAAGGGCTAGACGCCACTCCAGTTTCAACTTTCGAGTTGGCAAGTTGGGGGTGAGAGGACCGTCCGCCTTGAAAAGGAGATGTAAGTTTTTTCGAGGTGTTTTCCTCTAAATTATGGAGTTAACACTCGAATTATGGACGAGACTCGACAATTCCGCGTCCGGTCTCAATCCGCGAAACTTACCGAGATCGAATTGGACGAAATCAATAGAAAATTCGCGATTCGTTTAAATGAAGAAACACCTGCGAAGGAAGAAGGATACGTTTATTACACATTAGAAAAAGACGACGGGCCAATCGAATTCTCTGACGTCATTAGGATACAGGTCAGTTTTTCTGTCACATAATCAACATCTTTCATGCAATTGTCACTTTTGGAAAGAAAACAACTTGACCTAACTCACACGTCCTTAATAATCTTCCTTGATGCCAAAACTTGAGTTTCCCAAATGTAACATTTTAAAGACAAGTGGCAACATGACTTACTCAATTACACTTCTTGCTCGCCAATTTACAAACCTCATACGATCATTTTCAATCCTTTGGCATTTCCCTGTAATGATGGATATTGAAGTAATTGAACTATCTACTGTGGGATAAGATTAGTTTACGGCAACATGACCTAAATCAATTTTCCCTAATAGATATCAGATACTTGTCAGACCCTCTGGTTAGTCTAACTTTTGGGCTTCTTTCTGCACGTTTTACTCGGTTTTTGACCTGTGATGATTGAGATCTCCTTTACAAAATCACCTGATATTTCGTCATTTTCACAGAATATGAATAAACCTCTTTTTAAGCCTTATTAAGGGGTGTTTTTTTTACAGGTTTTTGGAATTTTCTTCGCTATGTCAACCTAGGAAGGCTTTTAACATCCATAAAGTTCACGTCTTAACAGTTTTCTGAAGTTGTAAATAATGAGGGAGGGGATTTTTAACAGATTTTGAGGCGCTTCTTAGCTATTCCAGCCGAGAAACCCTTTCTTTCCCTGATTATTACAATGGTGTTTCTTTGGGCTAAAAAAATAGCGTTTTCATCCAGTTTTTTGGCGTTTACTTGGTGTTATTTTTGGGCGTTTTTCACGTCTACTCTTTAATATCAATTTACAAACGAAAAGCAACATGGCCTAAGTCAAATTTCCTTTATTTAGACTCTAATAACGTGTCTAGGTGCTTTAAAAATCCAGTTGATGAAAGTGGAAATTAAAGTAAGTGAAATCGACTCTATTGAGGTTGGGCATGTTGCCATATTGAAAGTGTTGCCACAGATTTTCGTAGCATCTGTTTTGGATCTTATTGTAAAAATTGGCTTTTGGAATCTGGATCTTGTTAAAAGAAAACCTTGCTGCAAGATCTCATTTTTTGGTTTTCTAAAGTTAACAGTTGCTGTACGTTAAAAAGAAAATTATTTCTTAGATCAACTTAAAGCCGTTTTTGTCTCAAGTTACATAAAAAAACGAGTTCCAACACCCACATTCGCTTACGAAATGTCAAGTCCTGGAGAACTTTTCCGATTTATCACAAAGAGACCTATTGTGATTTATTTAAAACGCGATGACGATTGACAACGCGACTCGTTATGAGTTAAAACAAAGGCGCGGCCTCCGTAGCCGGAACTTGATTTCGGGAGAGGGTGAAAGTTGAGTTGACATTGAACTGTTCAACTTTCATCTTTCGGTTTGCGGCGAATCAAAACTCGGCCGTTCGGCCACAATCTTTCGAACATCCTGTCAGAAGTCTACTTCACTACCTGAGAAATCGAAAGTATTTCGATTACTGTGAAAATGTGAATCTTTCAATTTGCTCTCTCTAAACAACAAAATTTAAGCTTTTAAACAAATGGTTCTTTCTTGAATAGTTACCGAAGAAACCAACTACTTAACCGAAGCTGCAACTTATAAACTTGAAAATAACTTTTCCAACTGTCCGGATCTGCCATTTACATTGGTTTATTCAGAAACCATCTAAAACCTAAGATTTTCGTTTTGCCGCCAGTTTGAAGCTTCTGCTTTAAAAATGTTGATCAAACGCAGTCCATACTAGGCTCATTTTAAGTGTGATAACTGATAAGGTTTAGAAATCTTTTCCTAAATCTGTAATACTTTTTTCAAAACTTAAATAATTGTTAAAAAGTCACTTTTTGACGTTCCCACAAACCTTTTTGACACTTTGTAACTCGAATACTGTTACCTTAAGCAAGATTATGCACTAAATACTTTTTGTTGAAAATTCAATGTAGATTATTTTTATACTGTATATGTTTTTCGCTAAACTTCATAGTTTTCGAGATATTAGATAAAAACTGACTAAATCCGCATGGTGAACCTCCCAGTGAGACTTTTTATTAGTCAATATGGGTACCAGATAAATCATTTTAGAGTCGTTAAAAAACCAATAAATTAAAAGTTTCAGCCCTTTTATGCTTATTTGACAGTAGGATTCTCCATTCCCCAATTGTGAAATCTTTGTTTTGAACACTTAATGCCATATTATTTACCAACGATTTGTCAGAAAGGTGTGGAAGAATTTACTGTTTCTACAAGGTAGTATCTTCACCCGGATCTTAAATGACCTTCTAAACAACGTGAATACTTTTTTTCTTCTTTTGGGAATATTATAAACCCCTTTGTATTTTGGCTTTCCGATATACAAGGGTTGCTTAGTAGGTGTATCCGGGATGCCCCCTCCTTGATTGTTCCCCGACCTTCCTAACTTTAGAGAAAGTGAAATGTTGCTTTCCCGACTTAACGCTCTCTCCCTCTGCAGTCTTTATATGAGAATCCTCTTTTGTTTTAATTAAAAACGGCATCCATAATGCACCTACCATGTTTGGGAAAACGGTGACATATTTTTGGGAACTCCGCGTTTACGTAATGGCGAGAACAATGAAGCATTCTCTTTCTATTTGTTTGGGCTTCCCAAAAAATAATACTTTCTTTTTCGATTTCCAAGTTCCGTTTCGAGACAGGAAGGGGGAGAAAATAAGTTGGAGATCCTTTTTCGTAAGAACAGCAAATAGTGCAATTGGGAAAAAAAAAAGGGCCAAACCTTTCAAATTTGTTGACTAAGATAAAATATTTGCTGCCTATACTGAGTAAAAAGTCACACCGATTTGAGCAGAGGATAAGGGTGTTAAAAAGCGATTTTTTTTCTAATAAAAGTATACTTATTCGATAATGTAATGTCCTAAGCAAATTATCAAAAACTATCTTTTGACATTCTTAATTCGGAAACCGTTCGTTTTAGCAAGATAACGGGCAAAGCATCTTTTGTGGCCTACCTAGTCAATGTCCAAACTTTTCGATTCGATATTAGCCAGATGATCCTCAACAGAACAGTTGGTCGAAACTCAATGGATGAGAAAAAAAGCCTATCAGAAGAATAAAAGATCAAAGGGCAATCTTTTTTTCCTGATTCACGTTTTCTGGGATGATGCATGTTTTTGAGAACTAGTGGGCGTCTTGTTCGTGGAGTCCAGCGAAAAGAACATCAAATTACTTTCCCACTAAATCCTTCAAGAAAGTATACTATCTAGTATTTTTAATTTGAATGTAACATCTGAACTCTTAGATCCTGCTTGAAGACGAGGTTATTGAATTTTAATTATACCCTAAAATTTCATTTCTTCGGAAACGTTTTTACACGGATCCCCCGAAATACGAAAACAACAAACAAATTAACTTTAAATGAGTCCGCTATAAATAAAAATGGAAATAAAGCAACGAAAGCTTCTTTTTTTGGAGGGGAATCCTCGTCTGGGTAAAAGGGGTGGGAGGGCTTTTGATAGCGGGGCAAAGCGGGTTAGCCGGATACGTCGACGGTCTAGTCCGCGACGGCCGACATGACATTCACACCGTCTTAAGAGTTCTAATCTCGTGTTTCGAATGTGTTGTGTCCTATGCCCTCACCTTTAGGCCCTCCCTTCAAATGATACTAACCGTAAGTACCACAAAACACTTGAAATAACTTACATTGTTTTTGGCCGTACACGGATACATCCTGTATTATTGACCTTAACGGATTCTTTCTTGTAACCTTCACGGTTTCTACGAGCCGGATCTATCATTTACGCCCAGATTGTTTTCCCTAAAGTTTGAATTTATATTCTTATAGTTTAAAATCTTCTATCTTAATTTTTTTACATTTTTAATAACAAGGATGCTTGGATAAACAAAATAATAATCGCAAAGAATTTTTATTTGTCCTTGAATGTCCACTTTCATTTTAAAGTTTTATTTTCTTTAATTCATGAATGAAACATGAAAAAATTCTACCTAAAAAAATTAGTCTGACACGTGTTTGCCTTCCCTCCTAAAAAAAAGACATCGCACGTGTCATGTCATCTTCTTTTGATTAATACTCATCTTTCAGATAGAAAAGAAAGATTGATCTGGATCTATCTCAGACTTAACTGAAAAAAGTCTTCTGTAATCTTCGATTGTTTTTGCAAATTTTGAAGCTTCCAAGATTTGGTGAAGACCACTAGTTTGTACGTGGTGGCCAATTTTTGATTACCGTAGATTTTTTGTCGCCTGACTAGAAACTGAATTCCCCTACAATAATAACGTAGGAAGTCATAAAACATTGACATAAATGATCGATGAAGATCAATCATATGTTGTGTAGGCCCGTCTTCTCTACCCTTTTGTGGGTTGGAGAGTCCTATGATGTGGCATCAATTTTTGCGAGTGAAAAATTCGATTGAAGAAAACTAGAAAATTTTCATAGTCTTAAGTGTGTAAACAAGGTTGATGAAAGATTCCGTTAAAGATCGAGAACGTATCCGGGAGCGAAGAGCCCGAGAGTGACCCCGTTACGACTTCCGTCCCTCCCGAGCAAGCACGGCTATCAATGTCTTAAGAGTTTTAAAAATTTATATTCTCAATGATGAAGGATCAGGTCGGATCTAAGCGTCGTCTTAAAAACGGGAAATCCCTTCTTGGTTTCCGCGAATAGCATTAACCTTAGAAACGGTTTTACCCATGTCGGGACTTTAAACGGTTTGCTCGATTCTTAATTTTTTTTTCATTCTTCTTATAACTCTCAGAGTCGTAGTTTTCCTAATTTTTGCCGTCAATGGTGGTGGAATCAGGTTCTATTTGACTGGTTTGGCCCTGAGGAAGAAGAAAAAAACTATCCTGACCTGATTTTTTATTTTATCTCGACGTGATTTTCAAGAGGGAACTTCCTGTCACGGGAGTATTCATAATTAGGTTATTGGGCTGGACCCGAGGATGTCATCCGGCTTTCAAGTCCCCGTTTCTCGGTTTCTCTCCGCAACGAGAGAGTGTCAGCCGGAAACAAAATAATGACCCTGCGGTAGCAGGGACTAAAAGGTAGATTTCTTTTCATGATTAAAATTAAAATGTATAAACACAAAATAATAATTATGTTATAAAAATGATGATATAAGAAAAATTGCGCCACTGAGCCCCTAGAAAAACATCTGATAATTTTATTAATAAAATATTTAATAATTTCCCGGTATAAATTCAAATTTTTTTAAAGTTTAGCTAGTTCAATATTTTGCGCCTGGCTCGTCCAAACCTGCTTTAATTAATTTTTTACACGCCCTCGCAGAGGTCTTAAAGTTTTTTTTTGCAAAAGGACTAGGATTTCAATAGAAAATGCCAATTTTGTCTTTTAAGCCCTAAGTAAAGTAGGTGAATCGCGGGTCCGATTTCAGCCATTAACGAACTCGTCCGAGCTATTGAGATAAAAGCTCTAAATACCGGATATCGTCACCCTCACATTAAAATTGCTCCAGTTATCGTGCTATATATATATATATATATATAAACTTTTCAACTGAGGATGGTTTTGGGGTCCAGGAGGTATGAAACGAAAAACGTATAGAAAATTTTTTGAATCTGCGACTACTTGGTACATTACAATAGGTAGATTTTTGAAGAAAAGAAATCTACCTAAAAAAGAACCGTCCGCCGATCGACATCTGTGAAAGCACGCGTCGCCTACACGTAAACGCCGACAGTTTTGCACAACCTCCGGGTCATGCGGGCTCGAAATCCTTAATTGAATCCCCGATAGATCCCTTGATCCCCCGGGATCATGAACCCATCATCCTTCGACGTTATTGCCACGTAATTCAATTCCATCGATATTTTAACTTTAAATCCGTCCCGGTCGATACCGTTTGATTCTGCAAAAGGGGGATCCGGGATAAGGTCGCCTCGTGACCCTTGACCTATGCACGATTCCCTTTTTTTCGTTCTTTTCCCCTAAAAACTTTTATTTCGACCTCGTAGTATATATTTCTAATTATTTTTAAAAAAAACGAGAGTTAAAGGAGAGATCCGGCTGTAGAGGGCGAAGGACGCTAGAAAGCGGCGGACTGTTCTCAAGCCCCTCAGAATTCTAATTGAGAAGAGGTTTTCACAAGGTAACAGTGAAAGTAAAAGGAAAAAAAAAGTTAAAATCGTCTTGTCATAAAATACAAAAGAACATAATTATCAGAAGCACATCCTGCTCGTTCTTGTTGAAGCCTTCTCAGCAAATAGACCGAGAGAAACCCGTTTTTGGCAGCTGGAAGTTCGTGTGCATCGCCGATTTCGTATGAAATCCTCAGTCTCTCATGCCTCACGGAGGAATAGATCACACCATCGTTTCTAGGACTTTCAAATCTACACTCTTTTTATAAGTTTGAAACTAATTTGATGAAGGTAGACTCTGTCTGAAGCTTTTTGATACACGCTATTGTTACCTCCAGTAGTTTTCACCAAATAATGTCTCTTGTTGTTTTCTTTCTTTATTTTAAGAAAGCTACACCAAAGCCAGGGTCTCCCCTTTCTGGTGATTGAAGACAGAATTGTTGTTTAGTGTTTAAGACAGTTTTTTTTTTTTTAAAAAGACGCTTTTGTTGCTTCTTTTATATCGTCTTATTATCCCGAACCATCTTTCAAGCTTTAACTTTTTTGTTTTTGTTACAGAAACACGTAGATTCACTTTTAAATAATGCGTCAGCAGTCAAAGAGAAGGAGGTCGGGGGCGACGATTCGAGTTACGACTCTGACTATGAGGGAGACGAAGGCGCCACAAGCGGCGGAGGACATCCGGACGTATCGAGAACGACGTCGGACACTTTAGGAGCGGAATTTGCCGAATACGTATCTGTTGACCAAGGCTACACCACGAAACTTGAATTCGCCCTCAAGCTTGGCTACACCGAAACACACGTCCAAGCCGCATTACAAAAACTAGGACCGTCCCCAAGCCAAAACGAACTACTAGCAGTAAGAAACTTAACTCGCTAACAAAAAGAAATCTCATTACTTTGTCATAGGAGCTTATTAAAATTGGTGCTCATACTCAACCGTTAGGGAGTGATGGAAGTTCTGAATGGGATGAAGACGAAACCTATTCAGAATCATACATGCAGGAAGATGGGAGACTCCGTCCCGTCGTCATTGATGGAAGCAACGTAGCGATGAGCCATGGAAACAAAGAAGTCTTCTCATGCCGTGGCATCAAACTATGCGTAGACTGGTTCAAAGCACGCGGACATCGAGAAATAACAGTTTTCGTCCCAAAATGGAGAAAAGAATCTTCCCGTCCAGACAACCCCATCACCGGTACGATTTCCCATCAAACTCTTTTTGTTTTACTATTTCTATTTTAGATCAAGAAATTTTATATGAATTAGAAAAAGATAGAATGTTGGTATTCACACCCTCAAGATTAGTTGGCGGAAAAAGATTAGTTTGCTATGACGATCGATATATTTTAAGACTCGCTGCAGACAATGGGGGAATCGTCGTTTCTAATGACAACTATAGAGATTTAGCTCAAGAAAGTCCAGAATTCAGAAAAGTCATCGAAGAGAGAATTCTCATGTATTCATTTGTCAATGATAGGTATGTAATTGTATTATTGTCATAATTTAAAGTCTTTTTTAGATTTATGCCTCCGGATGATCCACTCGGAAGATCTGGCCCGACTTTAGATAATTTTCTTCGTGTTCGAGCTTCTGAACCTCCTCCTCCATGTCCTTATGGCAAGAAATGTACTTACGGTAGCAAATGCAAGTTTCAACATCCAGAAAGGGGGTTGTTTCCGCATAAAACTGTGACTGAAAGATTAGTAGAACATGCTCAGAGGCAACTTTTAGCTCGTGGAGAAATGAGCCCAAAACAATTAAAAGGAAAATCGCTCAGTTTGCCTCTTCAGGATAGTGATGCTAAGCCGATAAGGAAGATGCCATTATCAAGAACTAAGAGTAACGTCGTACAAAGCAGCTGTGAAAAAGATGAGTTATATCGTCCTCAAAACTACGGACAGAATCTTCATAAGAAGCTTCAGAGGCAGTTAACTTTGAATCCATCGTGCGATCCGAGGTTATATGAACTTCGGAGAAACGTTATGCGCCACATGAGCTGCGACTCTTATCAAAGTGCTCATCCGAGTGTCACGCGAATTTCCTCTGCACCTCCTACACATCAGAACCCTCCTCCAATCATGGGTCTCCAATCGTCATTGAGTTCGGCAAGTGACCCGCAGTTGTCTTGGGGCACCGTCCCTCTTCTCAGCACTGAAGAAGCCCGTCGCCGTCTTCACTATCATTTAGCCTCCATCTTCCCAGAAGAGCAAGTAATGGCCGCCATGCAGATGTACCCTAACGAAACAAACCCTCAAAAAATCTGCGCTGCTATCATCACTCTATTTCCTTCCAAACCATAAAAAATATTCGATTTGACCCTTCTCCAAAAAGGAGAGTATCGCAAACATCTTTAAAGAAGTTAAAAGGTTACACTAAATTAATAGCCTTACTTCTATCCTCTAGTAGAAATTTTAACTACTCATTAAATTAATCCTAAGATTAATTAAAATGACGTAAATCCAAATCCTTGATCGTTTTTAAAATCTCTTTTCTCTTATAACAAGACTTAAATTATTGTTATTGCTTATTTATCTCTTTAATAAGAATTTTTCTTATCAATTAAAGAGCCAAGCGTCTTCATATTGAAGAATATTATGTTAATAAATTAGATTATTTGTTAAGAAAAACGACATAGTTTATTCGATGATACCATGTATCACTCTTGTATATTTTATTTATTAAAAAAACTTTGTTATGTTTTTTGGTTAACTCATACTGAGCCAAATTTTTTTTCCAAATTTAAAAATGCCCCTATTAACATATCAAAATTCAACATTCCTTCCACTTTTAATGTTGTTCCTATGTTGCAAATTTAAGAGTTTATTATAAAAATTTAAATTACTAACAAAGGTAACTTGGGATACTTTTGAATTATTGTATATTTTTATAAATTAAAAACGTAAAATTGAACAAAAACCAATACCATGTATTGCGCAATCTGTGTCCCCAATGAACGTAAAGCTTTCATTTTGTGATCGATGTTTTATTGTATTTACCTATTTTAAAAATAGTGTTAAAATTATTTTTGATGGATTAAAAAAAGATTTTTTTAAAATTATTTTATTTCTTTGTTTTTCTTCGTTTTGAAGGGTTGCTACGCATCCGGTTGACAACTGGAGGAAGATAATATCGAGCGTTTTTGGATAAAATTTCTTTTTCGCCAGTAACATTTTTGACTTGAATTATTCCAGATGGATCTTCATTACTTTCTGATTTGTGGTCGCTGTTTTTATATACGTAGATTGAAGATAAATCAACTTCTGTGTCTACTTTTCTTGTTTTTGTGACTGGCTCTTCCTCTTCAGACTTCTCGTCTTCTTCATCATCAGACTTCTCACATTCGACCTCCTTGGTCTTGACATCATCGAAGATTTTAGAGACCAAAGTTTTTAACTCAGAAAATCTTTCATCTTTCTAAAAAAAAGTTATTAATAGCACTAATTTTAATGAGAACATTTTGTACCTTAAACCCGAGAGCTACAGATTGAAAGCCGGTAGATTCCCGAGTGATTTTCTTTAACTCAGGTAAAATAAGTACAGGAATTTCCTTGGTATAAAGCAACTGAATCAACGGTTTAACTAACATCCGTGGCTCAATATCCGCAGCGACCAGAGCGAAATCGACAAAATCTTTTTCTACTGCTTTCGACACCGCATTTATACCACATAATACTTGCTTTCTGAAAAAAATAAAATAAATAAACCGATAAAAATAAAATTTTAGTACCTGAATTCAATGGCAGCATCTTTTTTATTTTTCTCGTCTGCAGAAAGATTTTTGAGTCGTTCTTTCTTTAGCTCTTTTCGCTTGTCTTTCTTTAATTCCTTTAGTTCGCTCCATGAAATTGACTGGGGTGGTTCAAACCTCATAGGAGATATGCAGCTAAAATCAAAGCAACCAATTTTTAATCAAGACAATAATGAAAATATAGGGGCTAATATGCCATTCCAAAAGTCAGGTCCAACTTACGAGGTGTGGTTATTAAATAACCGGACTGAAGTCATAACAATTTTATTCGTCTCCAATTACATTCGAAGTTTTATCTCCTTCAATATACTCCCCTTGGACCTCCCTACACCGCTCCATACGTTGTTTCAATTGTTGGAAGCAGTGCTGGAAGTCCTCTTCTGTTAGCTGGTTCAGTACCTCCATCGCTTTTGCCTTAACCGCTTCCACACTCCAAATCTTGTTCCTTTTAGCGCCGATTTCACCTTAGGAAATAGAAAAAAGTCACAGGGGGGCAAGGTCGGGAGAGTACGGTGGATGATCCAACACTGGGATGCCGAATTTCAAAAAAAAAATTTTTTAAGCTTCAGGTTAACTCGTTGTTCCATCTGACTACTTGGAATTTTTCCGACGCGTCACTAATGCAAACACTACTTCAATCGACTCCTACAGTCGAACTGAGCGACCTGACGACTTGTCCACCGAGATGAGAGTTGGGGAAGGACCCTCAGACTAAATCATGTTTAAACTTGTCGCGTCGCGCTCGCAGTTTGCTGACAGCAGCATCAGTCCGGTTATTTAATAGCCACACCTCGTATTATCCAGAATACACATTTACGCTTATTGCAATTTGTTAACTTAAAGAGAGGCCTTGATCACTGACTCACGTAGGCCTGCTTAACACTTCAAGAATCAAGACAAAAACAAACTTACGATATGAGAGAAGGCAATAGTTCATTTACATCTTCGTCTTTTATCAAAGGCCATTTCTGCTTAAAAGGTTGACAAAGAACATTTCGAATCAACGCTGTTTGTTTTTTATTAACTTTTGCTGAAGTCATTTTACAAAGATGACTTGAAAATAATAAAACTAACACGTTCTTGATTTGTTTATTTTTATTTATCACAACTCAAGGTGTGTGAAGGTTACAGAGTATGACGAGGTTCCCTTGCATAGTACCAATAGAAAGTTCTTTTTGACATTGACTTTTGTCGATGTTTTAGATAAAAATTGTCGATGATGAAAATGAATAAAATGGTCTGTGGATTTTCTTTTTGAAACTTCAAAAATTCAAATAAATAAATTCGGTTAAAAATATTCTGTCAACGTCGTTGGCAACATGGAAACTCCTGCCACTTAACTTGTTGATTCCTGTTTGCTGACTAGAAGCGAGGAAATTTTTATGAACGTAAGTACATACGTAAACAATAATTTATTTATAAAAAATAATACAAGTTTGTATAATGTATATGTACAATGCTTGGTAAATGGCGTTAGGAACATTAAAAAAAGAAGGGAGCATCCAAACAAGATTAAGGCGTTGGTGAAAGCCAGTAGTTGTAAGTGAGAATCGTTATCATGGCGCAAATGCAAAGGAATCCTGCGAGATTCGATGGGGGTGCCATGTCTTCCGTTCTGCATCGGATCTCGTCCCGGTAATTCTCATGCAATTCTTCTTCCGATGGCCAAAATTCGAGAATCTGTACGTCGCAACGGAATTTGACCCTTTTGTCGCAAACGCTGGCTTCTCTACGCCAGAAAAGGTAACCGGAATCCCGTCTGTCGAGGATCCATTCCGGCGACCCGACTTCCTTGTTTTGCACAATGCACTCTTGCGATGATACTTCCATCTTTCTGCAACAAATAAAAGTGAAGTGAGAAATCATTTCTTTTAAATAGCACGGATTTGCTAAAAAATTTGTTTCAAAGGTCTTTTTGATAAGCGTTACTTTCTATGACTAAAACATTTATCTTCAAATTTTTTGTTATGCAAAAAAAAAAAACACCGATAAAAGTTTATAAAAAGAATATAGGAAGTGAAATTTGTACTTTAGCTTCAAATATCCTAAAAAATAAGCCTCCCATGGACTCGATTGGGCCAATTTTCGTGACAGCCAATGGACTTACAATTTCCCTCTCTTTCCCCTCAAGGTCATCCCTTATTTTTTTGACCTTAATCTTGATTATGTACAGATGAAAACACTTGAAAATTTTATTAAGGTCAATCTCTTGAAAAACAGGTTAATCTGAAAAACACCAAATATTCTCCGAATCAAAACAATGTTTGTGACAACCGGCAATAATTAAACGGTATAAGAGCACTCAATTTAAGTGGGACTAAAATGCATGCCGCTATAAAAGGTTTTTATGGCATACGGATAAATCTAAATAGCGATTTGTCGGCTATAATAAAAGGAACTAATTTCGTTTTTGTTCGAAAAAACGCCAAGGCTTCTTCTCTTTATTCTTTGGCAAAACATCAAAAAAACATCGTCGGCCACGAACCAGGATGTTTCTTGACCAAAAGATCAAGAAAACAACTGAAAATCGGAAAAATGGGAGTTGTCAAAGCAACCATTAATTTGAAGACCCAGGTTGAATGAATCATCCCTTGCGTATTTGCCGCTTGAATTTGCCATTTTATGGTCCTAGACCTTTCAGGTTAAAACGGCAGATATGACCAATAAAAGCTCTAAGATAACGTTTTTAATCTCCCTTTCACCACCACACAATACAAAGGAGCTATTTTAAAATTTAAGCTTTTTTTAAAAATAATCTTTACTACCTGGAACACAACTGTATTAACAAATTGTTAGTCACCAACAAGTGAAAAGTCAATAACCCTTCGAAATCGACGCAAAAAGATCTGTAAAAAATAGTAGAAAAGAAAAAAAAACTAGTCGCGCTTGTTAAAATTGAGGGCACTATCGCGTTTATGAACGATATCAGGGTCACCTGTAGCGTGAAGTTCATATTTTATAACTGTTACACACAAAAATTCAGGGGATGTACAGTAGAATGCGGAAGTAGGACATCTTGCGTAAGAGTAGTTTCCAATTTTTATGGACTTCGAAGGCAGTAAACGAACGTACTTTCAATGGATTTTTGCAACAAAAAATTTACTACTATCGGCCAAAACCTCACTGCAAGTTTTCGCCCCTAATGTTGGCCAACGTGGTTTATGTTGGGTTTTAGGAGGTAAAAACAAGCCTCAAAACAAGAAAAATACTTTTTAAAATAAATTTTTGACTTTAGTAGGTACTTTAAAACGAGTTTTTTTAACCGCAAACCATGAAAATGGGTTGGTGCGACAATTTTTCAATTAAAAAAGAGTATAATCCTACTAAGGAAATAGAGAAAAAAAACTGACAAGTTCAATATCGCCTATCTCCGTGAAAACCCTCAAGCTAAACAATAATTAAAACAAACATTTTTTTGTGTGATAAACCTTTGTACTTAATTGATTATTTGATAATCGCTGCACTTTTATGGGAACAAATTTTTTTTCTGTATAATCTTTAGCCTTCTTAACCTTTCTTGAACTCATCTGACGTCTTTACATACAAAAGCCCATAATAAATATCATTAAAAAAATATAAATAAATTTTTTTTTCTTATAAAAAGAGGCCAATGCCATTCGGACTTGGGGCATGATCCAACAATTTTTTTGACCACCTCACAGGTTCTATCCGATGTCAAGGGCAGAAAAAAAATTTTATTTAACCCCAATACCTATTTAAATTGATAGAAAATTTATTAAAAAATTGTTAGAACTACAAATTTTTGAATAAGTCTTTATGGGGACATAATAGGGACGAGAATGTTCAAGGAATGCTGTCGAACTTGATTAATAATTTATAGCTTCGAACTAGATTTTACTAGCTTCTATGAGAACAATGAATTTTTAATAATGCTCCAGCTTCCGAACTTGTATATTAGTATACTTTTACCAATTTTTAAGGATAGAAAAAAAGTTATCATGCGTAGAAAATACAGAAAAAAATTAATAAAATAAGATTTTTATCATAAAAGAAGTTTAAAAAATATAATAAAAATAGAATTTATATTACTAACTTACGTCAGTTTGTCACGAGGTAATTGAAGAATCGAAATTTTATCTAGAGCTGTTCTTCACCTTCACGAGGCTTTCTTTATGGCTTTCTTTTTCAACTGCGAGCGTAGAAAACGTGTAAGAGAGACGGGAGTTTCTGTCACTCCCTTCCACCACCTTTTTTCCGCCAGTGTGAACTTGGTTCTTCAAAGTTTTGATAAATTGTTATGCAATTAATTAAGAGCGCTTCAGTTTTGATATTAAGTACTTTTTAAAATAATTAAATTTTTAGTGGCGACAAAAAATAGTATGCTTAAAGAACCATTTCTGCCGGTCTGCGGCTCAAATCTCGGTTGAGAAGATTTCTTTTTTCAACAGTCCGAGGATTCGGCATTTATTGGTTATCTAATTATTTGGCCATTTTGACTCAAGTTTGAGGGAGACCTTTGTCCGGGTGTCTTGGTTAAAAAGTTATGATTTTTTAATTTATTATTCTCCCACGAAAAAACTGTTTTCTCCAAAAAAAATTTAACTTACTTTCCACATACGTCGTGGCCACTGTACAACGTCACTTTTGATCAAAAACTTAGTTTTCCGGCCAAAACCTTAATAATACGTATGTACTTAAAAACTTCAATTTTTGGAAGAATAAGGACTATCTGGAGCAGGCCCCAAAGAAAACTTACTCAAAACTGATTTTATTTTTTTATTTTATTATTTTTATTTATTTATTTCTCATGGTCAGGTAAGAAAAGTTATGGTCTCCCATAGCCAGGCCACATGGAACGGGCGTGATCAGCCCGAATATCTTCCTACAATCAAGAAAATATTTTTTAACAATAAATTTTATTTATTATAAGGAGTATTTAATGAAGATCGGACCAATAGTATTACCGCAATGTATTAAACAAAGACAGGGATATCTCCGCCATTTTTACGGGGAGGAATTGAGGCACTCCGGGTACGAAGGGCGAACTCGACAAAACGTAGTTTCGAGATATTCGCATTTTAAAGTTTCAGTTTTTACGTATTTAAAGGGAAAAAAATGGCGAACTCAACATAAAAATTATATGGGTGTATTCACCAAGAGGTCTAGAATCTGAAAATGAAAAAAAACTGGAAGACCCTTCCCCAAAAACCCGACGTCGAGGGTATCACAATAGCTTCTTTAAGGAAGTTAAAAAAATTTTTCCCATGTCGAGTTCGCCCTTCGTACCCGGAGCGCCTCAATTATACATAAGAGTCTGGGGAATAATATCTGTGAATATCTGATGAATATTACGTCGTGAAAAAGCTGGCGACGGAGACCACCTCATGATCGGTAAATCTACCTCTGTATAGAGTCTAGAAGAGCCCCCCCCCCCCCCCCAATGGACATAGAGGGTAATACAATAACTTCTCTTTCAGTTCTTTTTCACTTCTTCCTAAGTGATTTTAGAGTATGACCTTTTTAACGCGATTCTGCTAACCAAAACAAAATAGTTACGTTAGGAAAATGGGTAATTAAAACGAAATTTTCTTATTACGCATCTTTTGAGAAAAATAAGGAACATCAAAACTATGCGGAACAAATAACAAAATGATAAAGAGAAAGCCAGACTAGCCAGAGAAAACCAAATGCGTCACTTGATTATAATATGACAAACGTATAGCCTCTTCTTATTTAATTAACTTGTATTTATTTATTTTAATTCAAAACAATATCACAGATTGTCATAGAAGTTCGGCGTTGATTTACTTTTTTCAGTTCATTTTTTTCGCGCGAACAATATGTTTGATAATAAAAATTTGAAAACATAAATATCATCAAAATCGCCTGAAATGACATTAAATAGCTCAGCAACATCGAAATCGGGCAGTGCTCTTGAGTACCAATTAAAATAACCATCGCCAGTATATAAACGAATTGGCACTAAAAAAAGAAAAATTATTTTATTAATTTTTAGTCTGCGAATGTACTTACCAATTGTAATATAGTTATACATTTCTTCACTTTAATGCTATTTTTGACTTCAGGAACATAAGTAGTGACTAAGTAGTAGCCATAGACGAAAATGTGGACGAATATGTTGGGATACGCAGCGTGAGAACTTTGAGTAACTGAAATATTGGATTTTAAAAAAAGAGAGAGAAAAAAGTTGACATTTTCTAGATAACTATCAGTTTGTTGAAAACTGGATGAAAGTTAAAGAGTACGGGAAAAATTGGCCTGCTTTGCCGGTAAGATCACTAACCAATTCTCTTCGGGGACTGGAAGACCCTGCCCCTAAACCTTTACTTGGAGAGTAGTAGAATAATTTCTCGCACCTCAAAAACTTTACTTACATGGAAGGTATTTACAGCAATATCCCACAATAATGGGCATGGAAGCGTGATGATACAAATGTAGTACGCTTACTTGATGGAAGTTCTTCTTCAAAATCATAAAAACCTTTTAAACAAAAAATTAAAATGCTGAAGATAAAAGTGAAAAGTTCTTTCCTTACCGTATCGAGGAGGTCAGAAATTTTAACGAGGAAATAAACGTATGAGATGCGTTGAACCTAAAAACATAATGCATTTTTCATTAACGCGGTTTTGTTGGTGACCTGATTTTTTCAAGAGGATATCGGCTGGTAAATTAATTATTAAATTGGCAATTATGCATCGTCAAAGTACTAGTTTGAAGAGCTTCCAACGAAAACTTCCTTTTAAGAGAAGTAACAATATAGGAGGGGAATATAAGGGAGGGGACGTTTAAGGAGGTCTTTTAAGTTTAAGGAGTCCTTTAACTCTTTATAGTCTTCAGCGAATTTTTTAAAATTACAAACTCCGCCATTTTTTCGAAATTCAAAAATCGCCTTCGTTACATTCTTGTTTAGCGGCTAAAGTGAAAATTGGGTGAAAATCGGTTGAAAACCCTGAAAGTGTTCCGGGAAAAAATTTACCGTGTGCAATGAAGAATAAAATACTTCGGGTTCAACGTTTACGTTGACAGCATCATTTTTAACAAAGCACATTAAATTGATTCCATTCATCCAGCCTTTTATAAATCCAAAAGTACCCTAAAAATAAAATTTTGTAAAAAAAAAATTTTAACTTGGTATAAAAACTTACATGAAAAAAAGGTAAAGATTGACCAAAACTTGAAAAATATTGTATGCGAGCATAACCCTTCGAAGGTCATAAGGTTGACGATTTTTCATAAACTTCGGCCCGAAAACTTTGCAAAAATAAATATAAAAATGACAATTGTAAGAGTCGGAATGAAGGATCCAGTCAACGGGTAATCCAAAAAACCCTATTTATTCCTAAAATAAATTTAAAAAATTAAAAAGATGATTTTAAGTACAATTAATTTTTAACCTGGATAATCGTAGGAAACGTAGTCGTGGTATTCGACGATTTTTTAAGCAAAGAAGCCATCTTCTCTTCTTGGATTCGTCCTCTGGAATGAAGGAGTCAAATTTTTTAACTGAAGCGTATATTTTTATTAAAAAATGCAAATGATTTTCGAAAAATTTCCATGGTATCTACTATTATTCGCATGCTAATAAATGTTTAATTTTTGAAAGGGACGTTCGCAGCATGCAGTGGGATTAACTTCGACAAAGTTGGTCCTCCGTGAATTTTTTCTTCTTTTTGGATAAATATGTCAATTATTGACAAATTTTAATTGTGATAGGTGTTAGTTCAACTACCCTACTCGTCAATGACGTAAAATTCGTTGTATAGATAATTTGAATTTTAAATCGAGCTGACCTAAACAAAAATGTCCAATTGTGTTTACGAATAAAAATTAAAATTTTTTTTAAATTATTCATTTTCTATTTTTTCTATTGTGATTGATTTTGCAAGACGCTCATTCCGGCCTTCTTTTCTAGAATATTTTATAAGAATTTGAATTAGAAATTTTATTTTGACCATTTTCGTTAACAACAGACCGAATGATTCGGTGAATTCATTTCAACTAATTTTGGTACTGTAGGTGCTTCGACCGAAAACCCTTTTTCTGGATGTTTTTCTCGCTTTTCGGCTTCCCTCTTTAACAAGGGATTTTTGAGATTTGTCCACGTCTACTCATCAAAACTTTTCAGTGACTAAATTCTGGTCAAACAAGGACTGCCGGATTAATTCGTTCTATTATTTCTGAAAGAAAAATTAGTCTTTTTTTTCTGAAAGAAAATTAGTGTTTTTTTTTTCTGAAAGAAAATTAGTCCCGCACGCAATTGTTAATTAAACATTTTATTAATTAATACAAGCTATTTGTAAATTTACTTGAAAATAAGAAAATCAAAATGAAATTCCCACGTGCATATTCATAGCATTGGAATTGAAATCAGCGAGTCTCTAGTTGCGAGTTGTCACAAACCTTGTCCCGGCCAAGGTCCTGACTAACGATGGCGTCGCCACATTTTATTTTATTTGGTTTGAGAACGTTTTTTTTAAACACAGTTAAAATAGAAGAGCGAAAAATTCTTCCTCAAATCTCCAGAACTTACCAAAATACATAAGGCATAAGACATCAAACCTGACGATGTAGGGGTGTCTACGAAACCGGTCGTCTCAATAAAACTTAATTGATGAAAATTGAGTTTTTATTAAAAAAGTGGGTAGACGAATCCAAAAATACATGATAATTCACACCCTACCAACAAAAGACTCAATACTTTCTAAATACATACGTACTAATAAATTCTAATAATTTAAAAACTCACTTACAAATTATAATAGGTAAGTAACATTTTAAATGGGAAAAAAATTATTCCGGTACCGGGAATCGAACCCGAGCCTCCTGGGTGAGAGCCAGGTATCCTAGCCACTAGACCATACCGGAGATGTTGGATATCGGTCCAATTGTAAAATTTAAGGAGTACAAAATTTCATGAGGTAAAAAATTATAGTCAAATACTAAATCTATTATTATTTTAATCTAATTTTTAAAAATTATTCTTATAAGACTGCAAAAATCCATATGGAATAATATTTTTTGCTTAACAGGGTATAAAATGAAGCTAAAATTATTACGTATGTGGATATTAGTTAAAAGTTACACCTTTGT
Organism: Orius insidiosus; assembly: GCA_014119065.1. NCBI lineage: Eukaryota > Metazoa > Arthropoda > Insecta > Hemiptera > Anthocoridae > Orius > Orius insidiosus. The sequence goes on along the minus strand of JACGAQ010000271.1, from coordinate 50,114 downwards.
AAATATCATTGGATCTCCTTGTAGTTAACCATAGAAACAATTTTAGCTTTTGAAACTTATTTTATCTTATCCTAAAAACTCATAAGCAAATCTAACTTACCATCATCCCTTCGGCTCAGAAAAATGGCATATAGAGATCTGTGGCCTTTGTTCTACTATGTTCGAGGATGTCACTATAGGAAGATTTTGAGGTCGAAGACTTAAGGACCTAAGTTCAAATCTATTACATCAAGCTGTTTAATTGCCCTAAATCCTTCTTTTGGGCCCATCTGACCCATAGTGCTCATCCCTTGCTTATCCAGCTAATCAAAGGCCTACAGCTGTTTTGCTTATACGTTTAAGCCCATTAAGCTTTCGTATAGAAAACAAAGTAAAAAACTTATTAAAATCCTTATTTTTTATTTACATATAAACATCAACAAAGTATAAAATATTGAATGAATTCCCTTTTAGGTTTTTGTGTGAACGGGAAAATAACAAAATATAATATGTAAACACAACAATAAATTTTAACACAAGAAAAGAAAGAAAAAAATCGCACTTATTTAATAAAGCCACCAGAACAACGCTCTTTTGCTGGGTTAATTGTTATCCTCTCGTAAGGAGGAATTTTATCCTCTACGCGAGTGGGAAAATTAGTCCTTATTTTATTAAAGGAAATTGCTTAAAAAGTGTTTTTATTAAAGATATAAAATATTGAAAATAAATTAGAAAACTACAATATCTCGGCTAAACAGATGAAAGCTTGCTCTGTTGGCAATTGTACTGATGGCTTTATTAGACGAGTACCAAAAAAATTAAGTAATAAGATGCGATTGTCCATTAGTCACAACTATTTTGAGGTTTCATCAGTCATTTGTAACTTCTTTGAAGTCGCTCTGCAATAGCAGAAGCGATGCAGGCGCCTTTTCCGCTCCCTCCTTCGGCAAGCATTAACCGAAACTGAAAATCAATGTTAGAACAAAGAAAAGAGAATAAATGATCAACCTTATAGTCTGGGGCGAGCAATTGACAAATTTCTCCATCCAAAGTTTATAGCGAGGATGGTATTTGTAGACAGAGCCATCAATCGCGACGGTGACATCTGGTTTGTCCATTTGTCTCAATAATTTAGCTAGGCCTAAAAATTAAATTTTAGATTTTTAACTTCTTTTTAAGCAATTCTTCTCACTTACAAGCTGAAACAAGCAGAGCCCCCCTCAAAGAAATCAGCTCACAGACATATTTTATAATTGCGAGGTCGTCCCGGTTGTACTTTATTTTTAAAAGAGTTAAAATTTTCTCTGTAGCTTTCGTTGTATCGTCAATTGTGTCTCTGAAATCATAAGTAAAATCAAAATTTTTCTATATGTAGTAATTTGACTTTTTAGCTATTGTAAACTTTGGAAGGGTATATCTGTCATGAACACTTTTCTTATTCTTTTAGTTTTAAACTCTTTTTATTGGTCAAAATATTTTGCTTTTAAAAGGTTTCTTGGGCATCCGGCCCGGAGGGCCAAAAATTGATCTAGTCATAGAACACATACAGAAAAAACATATAGTTTACACATTTTTACAATTACCTATAGAAGTTACTTTACAATTAAAAAGGAGAAGGAACAGAAAAGTCTTCTTGACAAAATCGTGAAGCACTCAGCGAGACAAATTTCCCACCCTTTCAAAATTTATGAGCCCTAACATTTTTCAACTGTTTGCTAAATCGATAGAATCCTTACTGTTCAATTTGTGATACGTAATTCGACAAGAAAGTATCTTTGACTTGAATTTCTTTACTTAAAACGCCATGAAAGAGAAGCCGATTGTTTGCAAGATGGATGATTATCAGTCTGACCAATTCCCCAAGGTACAATCCGCTTAGGTACTTTTCAAAACTAAAATTTATTTATTTTTTAAACAATTAAAAAAATTATATCCGTTACCAGAATGAATTCGTGAAAAGTGACTCGTTGTCTAGCTGTCTATCAAATTGAGTTCTCATAAATTCTAAGGTGCCGTTATCTCCGAATGCACCCCATTCAATGTCGATGACAACCTGTAAACAATTTAAAATTAATTTAAATTTTAATTGGCAGGGGAGTTATTTTAATTACAATAAAGTAGTACACCCAAAAGTATAAAGAGTAGTATAATATTTTTACTTCTTTTCTCCATGACGTTCAGACTCCCAGTGGCAAACTCGATCCGCTCTTTCGAGATAGCACGCATTAGTCCCGGTTCCAATTATGAGGCCAACTCTCGTTCTCGCATCTTCAACACCCCTGAAGCAAAGTTCCTAAAAACAAAAATAATTCAATCCTTTCGGGCAACTAGAAAGTCCTTTTGGGTGGTTTGCACTAGGGAAATATTTTTCATCAATATCTCGGCCGTGAGAGTGTGGAAAAGGAAGTCGGAGGCAATTGGTAGTGGTCTGTGCTGACAGCAATTTTGAACTACCAACGGTCCACTGACTTCTGCCAACATCGTTCAAATGGAACCAATTTTGTCCCAAAAGATGGTGTTGACCGATTGTCCAAGCCAAACAGTACCTGAAGTGTCGTTGAGAATAGCATTGACGTTTATGTTGAGGTCGCCTCTCCTTTGAAGAGCTTCCTGCAACATGACGACGACGTCACTTCCTTCAACGCCGCTCAGCGAAACTTTTGGTCCATTTTCGTAGTATTCCGTTATGAAGCGACTTCTGATGCATTGGAAATGAAAAAGTAATCCTAAAAATTTGATTTTTTTATTCATCTCTCATAAAAAAAAACCTACCTAAATTAAGTGCTTTTCCAGCGACGCCGAGGTCGTGAGCGAATTCGGAAATGCATTGAGCCAAAAAGTCGAAAAGTTTAATCCCACATCCAAGTCGTGTCGGCGTGTCTATGTCGTAGGTTTTATATTTTTCTTTGATGACTTTCCCTTCTTTGATTCTGTCCAGAAAACTCGAAAGTTTGTTCCTCCTAAATCAAGTCCAAGGTATTCACCAGCCTCTGAAAAATTTAAGTTATTAAAAGTTCTTAAGGTGGAATAATTATATTATACCTGAACCGTCAATAAGTTCAGGGATGTAGGTGTTCTCCATGAGCAGTGATGAAGGCTCTTCTTTCATCCCCTTGATCATTTCTTCAAGAAACGTCTCACCAACTCGTATGACATCCTGACCCGTCAGTCTCAGTCTGCTCAACTCGTATGACATCCTGACCCGTCAGTCTCAGTCTGCTCACGACCTCCTCTACCTAAAGAAGAAAAGTACTGGTTTGAAGAGCTTCCAACGAAAACTACCTGAACCGTTCAGGGATGTAGGTGTTCTCCATGAGCAGTGATGAAGGCTCTCTTTCATCCCCTTGATCATTTCTTCAAGAAACGTCTCACCAACTCGTATGACATCCTGACCCGTCAGTCTCAGTCTGCTCACGACCTCCTCTACCTAAAGAAGAAAAGTACTGGTTTGAAGAGCTTCCAACGAAAACTTCCTTAAAGAGAAGTATCTATAGGAGGGGGAAGTATAACGGAGGGAACGTAAAACGTAGTGGGAAGTATATGGGAGGGGAAGTATACGGAGGGGGAAGTATATGGGAGGGGGAAGTATACGGAGGGGGAAGTATAACGGAGGGGAAAGTAACGGAGTAGGAAGTATAACAGAGGGGGAAGTATAATGGAGGGGGAAGTATAAGGAAGGGGATTTAGTAGGGAGGGAAAGTATAAAGGACAATTTTGCAAGTTTGTTTTTGCGAAAAAATTTTCCGGGTTTTTTTTTTTCGAAAAATTTTCTAAGTTTTTTTGTCCAAAAAAAAAATTTTTTTTTTCAAAAAATTTTAAAAGTTTTTTTCGAAAAATTTTCCGGGTTTTCTTTTTTTTTCGAAAAATTTTCCGGGTTTTCCTTTTTTTTTTTTTTTTCGAAAAATTTTCCGGGTTTTCCTTTTTTTTTTTTTTTTCGAAAATTTCTAAGTTCTTTTTTTCGGAAAATTTTCTAAGTTTTTTGTCAAAAAAAATTTTTTTTTCGAAAAAATTTCCGGGTTTTTTCTTTTTTTTTTTTTTTTTTTTTCGAAAATTTTCTAAGTTCTTTTTTTCGAAAAATTTTTTAAGTCTCAAGGTAGAAATAATGGGCTCTTTGGCCTAGGGATGTGCCTCTCGTAAAGGGTAGAAGTACGAAATTTCTCCCTACTCATAAAAATAGTAATTAAAAAGTGGCAATTTTTTTGCACCAAAAATTCTTAAAAAATATAAGGAGTAATTGGTGAAAATTTGGTGAAAATCGGATTAACGGTTCGGCCGCAGCGAATTTTTTAAAATTTCAAACAACATATCTCCGCCATTTTTTCGAAATTCAAAAATCGCCATATAGGCTAAAGAATTTGTGTAAAAATTTGGTGAAAATCGGATGAAAACTGTGGCCGTAAAGTGTTCCGGAAAAAAATGCTACGGAGTGCCGGACGGCGTGCCGGACGGCGTGCCGGACGGCCGGCCGGCCGGCCGGAACCACAGACAAAGTTGAGATCGGTAAAGATCAATATTCGATTTTACCCTCCGGACCCCGGAAGACCCCTCCCCAAAAACCCGACATGGAGGGTATCACAATAACTTCTTTAAGGAAGTTAAAAGTAAAAAATCAATGATACTATTCTGGAAAGGACTGTTTCAAATTGGAAATTTTGTACTGAATCCTAGTACAGAATCCTTCAGAGCAAGAACTTAAAACAAGGAAGGTTTCTTGAAAATCTAAGTATGTTGCTAAAATTACTATGTATTTTAGGCCATATTTCAAATTTTTAAATTTTCAGGTTGTATGAGAGCGCCATTATTAAGTAGTATAAATATAGAATAAGCCCATAATGACCGGAAATTCTTAACGTGAAAGTAAAATAAACATTTTCAAATTAAAAAGTAAACTACCCGTCTACCCTTACTAAAATTAGAAACCTGTCTATAAATTTTTTACCCTTTTTCTGGAAATTTCCACAAATCCTGAGGAAGCCGACCTCCCCACTTGGCTGACATTTTTTTAATTACCGCTATCGTTTAATGAACCCTCCTCGACAACAATAAAGTATAATTTTTTTGAAGAGGTGTTGACCTTAAACTTCTCAGTCTTTTTTTTACTCGGTGAAAAAAAAAAGAGTTTTTAAATTTAAAAAATCCCTGTATACGAAGAGCATTTTTTACGACTATTTTACAGACGATGAACATTCAATTTGGAGAAGGTTATAAAACGTTAACCTTAAGTTTCGCCTCCCTTCTGCAGAAACCTTGAAAGACTTTGGGTTTTCTTCTACATATTTCTTTATTGGTTTCAATATGCTAATCGTTTTGATCATCTTGAGTTATAGGCTAAGGAGATTTCCTGTTTATATTTTATGCGAGCGACCTTGCATCTGGGGAATGTAGACTAAAAATCTTCTCAATTTTTCTATTTTAATTAAGATTTAAAAAAATGGTTTTGTAACTGTTTATAATCAAATTTCTATTATCTTTCTCATGGTCACACGAGATAACCTCAAGAAAATATAAAAAAGTAGACGATAAAAAGATTTTTTTTTTTAATTTTTAATTTTTGGAACAATAACTTACTTTTTTATGATGCTCAGTTTTGTGAGAACGAGGGGGAAAAGCACTTGTTTGCATCTTCGATAATTTTTGCCAATTGATTGTCCTTCATGTTACGACCTGGAAAAAAAATGATATTTTAAACGTTTGATCCTTGTTCCTTTCGCAGAAATACATATGGGTCAGTTATAATATAATTATTAAATTTTATTTAAAAAGGAAAGAGACTCGCCTTGAAAAGAACGTTTTTAATTTAGAGGTCGACTCGAGTCAAACTAGTCTTTGGGTTTCTTTATTTTTTTCCTTTATTTTTCTCTCCACATTACGGCATTTCTTCGCACGAGCCACGCGAAATGAATTCACTACGAAAAAGAGGCGCGTTCAGACTTGTTTACCAGCCAATTGACTCCGAAGTATTTTCAAGGCTGATGTTATCACAGGTTGTCGACAAAAATTCTTGAATTAAAATTTATCTCGTATTACGGAATAGAGTAAAAAAATTGATGGAGCAACAGCAAGTACTACAAATCAAGGATTGTTCCAAATGTAGGATTTCCTTATTGGGATTTCTAGAGTCTTCTCTTGCTAAATCCTACTCGACCAGAGTCGATCTAACAGGAGATAAAGAAAAACAGGCAAACTTGATTATTTAATACGAAAATCAATATATTCTAGATGACGCAAAATGTGAACGTTGAACGTTGAGTTTGGCACTTTCTACGGGCAAAAAGTCATATTAAATGTCTAAAAATGGGGTGAAACGCTTTATTTTAAAAATTTGTCTGAAAACTCGATTTTGTCATAAAGCCATATGGTATACAAAAAAATCTACCTAAAAGATTACTTATTTTCTGCTTGAATAGTCTTAAAATGGGTAAAACCGACTACCAATATCATCACACCAATGGAGTTAATTGACAACTTTTATCTTATTAGGTGTAAAATCCGTCTCATATCGCAAAATTTGGGGTAAAAAAAATTTTTTGTTTTCCTTACTTGACCTTTTCTTTGCCATACCCATCTCTCCATTCTTTCAACCTCAAGTTTACCCGAATCAAACTTTTTTCCCTGGGACTTTCAAGCCTACAATTCGGTAGTTTTGGTGCTAAAAATCGCTAAATTTTGGGGATTTCTCTTTAAAAACCGTATTAAAACCCTTTGCAAAAATTAAGGTTTTAAAATAAACCTACTCGATCATATTAGATTAGATACAATGCAAGGAAGCATCCTTGATTATTAATTTTTATTGATTTATGTAAAAATTCAATTTTTTTCCCTCGAAAAACCAAAACCTTTTTGGCAAGTCAGGAAACAGTTTCAAAACGCGAATCCTTCATATAAAAAAAGGACACAAAAAAAGGCCAAAAGCGTTTTAAAAAAATCTTCCGCATCAAAATTGCACTTTAGCATAACTTCCTGCAGTTTTAAAGCCTCGATATTTTTTTATTACTTTTCTTTTCTTCCACATTTGAATATTAAAAAATAATATTATTAAAATAAGAAAAGGAAAACAAGTTAAAGACGCCAATTGATCAACAAAGCGGCCACATGTCCCTCGCCTTCGACACTACGCCATTACGTAACGACCGGCGTAGAATATTTAGCGTCCCTCTTCACTATCGATTCTAATCAATAAAATGTAAATGAAGAAAAAAATTTATAACGTCAAATTGATAAATTTTCATTTAAATTTTAAAAATTTCGATTGTGGAGCATTTTCTTTTCAAGCAATTTTCTTCACTAAAATAACTCGTTTTTAATTTATATTGCCCATAATGCATCTAGAAATCCAGAAATTTGAATTTTTAAAAAATTGTAAAATGCAAACTTTTTTTATATCTTACGTAGGAATTTTTAATTTAGGATGAATCAAAAGAAATTAATTTAAAAAATTTATATCAGTATTAAATGAAAAATCCGTTATGGTATAAAAATAGCACAAACCTGTCGTGTGTATGTGTGTGTTTTGGGTTGTTTAAATAATTCGTTGCTTTCGAGATCAACCACACAACTGTCGTGAAAACGAGGGTCCGCCTGACCCCTCCATTCCCCCGCGGATCTACTCTTTCTCTTCCTCTCTCGCCGACGAGTGGGATATAAAAAATTGAAATATCATTGATGGAAGATACTTTTTTTTCGGCGGTTTAAAGAGTCCACTTTAGTACATAATAAAAAAAATCTACCAAAAAAATTGTTAGGCAGTAATTGATAAGGTTACGTGAAATACACCTTGAAAATGTATTCATAGAACGTGATGTTACTGTGGTGTTCAAATTATTTCTGAACACGTCTTTTTTAGGGATTTTTTTCTTCTTTTTTTTTTAGACTCGATTTGAAGGTGACCATATTGAAGGAATCTCAAAATGGTTGATAATTTAGCGGGTAAAATGCCAGGGAAAGTTTGAAAGGAAGCCTTTTCGACCCTTCTGCTTCTTGTCTTATCTTATGGCGCTGTTACGGTGAATCTATGGTACTAAAACGTGACAAAATGGCTTCTTTTGTCTTGTTTTGACGCAAAAGAACAGGAAGTAAAAACGTCTAAAAAGGATGACGACGAAAATACCGAGAAAACGGCTAAGAACGGCTATCCCTAACTCCTTTGAAAGGGAGTTTCCAGTTGCCAGTTCGGGCAACCGCGAAAAACGACAGAAAATTCGGTTTGCAGGTGGTTTGTCGGATGAGAAACCACAAAAACACAAGGAAATGGGGGCCTAGATAATACATAAATCTAGCGAGGTATCACATACGATAAAATAATGTTTGAGCTGTTGATGTATGAGGCCATTTACAAACACACACTTTTTGTCGGACAAAACCCGCGGAAAATGACCAAAAATCCCTATGTTGCTGAGTGTAAAACCATCACTAGTTAGGTAACAGCGGAGTCAACCCTAATCTAGAAACGCGTAGCGTTCCGCCCCTCCCAGCAAAACCCCGAGATTCCAACGAACGGTATCCCTCAATTCTCTACTTACCTTCGAGTATTTATTCATACGCTTGATGACTAAAATTTAACAGTGATTTTTTTTTTTGCTCTTTTAACTTTTTTGTTCTAAACTTCTATTTATTTAGAATTAAAATACGATAAGGAGGATAGATAAGAAGATGCTAAAAAAGAAAAAAAATAATATAAGATCGTACGTTTTTCCTTAATCTTTTACATACTTTAACCCCTAAAAATTCAATTAACGTATCATTATCAGAACTATCAACGTTTTTGATTATTTTAACAGACGTCTGGAAAGCTCAAAATAGAATCGAAATAAAAAAATGTCCTGTTTGTTCAATATCATTTGAGATATTCCAGGCAATTCAAATAAATACGACGAAAATAAGTGGTCCTCAGCTTTTTTTAGGTAGCAGTGTTTTCTGAACACCTCATATAACAACAAAATATCATTCAGATTGCTAGGGCAGAAAAAAAAAAAAAAAAAAAGCCCTCATACACTTTAATATTTTATTAAAAATAACATCACTGTAACTTTAATTAATAAAACCTAATTAAATTACAATGCTGCCTAGAATTCTAGAGCCATTTGTTTCCATATTAAAGAACAAAATCAAAATAATAATTTACAAAAAATAAAGTACATAATATTTACAATAATTAAGTTGCTGTCACACGATATTAACATAAAACGTATAGTATACAAATAAAAAATCATATTTTGCGCCATTTTTCACAAACGCTACATTATTTTAGCATATGCGTTAATTTAATAAACATAAGGGAACCGAAGATTGCCTGACGTCTAGGGAGCGACACTGCAGGATTGAAACACGTGGATTTGAAGAGAGGACTAGAAATATTTACATCAAAAGGTGATCTTTTTCAAAAGGGCTGAAAATCTGACTTTTATTACAAAAACTACGACTAATTTGGACTGACAGAAACAGGAAGAATCTTAAGGAATTCATAATAACCTTGATTTTCCTATTATTTTATTTAATTTTTAGTTAAAGAAAAAACGAAATTAACTTGAAGTCCGAAAAATTGGTAACTTATTGCATATTCCCGTCTAGAAATTTGATTATTTTAGTATATGGAAATCAATTGAGCTTGGAAATGTGTAGAAGAGAACAGCCGATGCCCAATTGAGGAAAAAAAAGGGGAAAAAAATTATTTAAAAAAACACTGTGCTATTTATCGTTTATCTTTAGTCTATTTTGACAGTCGAGTAGATCTTACGGACGAACATCGCAGTTCCCAAATATCCGTTCCGCACATCAGGCCGAGAGTCATCGAAAATAGAGCCATGTATCCAAAATAAAATGCTGTTTGAAACAGGCCGTACATCTTCGTTTTAAAGAAGAAATAATAAAACGAATACATATAAACGTAACATGCGGTCGATCCAGCAGCCAGAAAACTAGTCCACTGCCTGAAAAGAAAAAAAATTATGATAGATAGTTTAGTTTCTAGAAAAGGAGAGTTCAAAATTATTTGCCCTTTACAGTTAATTAGTTCGCTTGAGCCCTGAAAACTTACCACCGATAATCTTCTGCATTAAGCAAAAAGTAAGTGCAGACAATAGTCACACAAACGGTGACGACAACAAGGATCAGGAAGACTAGAAGCATAAATCCATACACGTAGTAAATTTTGTAAGCCCAAAACGATGTAAAAATGAAGTACCTGAAAGTATTCAAATTAATATTTAAATTTTATCTTTAATTTAAATTACATTTCAATGAAAATAGAGCCAAATGGAAGAATTCCTCCAAGTAGAACAATAATGGTGGGCTCCATAAACCATTTCTTTTCAGGTATCGGCCTCGGAACAGCATTCACTCGACAAGGAGAGTCGCTTTGTCCGGCCAAATTTCTACCAAGGACCGTTCCAACAGGGAGAGGTAAAATGACAAATAAACAGATACAAGTCACAGCCACCTAAAAAATAATGATAAAATTAAATTTAAAATTTAAAAATCAAACCATAGTTCCGAAGGGTATGGCACGAGATGCATGGTAGTAAATGGCGATGAAATTTATAAAAAAAGCGTCCCGCAAACAAGAGCTGGTAATAGAAACGCAGAGAGGAGCATCTGTTTAATCCACCTTTTACCGCCAAGACGAGCATAAAGGCCGCCACCGGTATAACCGTTTATAGGAGAAGTGGCTGAATAGACAAAGATGGCCGTACTCAGCAAAGAACCACGTCTAAAAAAATAGCATTAATGTAATTGAAAATAACCAAAAATTGTTGTTTACTCTGTATATAACTCTCCGATTATGGCGAAAAGGATAACGCGAAAGTGACGACGGTGACTTGATAACCAGAACCGATCATTGCAGAAAACATCATCGCGTTGCTGGCTGGTCTGAAAACATCACCGTGAACTTGCTTCCAACCATATTCATCACCAAGGTCTTTCTCCTATAAATAAATAATGAATTAAAAGAAGCCACTCTGTAGGTCAGTGATCAAGGTGTCAGACAGTTGATCCAGTATATCAAGTTGGGGGAAAAATGAGAGAGAAAAAAATCATACCATATCATCAAGGTCATCATCTTTGCTGTATCGAGCATAATCTTTTCTTAACGTTCTCATAAGAATCATGGAGACTAAACCGACCAAAATATCACCATCATAAAGCTATTAAAAATGCTAAACCAATGAATCTATAAATCAAAAAATTAAAACACACAAAAAATCTTCCTATTCTTCTACTCGATGTTGGAAGAAATTCGGATCTAAATATTTATCAAAACGATCTTCAAATTTGGTATTCGAAGGTATCCAATTGACTTCGTATGTGAATTGAAGTTTAGCGCCAACGGCGAGTTTGACCTTGTTGTCAGAGGTGAGATTTACATCTACGATGTGATTTCCATTGAAGCCAATATCAAATTTTTTATGTGTCCAAATATGATAAGACAACTGCTTGAACTTATCTTCTTCAATATCTCCGACAACACCTAAAATTGAAAATTAGTGTTTTTTTTCCATTTTATATGTTAATTATTACCCCAAATAGGTAGATCGTCTATGTACATTTGGTACCAATAATGGTTTTTGACTGCATAAACGAATGCTTTGTGTTGTTCTTCTGTCAGGATAACTTCGCAATACATGGTCTCGGATATTGGAGCTACAAAATAAATAATTTTAAGAAGCTGATGAAACTATAGAAATATAAGACTTTTTTATCCCATTTCCAGACTGTATAGACTGAAAATGAAAGGACTTATTTCCTGAAGCGCCCTAGATAGTTAAGAGGTAAGAAGCTGATGGGACATTTCTCAAAGCAGATGAAGAACATTTCTTTTTACAAGACATACAGACACCATTTTTGTTATTTTTAAAAAACTCTCGATTCTTTTCAAAAATAACTACGACATGCAGATTCTGTGAAAAGCGGATGAAAATTGCAGCACGAAGTGTCCCGGTAAACTGGTCAGACGGACGACACCACAGAAAACCTCCCATGCAAGTTAATAAAGTAACTTCTCATTGGGAAAGTTAAAATGCATATTTTGCAACAAAAATTATCACAGAGATTGAATTTTTGACATCAGTTTGCACATATATTCCCAGGCAGCTTCTATTTTAATGCTAACTTTACAATGTATTGCCATGATGAAAGAACTAAAATTAATCATCAAAACATAACAAGTTTGTCAAATTATAATCTTTCTAGGTCAATGAATTAAAAACATTTTGATGTATAAAATAACTCATAGATTTTTATGAGTAATAAAAAGTTACAGAAAACTACAAATAAAATAAACAAATTGGGCATTTCATTTAAATGCTGCAGGGTCTGGAAAAATGCATTTCAAAAATTTAAAATCGTTACAAAAAAAGCAGCTTTTTCAAGACATGATTTATCGTTAACTGCACCTAAGGTTTTAACTTTGACGTAGAGATAATTTTGAGCACATGAAATATCAAACAAATTGAAGGCTGCCCAAAAACGACAACAAAATGTCCAAAACCAGTAGAACCGAGAGTAAAGCGAAGTTTTATCATTTTTTGGAGCTGTTTTTGATCTACTTTGAAATACGTCAACTTGTAAGGATAGTTTACCTTTAAATTCGATATCGAGGCCACTAAGTCGAGTTCGACACCTTGCAAAGCCTCTCCGAGCGTTTCATGATAATGGCTTATAGATTCTTTAGTTCCTTTGCAAAAAGGCAAAGAAAAATAAGTATAAGTTTCCTGCCTGTTGTGATAAGGGCCGACCGTGTTCATCCACAAGACGACCTCGTCGTTCTGTTCGTACTGCAATAATAAAACCAATAAAAACATTAAAGTGAATAAATTCTTGTTTACCGAATGAGTATGTTCGTCGCCGCCGACAAGGCACAACAACGGGAAAATTATTAAAAACCTAATTGATTTAAACATGTTCTATTATCTTCGGCTTGCGTTAGAATTTTAAAATCGGACTTTATGAACGTTAACAAAAGGGCATTTTCATTTAGATTTTTACATGGAGAGCAAAGAAAATAAAAAAAAGGTATTTCGTGTACAAATTAGAATCTCGGAAAGTCTACTTCAAGTTGAACCATTCCATGAAGTCAAACACGTAAGCAGTGATGTCGATTTTTAAGTCAGGCTGCCGATTTCTCATATTTCCCTCTTTTCCCCATTACCTACAATCCGCCACTTTTTTGGAATGCAAATAAATTCGAAACTCGTGTTTATTTAATGGTATCAAGGGAGAAAAATTAAAGTCCTCGCCCATCCAAGACGGAACGTGAAAACCCTTTCTCCCTATATTTTTTCAATAATCTTTATTTAAAAGTGTATATTTGGTAAAAATTTGGTGAAGATCGGATCGGAAAGTCAATGCTGTATTTATGAAAATACAATAATACTAAAAATATGATACATGATTATGTACAAGATAGAAAAACTAAAAAACAAACTCATTTCTTCGTGTATTCGTTAGCACTTAATTCCGAAGCTCTGAAGTGAGATTTTGAATGAATTCTGGCTGGATGTTGGGCGCTGAATTGTGGTTTTGCATGCACGGTGTACTTGGAAGAGCTGGGAAAGTGCTGAAGTGGAAGAAGGGAATCCATGGCAAAAGGGAAGATTGTTCTGCTGGTACGATGGTAGGAAAAGGTTGCGGTTGCTGATTCATGGAAGGAAACGATGCACCAGTGGTAACTGCGGTCTTTACAGTTTTCAGAAACTCTATTCTGCAGTCTTTTTTAAAAGGTTTGGGAACATTTTTTAAAAGGGGGAGAAGAGATAAGACAAATGATCGGTCGTCATCAAGTTCTTCAGACTGTTCCTCCTTTCTTTATCTCCTCATCGGGAATAGTTTTTTTCTTTTTTTGCACTTATCTCTGCTTTTCATTATTTTTTGGTCTTTGGAAACATTTTTTCTTTTTGCTGGGGTGCACTCGTCCAGCAATGTTTCTAGGAAACTGCTGGGTCCGACCCTTCTTCCATAGCTGATTTCCTTTATGAAACTCAGCCGACTGGTATATCCGTATTCTGATTTGACGGTAGATCCGCTTCCAGATCTAGACTTGTGCTTCTCTGCAGACTGCAACTGATCTCGGATGTTTTTCCATTTCTTGGGGAGTTCAATTTCGTACAAGCGACAACTGACGTGTCAACCTGTCAACTTGACGCGCGGGCCGCGCAACGACAGCTGCTGTTCTTGGGTAGCGATGAACTATGTTTCTTGAATAACCTGTTTAACCGATCAAAATCGCTTCTATTACATTAAAAACGCTTTTCATTATGCATAACAATCTCAAACAATAAACGGATAGATTGAGAGATTACAAAAGAAAGCAAGTAAAAAAAGAGTCCATAATCTTGGTTCTTCACCATGGACGGCCATCTTATTTTTAGCTCGCTTATGTATAACCATAGAGTATAACCGGACAGTTATAGACATCGAAGGCTTCTCATAGCGATTATTGTAAATTATTGCTAAGTGAATAAAAATTAATAATCAATATAAAAAAAGCCTTTTTGGAATAATAAAGAGAAAACTACATTTGAAAAAGGGAATTTCATCTATTACCGTTGGCTAGTCTGATAGAATCGGAGGAAGACCATCAAACAAAAACAAAACACAACAAACCGAAGCCGAAGTCCAGGGAAGACGCATCATCGCCGTTCGATTTCTTCAATCATTTTTTATAAATCAACTTAAATTTTTTTAAAGTTCGTTTTTCGCGTTCTCTATCGTTTTTACGTTTGATTTATTTTATTTGAATATCTGCCCGTTTTTAGTAATGTGAAATGGAATCGTCTTTCAATGTAAGTACAATCATTTTCTATTTTAGTATCCTTAAGTTTTTTAAAAAGTATATCGAACACAAACAAATTCATTTTTTATTCTAGATATTAAGAAATTTAAATTATAACGAGTTGTTTATTTGTTTATTTGTTTATTTTTTTTGACTAAACTTTTAAATTAATAGGAATTATAATTAATTGCTTAAAATTGAAGTCAATTTTCTTATTTTTTATAAATCATTTAAAAGGTTTTAACGAACTTGAAGTAACATGTTCGTTGGTACTTTTAGGTACTGTCGTCTGCGGTCAAGTCGGCGACCGCAACTGCCTGATCGTTCTTAGTTAATTTTGTCTCGTCCCAAAATATGAAATCATTTAAATTATTAGTTAACTATTTATTCTGATTATTTTGACCCAAATTAAATCGAAAATCATGATTGAATTTATTTTATGTATCATCAGTTCTTTTTCTTCCCGTTCTTTTAATTTTAAAAATAAACTAATTATTCACGGGAACTGCCAGACGTTGGGATGCTCGGACGACTTCTTTGACACACCCCTTGGAAGAGAAAAGATGGAAAATTTCCTTCCATTTGAAAAGAAGCTGAGGTTGAAAATTTAATAACTATAAGTAACTCGAAAAAAGTTAATTTGCCTATTTAGAATTTTTTCCGAAGATTTTTGTTATAAATTTTCTTAAGAACTGAACTTTGGTTAACGAATTTTTTACCTTTATTTTTGCGTATTTTCCTCATTTTTTGATTGATGAACCCCCATTGATTGAAGGGAGCTTTCGCATTGTGAACAAAGCCAGCTCTAAGTTAAAGAGAAGAAATTAAATTTAAACAAAAAATAAAAAATCCATAAATTTGTCAAACAGTTTTGAAATTTTATGTAGATTTCCTGAGGAAGTTCCGTCGTGTCTTGCTCCAGATAAGAAATCCTGTGGATTGATCCACGAACGCGCAACATCATCTCCAGGAAAAGGCCTTGAAAATTGCAGTTCTGCTTTATATCTTGATATTTTTCTAAAATCTTTTACCTAGAAAAAAAATTGGGATCTTTTCGTCAATTTTTATTGGTTTTTAACAAGATGAAACAAAAAAAGAGCTTTTTTTCTCGCTAAAGGAACTTCCGTTATAAAAACAGGATCTTCGTCCAAATGTTCTGAATACAACAATAATTTTTATCATTATAGTGTTTCCGGATGATGCAATTACACCTCCTCCCTTTGATAATATTATTACAAAACATTTTGGCGTAAACTTTGGATAAAAAATATAAAAAATGCGCGTTTTGTGTGCAGTTATATTTAAGATTTGTTTTTGGGGAGGGGGGTTTGTTGGTGTTAAGACATTTTAAGTTTCTAGTCTCGATGAGCGGAAAATCTCGGGAGGAGCAGATCACTAAAACCGGTTTCAATAATACCCTTCCATCTATCCTGGCTACCAGATTACGAATGAAGCCGTTTTCTTTCTTCCTCTATCAATATCAAATGAACGTTTTTTTTAATCGGTTCACTCCTTCGGCCCAGAGCGCAATCTTCTCGGAAACAAGCAAAAAGAAGTTCCTCAAATTAAGAAAGTTATTATAATACCCTAGAATCTTGGTTTTTAGTGGGTATTTAAGGCCTCTTAGGGTCTAATCGACCAAATCCTTAAGAACTTCTTGCTTGCCGTCCGTCATCTTTTTTCACGAAACACCTAATGCGGTTTTTACTTTTGCCCAAATAGTGTTTATTTAAGCTTCCTTAGAATCTGAGTGTCTCTACATTATTCTAGAGAAATTACTTTTTCCGAATCTGTACCACCTTGGTGTGAGACGTTGACTTAGACCACCGACCTACGAAGGCGTTTGAGAAAGTTCAGTCTGAGTGAGACCTCTTGGGGAAGACCAAATGTTTGTTACTTTATGAAGCCATTTCTCTGGACGCCACGGTCGCGATTTGCATTTTTTCACCAAATTTTATCAGCTCTAGATCTGCTATCTAAAGTAGCATGAGTTTACGAAACTCCATTTCACAACTTGATAACAGTAGTAAACGCACTTCCTACTCTGAGAGACCGCAAAATAGATAAATTAAACGTTTTAAAAAAGAATAAGATTTTTATCGCCTATTTTGCGATTTAGATTCGCCCTGTCTTCTGACCCATTTATTTTTCAAGGACTCGGGGATTAACTTTTAAAAAGCCAAAAATAGAGTAAATTTTAGTTCAAGAAGGTCTCGGGCGATCGATGATGCGACCTTCCGTTTTATCGCTTCCTGGTTTTTAACAATTAGATTTTTCTTCTTTTTCATTTTTTCTCCACTCTTTAAAGTGATTCATGTGACAATTTCAGCGTAATTTGCGTTTTTGGCAGCTGCTAGGCAATTACTAGGACTCGCCTTGTTAGACTCAATTGGTCAAATTTATGCATCAAATGATTTTCCGCGTCTCTCATATTCCTTGTTTTAAACTATGATTGAATTGTAACACGAAATTGGTGAAAGAAAAAAACTGATTCCAGGATTGGAAGAATCTGGCCAGATTTCGTCGAAAAGGGTGAAATTATTTTTTTCATTATCTCGTCAAAAAGGGCTTACAATGCCTTGCGGTCAAAAAATACCCAACTAAAGTAATCGTGGCATATAATTAAGCATCGAGGTAAAAAAAAAAATTGGTAGAGACCCTCTTCCCAAAAAACGACAGGTTGGGTTCAAATATTCGTAGGGCCGATGAAGCCTTCAAATTAAGATTAAATGCCATTACTTTAAGCTTTTTCGATTTTCAATCGCTTTCTTGCCTCGTGATAAATTTTTTACGAGGTTGAACTGAAATCCGTTGAGGCAAAATATTAGAGAAAAGCATTTGGCGTGTGTATTAGTTTTATGAGTTAACTTATGACGAACAAAAGTAGAAGCTTTTGGCTTTCGTTTCAAGTTTGTAAATATCTTAAGTAGGATTATTAAAATCTACGATCGTGACACGGCGTATTTGCAAGTGGTTGTTGTCAAATGCAATTCTCTTTTGTCCCTCTGGCTCTCCGGTGCATGCGGTTGCGAAACAAGTGTTAAAAATACTTACCCGCCATTACTTCCCCAGCTGGAGAGACCTTGGTTTCAAGGCTTACCGAGCAGAGGTACCCAGTCTTATTTCTCCTAGGACTTATCTATTTTTACGTAAAGAAAATATTTTAGTTTTTTTTTTTTTGTATATGGGGGCGTTCGGATGTTTCAGAGGGTTCTCTTATCTCATGGAAGTGTAAAATGTCCTTCGCTTTTTGTCTAATTCTAGGAAAAAGAAAATACGGAAGCCAACGAATTTAGCTCACATTTTTGTTTTGATAAAGTTTTCTTTTACATATTCAATGAAGATAAAATGTGTGTCAACCATAGAATAAGAAAACGCCTTTTAAAACAATATTTTCTTATCAGACTACAAATGCGATGCATGAGAAAAACATAATGCAAAAACGAAGATTAGGCAATGGCCTTCGTAGGTCAGTGGTCAATGTCTTTCTCGTTACATTCGGGCATATGGGGTAGCATTAACCCTAATTCAGAAACAGGTTGCGGGGCGAAGCTAACTAGCAAACAAAGAAGTTATTGTGATACTCTCCATGGTCTCTGGAAAAGGGTCTTCCAGACCCCTTAGACTAATTGGCGATTTTCCGGTTGTCTGTGGTGTTTTTTTACTGGGAAGAAATTTTGGCATCTAAACGCCCGTGCCTTTGCTGGGCGAAACTTCAACTTTTTCTACCTTGAAACTGAAAATTACAATATTATATGAAGACTCTTCGATTCTTTTGGGTCCTACCACCTTATAGGGTTTTATAAAAACTTCCAGAAAGTTAAAAATTTATTCGATGGGTTGTAAAATGGTATATAAAATGGTAGTGATTGTATAGTAGTAACCAGTAGGGCGTAAAACTTTCATTCGTGCCCCAAGCTTGATTTATAGGCGTAAACAAATCTCTTGAATTAGGGAAGAGAGGGACAAGGTTAGCCCATGGGTTAACGCCCTAGTCCTCAACTCAAGACCCCCTTTCTCATTTCGTTTTGTTACTTTTCTTCCGTTTTTTTCCCTTCTTACCGTACGTTTCTAATTTGAAATCGCAAAATCACGTTTTCAATACCCGAAATGCATAACCACAAAATTCATTTTTAGGAGTTCAACGTACGGCTTAAATTGGGTAGATTTTATGTTAATATAACAAAGAATAAAAAGTAATTGTGAAGAAAATTATTCAATTATTTTCATTCTAGTAGCCCTCTAAATAATAGCTTTTTTCCCTGTGGGCATGTAAAATCACGTAAAAAAGTTGAGATAATCCCACCTAAGGATAGTTATTTTACCTTTGTCAATCCATGTTCTTCTATTGTAGAAGACCGTCATTAGCGTCTCAACCCGATTTTTCTCCTGTCTATGTGTATAGTTGGACGTGGGGAAGTTTGGCCGTAGAAGACACCAATTGCCCATGTCACGCACTTCTGTTTCTCCCCTGACTTAACGGAACATCATTTAAATAATTGATAGTTTGACTAGATTGCACGTGCTTTTTTTTCCTCCTTATTTAAACCGTACTTAGGTATTATTAAAAAAATATTCGAGTCTCAAACAAGTTTAGAAGTCGTTAACCACCAGAGAAACAAAAAATTATCTCGGATTTCTTGAGCTAAGTCCCCTCTATCAATACAAGATAAGTGATAACTAAAAACATATCCCATTTCTGTACTCTTTCGTAATATAACTCGTGTTTTAAATGAACATCACGGTTTACGTCCAAGGTTAAAAAAATTGCTTTTCAAGATCCTCTTTTTGTTCTCTTCATGAACCTTAAGAGTATAAATGAATGGCGTCCGGCGTTCTGTATTTTTCCACACTCTTTCGCCCAATAGAAGTCTCTGGAAGAAAAAAAATCATAATTTTCTTTGATTACCTCTTTTGACTCTATAAATATAGGGATGTTTCATTGGATAAAAATCGCGTCCTATGGACTTTTAGTTTTTACTTCTGAGCTACAAGGTCAAAAAAAATTGCTTTGAAGACCCTCTTTTTGTTCCTCTTTTCCTCGTTGAACCCTCAAACATGGGGACCTTTTTTTTTTCCCCCTAAGCGTCAGGTTGTCTAGAAGAGTAATCTTTTTTCTTTTTCTTTTGGGGTGTACCTTTCATCGTGCCAGGTGTTGAACTACCGTCCTACCCCAACGTCACGAACGCCGAGAGCATTTTATATTTTCAAGTCTTTTTTTTCAAAAACTTGAAAAATAAGATCCAACTATTTATAGCGTTATCGTCCTTTCTTATTTATCTGGTGGATTCAAGTGGAAGATAAACACCCATAAGACATATGCTACGTACATATGTTATTGAAAGGAGTAATTAGGTTTACCAAGAATCAGTTAACAGTTTACGGTTTAAATCTTTTATTAAAAATTTTTTTTCTAGATGCTTTTATCTTGAGCAACGGAGGCGTTTTTAAAGTAGTCCTTACAAAGTTGTTGGTCACGTTATCTTACGTGTCAACAAAAAATAAAACTTGGAAATTTTTTTTTCTTGAACAAAGGTTTGTCTTCTGTCGATCGGAATTGCGAATTAAACAGATACCAAATTGGGTTATCTCGTTCTGACTAATCCTTTTTCGGTTTTCCGTACCGCAAGACGTCCGATGATGAAACTGATGGCATTGAAATCGCTTATCAATTTCGAGCTCGTGGTCTGTTGACGTGTTTCTTTGTTTTTAATCTCGAAAATAAAAGGGTATCGACTTTTCGGACTTGTTAACTACGCAGTTAAGTTCGTCCCGCGCGCGATACCACTTAAACAGCATTAATTTATTGTGCAAGTCCTTCCAAGTGTGCATATTGCACTCCTACAGTCCTCGAGGTTAAACATTCACCGCGGGTTGCCGCAATCAATAACTAGTTTTTTCCTCATGACTAACTTCAGACACTATTTTAAAATCCGTAAATACGTCTTAACTTTTTCAAAAAACTGTTAAACATCGCTGTTCTTTTTACTGTCGAAAAGCACGCTTTTTGTCTTCAACTATTAAGATCCTTTGTTTCTAAAAGGACATTTTCTTTCAACAAACTTGCTTTTTTCAAGAAAAATACGTTTAGCTAAAAGATCCAGTGGCCTTAATATTGCTGGCTATTGAAAAATGCTTAATTTCCCATTGACACCGTCAGTTTCAAAAGGTTATTGAACCATAGAATTATTGGTTCAACTCTGCACCTTCTTTAACTCCCGCCCAGTTTACCGTGTTTGTTAAGATTAAGTCAAATGGCGTCATAAACTGAGTAAAACCCGAGTTTTGCCAGTGTTTCATCCAATTTTCCTGGGGAAAGTAGACTAATTGAAATAATGAGGACGCTATTAGCGCCAAAAATTGATTTTTACAGGCAATAAAACCAAGGGAAACGCGCGAAAATTCGGTTATAAGGGTGTTTTTTGTCCAAAAAATAAATGCTCAGAAATAGGGTTTAAAGACTTTTTAAGAGGTTTCCGTAGTTAACAGGTGACGCTCATCCATCATAAAATTAGTCCGTTTTACAGTTGAATAAGGTCGTCAATAGTGTTTAAAACGCCTACAGAAAAAGTACGTGGATGTGGAATGAACCCGAACGTCCCGGGAGGAACCCATTATGCAAGACACGTGCGATGTGTGGGACTCCCGACGGGTTTTTAGACAACAAATCCGGACGCGTCGCCTTCGGCCAATGCTTCTTTACAAAAACCCTTCTTCAGATTCTATTGTCCTAACTACGTTTTCCTTGACGCGTCTTTTTTCATTTCCAACCCGTGAAAAACTGTTTTAAATAAATATTTATTTTTAAAAAGTAAAAAGAGTGAAAGTTTAGAGCATTTCCTCTTCCAATAAAAGAACTGGAAGGGTCTAACGGTAGAAGTTCAGGTACACTCATCAGGTGAATCATCGATGTTTAGGCCTTTCGAGTGACGTGAGGGCAAAATACAGGATTTCTTTTGTTGCTCAACATATTTAAAATGAAATGACCGATTTTTTTTTCTTTTTAAGGAAAAAATTAAAATGGATGATAAAACCCTAAAAGGGATCAGCATCAAAAAAGAAGTTTCTGAAATCCGTCGCTCTTTTGAAGGGTCTGTACACAGTGGAGATTTCGAATATCAAGAATTTACAGATTCCATCTTTAATAGTACTGCCGTCTACAGCAACAGTTACGATGGCGATGATGAGGTAAAAAATTATTCCGTTTGACCTCTCTTCCCGGTGTCCCTATAAGGAATATCAGGTTCACTTTTAAAATGAAACGAAGGTTGAGCAGAACAAAGAAAAATAACTGTTTTTTTTTTTTTTTTTTTTTTTTTTTTTTTTTTTTTTTTTTTTTTTTTTTTTTTTTTTTTTTTTTTTTTTTTTTTTTCACCTGAAGGTTTTTTTGGAAACTGAAGAGACGAGTAGTATCAGGATCACTCGAGAGCCTCGACCGAGGCGAATTTCTGATGTGATCGATTCCATTGGCGACATCAGCCCGCTTAAAGACTCTCACTTTACCTTCCCGGATTTCAACGAAGGAACCAGCGATAATTCTTCGACTCACAAACCATTTTTACTCTCCAAGTACGTAGATTGGTGATCAAGGACTCGTACTTTGTGGCGCCATAGCAATTACTTACTATTAAGAAAAGCTAAATGATTATTCAATTTCAGATCCCCGCCCATGACACCTGGATCGGACGTCGGATACTACAGCACTGGGCTTTCGTCTCCCCCATCCATTTTAAGCTACACCATGAAGTGGTCCAGGGCAGCCTCCCCGGTGTCTGAGACTATGGTAAACATGACAGCAAATATGATGTCTGAGACGATGATAAATGATCAGTTCGATGGTACTAAAGTGGACGACACCGACGCCAAACCTTCCAGCTCTCAAGAAGTTAACTTGGACAAGTAAAAACATTTTTAGTTTCATATTTGAAAAAAAAAAACATATTTTCAGTCCTCCACCTTCCAAGAGTACAGTGGCCAAAATGCCTGTGAGCAGAGATAGCGATGAATACAACATGAACCACAAATACAGAGGCGACGCTGTCATTTTTAACAATGAAAATTTTAAAAGTACGAGCATAAATCCAAGAAAAGGGTCCAACACAGATGTCAAAGAGTTAGAAGTGACTCTCACAACGCTTGGTTTTAATGTGGTCATTCATGAAGATTTCGGATATCATGATATTCAATCTGAAATTGCTAAAAGTAAGATATTTTATAAATAATAACTAATACTTTATTATTTTCTTTTTAGTGGTGAACAAAGATTACTCAGATTGCGATTGTCTTCTTGTTGTTGTTTTAACCCATGGAATCGTCAACAATTACCTTCATTCTAAAGACCATTTGTACTCTTTAGATATGCTTTGGAAGCCTTTCACATCTGATAAATGCCACACACTTGCCGGAAAACCCAAAATCTTTTTAGTTCAGGTATAGAGAACAATAAAATAAAATGTTTGAAGTAAACATTTTTTTTAGGCTTGTAAGGGCGAGCAGTTGGATGCTGGGACACACCTTGTGAGGTGTAGTTCCACGGAAACCGATTCTGCTGTTGAATCGTATACTATACCGACCATGGCAGACTTTTTGATTGCTTACAGCACCGTTGAAGGTATGAAAACCTCTTTTTTCTCTTTTGTGCATTAAAAAAACAACCTTTTTAGGCTTCTATTCTTGGAGAAACCCCGAAAATGGCACATGGTTCATCCAGTCCATCTGCAAAATCCTTAAAAGAGACTACAGGACGACCGATTTGCTCAAAATGATGACCAGAATTGCACGTCACGTCGCGATCGAATGCGAGTCGTACAACGACTTCAACCCGCTCCATCACGGCCAGAAACAAGTTCCGAGCATCTTCTCGACCCTCATCCGTGACATCTACTTCAGGCCTAAAACGTCCTAGTGGTCAGTAAATACATTCCGAGATACAAAAAAAATACCAAAAAAAAAAGGTGTTTTTACCGTATGTCTTTCATATAAATTTACTGGTCTTAAATTTTTTTATTGAAAAATACTTAATAATTATTACCTTTTTAAAATAATATAATTTTTGTTATCATTTTTTATTTTATTAGGCAATTATTTGAGGTTTTAAAAATATTTCAATAGCTTTCACTGATATTTTTGGTTTTAAACTAAATTTTTCTCCCCCCATTAAGGCCATTTTTTAGCCTTAATTTTTGTTTTTTTGTAGTTGAATTTAGTTTTTGAAATTTATTTTTTATTATGGTAATTATTTTAATGTGAACTTTGATCTCTTGTTACTAGTGGAACAGAGCATTCTGTGATTTGAAAGAAAAAAGTAGTAAAACTGACGACTTTCGTCAAACTTAGAAATTAAAAATCATATTTTGATCTCTATATATTTTTTTTTACTTATTAGTTTGATTTTTTTTGTTTGTATTTTTGACTGTCACCAAATTTTTGAAAATTGTAAAAGAGCGCAAACCAAAGTCTCTTATTTTTTTTTTGTTTTGTTTTTGGTTTAAAAAAATAATTGGTACTTTGTTAGCAATTTCCAGACCAACGTCTTTCATTGAAAACACTGCCAAATCGTTCAAAAAAGGAGTATAAAAAAAATAATAGACAGTTAAATAAAAGAAATTGCATGCATAAAATAATAAATTATTATTATATTAAAAACAATTCTATGTGTACGTTTTTTCCTACGAATAATTAATTACCAATTTATTTTGTTTATTATTAT
The DNA here is from genome assembly GCA_014119065.1 of Orius insidiosus. Classification (NCBI taxonomy): domain Eukaryota; kingdom Metazoa; phylum Arthropoda; class Insecta; order Hemiptera; family Anthocoridae; genus Orius; species Orius insidiosus. The sequence continues at coordinate 25,659 of JACGAQ010000271.1, read as the reverse complement.
TATAAAAATGTAGCTCAATTTTTATATTGTATTCATTGTGCTATTTGATGCTGAAATATATCGTATTTTTATTCAACAGGACCTTTTTTTGGGGGGAAAACTTAACTATGGGCCAAGGCTTCAAAATAACTACAAAAGGGAGAAATTCTGTGAAATATTGGTAAAGATTGGATTAAAATTTTGCCCTAGACATATTTGGGAAAAACTGGTGGCAGCCAACACCACATACATTCTCACCGGTAAAGATCACAAATCAATTGTCCTCTATGGGGATTGGAAGACCCTTTTCTTAAGAATCTGCAGTGGGGGTAAAAAATAAAATCCCTTAGAGGATTTTAAATACGAAGTATTTTTGTTTTATAAAATAAGGAGTCATTTGGTTGAAGATACGATCATTTTTTTCATTCTATGAATAGGCTACTCTTGGAATTTTTCGTGGGTTGGTGATCAAGGTTTTTGACCCAGCTTAGGTAATACTAATTCCGAGTTGAATCTATTCCGGCTAGGTGTTCAAAATAGAAAAACCGAAACGGAAGTGTAACGTGATTCTTTTAAAATTCCCGCCTTGGTAAATTTCGTAGGGGCTACCCTACGTTGCTGTTGTACTATTCAAGGTTAACGCTCATCAACGTCTTAAAATTATTTACAAAAGTGTAAAACGTAACATCTTATTCAAGATTTTTATAAACAATAAAGAATTTTCAGTAAAAATAAAGTCGAGAAGAAAAAAAGTTTTGTGGCGGATCGGTAAGAAAAAAGAAGAAAAAAGTTCGTTGGGAAATGAATGATAAATGGTTGGCAATATGAGTCATGAAGACGTCCGTGAAGCACCACCAAACAAAATGGATTCTGAAGCACAGTGACGATTTGAGCGGATTTTTCCCCCCTGCGTCTTTTATTTTGTTTCTTTGTTTTTTCCGAAATTCCGCCTCACTTTACGCGGAGAGTTCAGAATCCTGAATCGAACAATTAATAAAATCGTACGTCGAGTAAGTACCCTTACCTTTTGAAAACCCTTTCGGGGCCGGTCGTCGTATTTTTCAATGTTTACCTTCGTTTTATCAACTCGGAATGTTTCTCGAAATCGAGTTTTAGCAGCTCTTTACTTACGAGTGTGAACCTCAGAGACGGAAATTTTGTTTTTTTCCGTTTCACCGACTCAAAAGTGATGAGTTACAAACGAAGGCGGACGTCCTCAGTCGCGAGCCGATTTGAAGACGACGAAAATGATACCGGAGGACCGACCGAACCGACAAAAAGAAAAAGAAACAAGACCCCGTAAGTACAGCCAAAATCTTATTTTTAAAACTTCCGACTAAAGAAAAACACAATTTTTTTTATCATGCCCTAACCCCTCCTTCTCTCTTTTTCCCTTTATTATTCTTAAATTTCAAAACATTTCACCCTTTTCTTTATTTTATTAACTTTAGGGCAACTTTCCTATCACGAAAATGACAACATTAAAGTTATTGTTTTGGTTTGTTTATAGAAGCTGATTAACCAAAACAAACCTTGAAATCCGTCCGTCGGACCGTTTCGTTCATTTCAAAATTTCGTTTTTTAATTAATTTCTGCTATAAAATATCATCATTTTCGTCAATTTTATTGTTTAAAATTTAATTATTAATACATTTTAAATTTTTACCAAAAATAAGGGACGCAGACTTATTAATAATTAATATTTTAGCGCCCAAAACTACAATTAGGGCTAAATTAAAGCTGCTATTTGTTTTATATTTCATCTACCATAAAAAAAATACTACAAAAGCCATTGGGCTGCCCAATGGTCTAAAAGTCCCCGTTATTTTTCAATGAAATTCTAGAAATTAAATTATATTGTAAATAAAAGCACATAGTTTTCTAAAAATGGTAGAAAAATGAGTTTTTAAAAGGTAAATATTTCATTTTGTTGTTGTAAAGGGACCCAAAGGGCTGAAAATGTTGTAAAATGAGTTGAAAAGATATGATAAGGGCTTAAAATTAGATGAATATGATAGAAATAAGTTTTTAGGAGTTAAAAATTTTCTTTCTTTTAAGATTATCTCTCTTGCATGAAGACTCACGTACCCCAGCATTATTTTACACTTTTTGACCTCTTTGTTGAATTTTGTCTACAGATGGAAATTGTTCAGCAGTTGTACGACACGCTTAGAAACCATAAAAAAGAAGACGGTTCTCTTCTCTGTGACTCATTTATCCGGGCACCTAAAAGACGTCAAGAACCCGCCTACTATGAGGTGGTTTCAAATCCGATAGATTTGTTAAAAGTACAACAAAAGCTTAAGACTGATGAGTATGAAGATATAGAAGAATTCACGACGGATATTGAACTTCTAGTACAAAACGCAAAGGCGTTCTATAAGGTAAAATAGTTAAAATGGAATGAAACGTTATTAATTTATTGATTGTAGAGGAATTCTCAAGAATATAAAGATGCAAATGAGCTTTGGGAGCTTTTGCAAACCACCAAGTCGAAGCTTATGGATCCGCCTTCTCAGAATAAAAGACACCAAGAACTAGAAGAAGAGCCTCCGCCACCAGTAGTAAAGAAGAAACCGGGACGGAAGCCGAAAGCAGAAAAACTTTTAGAGGCGTCGAACGACTCTAAAAAAAGTGATGATACCGAAGATACTTCAGAAGGCTCTGCTTTTGAGGATGATATGATAACGTGCATGTGCGAAGATCTTTTTAACGTAGTCATGACAGCAATGTCTGAAGACGAGCGTCTTCTCCACATCCCGTTCCAGCTCCTTCCATCCCTTAAACGCTATCCGGAATACTACGAGGTCATCGAAAACCCAATCGACCTCAGAGGCATCGCCCGTAAAATACAGCAGGGTAAATACGCTAGTTTAGCGGACATTGAAAAAGACTTAATCCTTATGACGAAAAACGCCTGTGCCTTCAACGAACCTGGTTCTCAAATATACAAAGATGCCAAATTCCTTAGGAAAATAATTCAATCCAAAAAAATCGAAATAGAACAAGGGAAATATATTACGCCTGGGAAATCTAGTGAAAGAATACGGTATTTTGAAATCAAATCTCATTATTTTATTTTTTAAACTTCATTTCAGAACTAAACGTCTTCGAAGTGGGCAAACGTTATCAGCGATTACGGCCAATTTGAAAAGCGAGGATGAAGACGAGGAAGAAAAAGACGATATGGTGGAACAAGAAGATTCGGATGACCCATGCTGGCAACTTTTCAACACTGTCAAAAATTTTAGTGCGTATTTTTTAAAGTTAAATTTTCTTATATTTTATATTTTTAGATGGTAATCTGGCAGAACCTTTTCATAAATTACCCTCAAAACGTTACTACCCGGACTACTTCAAAGAAATCAAAAATCCAATTTCGATGACTCAGATTAGTAAAAAACTTCAGGTTTGTTTATTTCTTAACCACTCCCAGGAATTATAAAATTTGATTTTTACAGAAAGGTGACTATGGTACTGTCAGCGAAGTTGCGGGCGATTTAAACATAATGTTTGAAAATGCAAAAAAGTACAATCGGGCGGACTCCAAGCTTTATAAGGATGCTGTCAAGCTTCAAAAAGTTATGCAGAAAAAGGTTCAAGAGCTTCTCGATTTTGACCATCAGGTAATTTTCATCTTCAGAAAGTTTTTTTAAACCATTTTTCGTGGGTTGGTTGTCAAAGACTTTGATGCCGTAGATGCTCATTATTCAAATTCTATTATGCTTATTTTTTCTTCAGTATTCGGCCAGTGAAGACGATTCAGAGCCTGATGCTCCGCCGACTAAATCTCCCAAGTCTTCTATAAAACTTCCAAATACGCCATTACCGGGTACTCCTGGTGGTCCTCCTCCTGGAACTGCAATCACGCCATCAGCTCCAGCGTCTACCACTCGCCTTTTAACCCGTGGCAAATATCTTGATAACATACCTCTCAAAAGACGACTCTACTCCCTCTGTAAATGTGTCATGAGCTATGTCGTAAGTATTTTAATACAAAATAAAATTTTTTTTAAATACCCTTTAATGTTGCAGTGTCAAGATGGGCGTCAGCCGATGCTTATGTTTATGGAAAGGCCATCAAAAAAATTGTATCCAGATTATTATAAAGTTATTGACAATCCTGTCGATATGTTAACCATTGAAGCTAACATAAAGCAAGAAAAATATACATCGGAAGAAGAAATTTTGGCAGATTTCAAAGTAACGTTGAATACTCAAATAAATTTAGGTCTAACTTTTTATATTTTAGCTTATGTTTCAAAATTGTCGGAGGTATAATGAAGAAGGTTCTTTGATATATGAAGATGCCTTAAAATTGGAAAAGATTCTTATGAACAAGGTTAAAGAGTTGGGGCCGTTGCCAGATCCTGAGAAAAGGCCAATTGAGAAAAAGACTCCTAAAAGGTAACAATTTTTGCTATTTTGGGCTTATTCCTTGTTCCTGCATGTTGTGTTTTTTTGTCTTCACGCACGCTTTGTTTTTTTAGCCCTGGAGTTAATGGTCTGAGGCCTAAACATTTCCCGAATCACAAATCACCTACCCATTCATCCTCACCCTCATTGAATTCAGGTTACAAAAAGAATTCAATTTTCAGTTCGGGGACACCCGGCCCAAAACCGAAGCGACTCCTCATGCACGCGCTCAACAATTCGAAAATGATCGATCAAGTCCTCGCTCAAAAACTTCGGACTCTCTACCACACGCTTCGTGATTACAAAGATCAAAAAGGGCGTCAGCTTTCTCAAATTTTTCTCAAACTTCCTTCCAAAACTGTAAGTTCGTCTATTTAAACTTGTATTTTTAATGACATCTGCTTTTAAAAAAAGGAATACCCTGATTATTACGAAATAATCAAAAAGCCGATCAACCTTGAACAGATTTCTGCCAAATTAAAAGCCAACAGTTACGACGGTCTTGACGATCTGTGCAGCGACTTTATTTTAATGTTTGACAACGCTTGTAAATATAACGAACCTGATTCTCAAATCTATAAAGTAATTTATATTCTCAAAAACGAAGAAAAATAATTAATCGAACTTTTTTTAAAGGACGCGCTAACATTACAAAGAGTCGCAATTCAGACAAAATTACAGTTACGTCAGGATGAACAAAGCGTGCCTGATGTACCTGCTGCAGTTCAAGAACTTCTTACTACTTTATTTATTTCTGTTTACAACCACCAAGATGAAGAAGGAAGATGTTTCTCAGATTCAATGCAAGAATTGCCCGAACATGATGAAATCGATGGAAAAAAGTAAGTTGTTTTATTTCTGTCATCATTTTTGACCAAAAACACCTTGAAAATCCATATTCTTGATTATTGTAATAACTTTTTATTTTTTTTAGGGTTCGAGCACTTTCGCTGGACCTCATAAAACGGAGGTTAGACAGCGGTCAATTCAAAAGGCTCGACTTATTCCAAGAAGATATTTTCTCATGTTTACAAAGAGCTCGAAATCTCAGTCGTAGTGATTCTCAAGTTTTTGAAGATTCGATTGAACTTCAGTCTTATTTTATACGCCAGCGAGATGACCTTTGCAGAAATGGCGACCTTCTCCATTCTCCTGCTCTTAACTATACTCTCCTAGATTTATCAAATTCCGTAGATATAGAAAGACAGAGTAAACAATCTCAAGAGCAGCCTGAGCAACCAGAAGAAGAGTCGGATGTCAAACCTATAATAAAGGTAATTAATTTCATATCATGAATATTTTGAGGTAAACCTTTGTAGGAGGAGCCTGGTGTGAGCAGTATGGCCGGAACGGCAGACAACGCTCTTTCTTATAATCAGCAAGTATACAGAATCGGGGATTTTGTTTATGCTGAGCCCAAAGAAAGAGGGATGGATTCAATCATTTTAAACATCCAACGATTATGGACCAACCAAGAAGGGCAACAGATGTTATACGGAAATCAATATTTTCGGCCGAACGAAACTTACCATGTAACCACGCGGAAGTTTTTGGAAAAAGAAGTCTTCAAAACGGAGCAAAACGTTGCCATTCCTTTAAACCAGGTTTTGGGCCGATGCTGCGTTATGTCAGTCAAAGATTATTTCCGCCTGAAACCGGATGGTGTCGACGAAAAAGACGTCTACGTCTGCGAATCTAGATATTCAGCGAGGGCGAGGGCATTCAAAAAAATCAAAAACTGGCCTCCTAGTTTAATGACAGGGTATAAATTAGTACAACGTGAAGAACAAATCGAACCAAAGAGAGTTGTCTCTGTGTTCCGACAAAGGGTCGAAAAACATAAAGAAGAAATCGCTGAACTTGAAGAACATGAAAGAGTCGACAAAGAGAAAATAGTAAGAATAATCTCTCATTTAACAAAACATTAATTACTTTTCTCAGATCAATGTCCCTGTAAATCCACCAATTGAAAACGCTGACGGCTTAATTTATTACGAACAAATAAACACTCCAACATGTGTCATCAAAACTGGTGACTGTGTATACATGAAGACAGATTCTGGGCGACCTCTTATTGCTCAAGCTGATGTCATTTGGATGAATAAAGAGTATGTTTTGGTTTTATTCAAGAAAACGGGAATAACGTATATTTTTAGGGGCGAAGGCTTTTTCCGTGGACCTTGGGTAGTCATGCCTCCTGAAATACCTCATAATCCGACCAGGCTGTTTTACAGACAAGAAGTATTCCTTAGCACACTCGAAGAAACACATTCTGTAAATAATATCGTTTCTAAGTGTGTCATTCTTGAACATGCCGAGTACATTTCATGTAAGTAAAATTTAATCGAGGTTTATTTTTAAATTGTTTGTTTTATCAGGCCGTCCTACTGAGTTCAGTGAAAAAGACGTTTACGTTTGCGAAAGTATATACGACGAGGCGAAACGAACCGTACGGGAACTTCCGAGGGAAGGATTGAAGAAATATACCCACTCGACCGCGGTGACGCAAGACGAAATTTACTTCTTCCGTCGCCTTATCAATCCACCTAAAGTCATGCTTCAAGTTAATGTAAGTTCTTTCTTAAGCCGATTTTATGCGATACTATTTCAATAATCTTTGGGGTTACTAACACCTTTTTTTATTAGGTTTTAGTGTGTCTTTCACAGTATTTAACATAATTAATTATCTTTTATAAAATCATTTAAGGTCATAAGGGGGTCATAAGACAATTTTTATATGGCTTTTTAGACATTTTTTCTAATCAAATCGAAGTCGTAATTCAACAATTTGCAATAAATTATTCATTATTTCTTTACAGGTTTTAGCGGAACACACGCCTCATCCTCAAGGAGTCAATGTACCTTATAATAACATGTATAATAATCAGTATGACGTGAGTACTTTTCAAATTACAATTTTCTCATCTGCCAAATCACAATTGCATGCATCTTGGTCAGTTTCTTGCTTCATATCATCATTTTATCATTACAAAGTTCAGCTGAAATCTTTAGTTTTTCATACTAATGAAGTGTTTTTGGTTTTATGGTAAAAACAGAGATAATACAATATTTTATTAAAAACTTAAGAATAGGTGAACAGGATTAAGGTAAGTCTTAAGTATTCTTCTTGGTCCGCAATGATTGTAAGTACTGCTACTTAATTTGAATGATTATTTAAACTTAGACGCATTTATAGCTAAAAGAATGGATTTTAGGCTTCAAATTTTTGTTAAATCAATTTTTCTTATGCATAGAACTCAAAATAAGTTTAATTGAACTCTTGTATTAGCAAAAGTAATAATAAGTAAAATTCATTGCAATGCATTCAGAAGAGGCATCTTCTATCAAGGTAACTCAATATTGCTCAGTAGAATGTTTGAAAATTGCTTCTAAATCTTGGGTAGGATTTTAAAAGGAAAGAGAATTTCGAAGAATTTTGCTTTCTGGCAAAACGATTTTGGAAGATTTAGACTGTCTTTGGAAATAGTGTTTTGGAGGAGTAAAATCTTCAGAAATTTTGGTTTTGGAGCAGGTTTTTGCAGAAAGAGGATTTTGTTTTGTCCTTACTTTTCAGAGGAATGAGGAATGAGGAGGGAAGAAACTTTGTAAGTGGATTTGGGCTTAGGTTCTGCTTTTTGCTGTTTCGAGGCTCTTTTCTATGTTTTGTGTGAAGTTATTGTATTGCTCTCCATGCCTGATTAAAAAAATAATAATCTTCCTCTTATGTTTGATTCTTTACTACATGAGGTCATTCTAGCTTGTCGGCTGTCTGTCACCATTTTTATCCCATCCGATTTACACCAAATTTTCTCAGAATCTTCCTTTTGTGGTTGTGTTAAAAATGTCGAGAGCATTTTTTGAAATTCGCAAAAATTATGGAAGTTTGTCTTTCTTAAGTTTAGTTTACTTCGTACCTACAATTTTTTTTCTCAAAAAAACCTTTTTCCGCTCAGCAAACATCAATAATTCTCAATTTTTAATTAATTAATTTTATTCCCATTATGTATTCGAAGATATTATTTTTCGTTCTCAGTTACAAAATTTTTCCTTTTTTCGGGTAGGTATCTCAAAAATTGAAGAAATAAACGATAATTTAATTAATAAATAAAAAAATTATTTTATAATCCAAGGTCATTTCGTTTATATCGGAATGGGAAGGGGGTTAGATTTTGCCCCTACCTCTCCACCGTCTCGTCGTCCGAGTCCGTCGGAGATGTGGAGGTAGCACTAGTGCAACCTTACGTATCAACTTTTGTTTACTCTTTATTTCCTTTTTCTCGCCTTCTTTCAACATTTCGAACGTCAAAAAATCGTTTTAAAGTTCCCAAAAAGTTTAAAACAAACAATAAAAACCATTTTTAAAGTAATGAACGGCTTTGAATTTAACATCCGATGAAGGACGTGAGTACCTATTTTCGTATTCCCCGTCGGGGATTCACTCCGAACTTTTTTTTTTATTTCCTTCTTATAAAATGGAGTTTTATTCAAACATTAAATAATTATAAATTCTTTAAAATGATTAAAGTTGCTTTTTTTCTAACTCTGTAAAAACTTCTTTAATCGCCATTTCGAAAATCCGCTTTTCAAAATGTCTTCTTGAGTTCGGGAATCGAAAATTAGTCGTAATTCCATCAAAATTAAAAAACGCTATCATCTCTCGGAATTTAATTCAACCAAATCTTTAATTAATAATTAATCTTAATTTATTTTCATTTTTGTATATTTAAAATAAAACTAAAAGGCGTAGAAAGTCTATTTTTAAAATTAAAGCGTATTTAAAATCGGGTTGAAAACTAGAAAATCGCCGTTTCCAATAGACGGTGTCTCTCCCTCACTCCCAACTTCGATCAATTTTTTCATTTTTAAATATTTAAATTCGTTTTTTATTATAATATTTTATTGATTATATTAATTTATGTAAATACCCAATATAAGGTATAATAAAACATGAATTTTTATTAAAGTACTGTTCAAGGACGCTATTTGACACAAGTTTTTTTCCATTGTATTTTTATATCGATAAAAATTTTATCTCGAGGCGTTTATGAGGGTAAAGGGAAAGTTAAAACATAGTTTTGCTTGTGTAAGGAAAAATTATTTGAATTTTTTTAAATGTTGAAACTGTGTAGGTTTCATGGTGGCTTTGAGTTTTCTTATTTAGTGCCATTAAATATGGCTTTTTTTTTTCTTCCAGAGTTAGTTTAGTTACAAAAAGGTGGTCTTGACCATTGGTCTTCGTCAATGAGAACCTAGCCTGTGTGTTGTATCATTTGTCGAACACCTCACACATGAAAATATGTCCCAAATTTAACCCTTTCACAAGTTGCTCCAAAAATTTGTGATTTTGGAAGCAGTAGATTCTGAACTTACAGTTTCTTCCACCATTATGAAAGTTTTTGCGGTTTTTGTCATTTTCTACAACACACAACAGGCACTTAGGTCATAATTTTCCCTTTTTACAAGATTGAAGAAGGAATATAATAATAAATACTTTATATTAAGACTGTCAGTTGCATAATTTTTTCTGACTAGAGAGAAGTTATTGTGTTACCCTCCATGTTTGGTTTTTTGGAGATGCTCTTCCAGATTTCGTAAAGGAAAATTGATATGTGATCTCTTCACAACCGTAATTTTCTTTTTTTTCAAGAGCTTTCGTTGAAAATGGCGGATATCTGTCCAAATATTGTCATCATCTCCAAATATTCATAATTTTTTTGAGTTGGATTTGGCCTGGCTGGGCAGGGACTTCAATTTTACCATGTACCTAAGAAGACTTGGTTTTTTTAATGTGTTTTTCACTTTGTCCCTTCTTAAAGGGTATCATTTCTGCCAAGTGCAAAAAATTACTGCCGTGGGTCAACGGTCAAGGACTCTGACTTTACCGTGATAAAGCCTCTAACCCTCAAGAAGGAATTTAATCTGTCCTAAGGAAGTTCGTATATTGGCTAACAAAGTTAATGCTTTCTTCTCCTTTAAGAAAGTTTCCAATGGGGCCAACTTTAGACCAGAACTTCTCTTCATTGGTTTTGCCCTTTTCTTCTAATTAGTCGCATAATATATGCCAAAATGCCGTAAATTCTTGATTCTGTTTGTCAGTTTATTTAGCTGTTAATTAATTTAAGAAAATGATAAATGTCTTATGGTTAGTAATTGCCCTTGAACATTTTAAAATTGAAATTTTCTATTTATCACAATTAATAGAAAAGTTACTTTGAATTAAAATCATGAGTACCGTGACAAATAATCAGGCATTTTATCTTATCTTGGGCCTTTAAATAGCTTATTTTATAACTCAAAAGTTGATCAAAAAATCAATTTATTTGTTGGAGTAATCAATAGATGATTCAGAAGTTTATTTGGGGTGGGGGAAAAAAAAGCAGATTTTATTGGAAAGAAAAAGAAAAGTAGATGATTCAGAAGTTTATTTGAGGTGGGAAAAAAAGCAGCTTTTGTTGGAAAGAAAAAAAGTCGGGATCAAAAATTTTGAATTCCATAGGTCGATACTGATGTAATAATGGAGGATTCGGTCGATGGACCGCCTCCAGCGAGCGCCGTCGCTGTTGTGAGTAGCTCCAGCGGAGTCGGAGGTCCGGTTACAATTATAGTAACTGCGACTCCTTCTGTCGCGGCAACTCTTGCCTCCATCAGCACCTCCACGAGTGTAAGTACTGGTACGAGTACGTGCACTCCGACCAACGTAATCGTCGAAACGCCTCCCCAAACCCCTCCTACCGGCACCGTCAAAAAGGTAAATTTTCCCCATTTCTAAATACCAAAACTAAATAAGAAATAAGCAAGAAATTGATTTAGGAAAGCATTTTTGAAAATGTGCAACGTATTCTAGATTTGGAAATGTTTTTAATGTGCTTTTTGATGTGGTTATGCGTTGTTTTATTTTGTAGAGTTTTTTTTATTTTATTAATTTATAATTTTAACTCTTTCAAACGCACATTCGATGAAAAAATGTCAAATATCGTAAAAGTGGTTTTTATTAGTCTTAATGCGAAAAATAAAACATTACAGCAGCTTAAGACTCCTGGAAAGAAAACCGTCACGGGTTACATCTTGTATTCTGGTGACATTCGGAAATCGATCACTTCAAATAACCCCGACTGCAACTTTGGTGAAGTCAGCCGTCTTGTCGGGACCGAGGTAAACAAAATTAAAAGAAAAAATAAATACGTCAAAATAAATATAGGAAGATCACTTTTTTTTTTTTAAACGACACGTTTAGTCACAGCTTTTCAACATAGTTCTTCAATATTAGAAAAATTACACATTAGAGATATACAGGGTACTTCAGAATGTTTCATGGCGACCTTGTGGCATGGGTTATTTTAGTTTAGCAGCTGTGGTTTCTGGCTCTCGCAGATCTAAACAATTATTAGAGCACTCAGAAACCACAAGAACTCTTAGTGTATTTGATCGCTGATGTATATGGCCACAGGAAGGCCATAATGGCATGGCATCAATATTCCAGATCATGATTTTCATTTTAGAAGTTAGGGGCTCAAATCCATAAATGGTTTCGAGTCAACGCTTGATCCTTATGGAGATTTGCCTTTTTTTTTCTGGAAGTAAAGGGATTTTTGGTAGAAACAGCCACAAACCTCATTTTATGCCACAAGATTGTCCTTATTTCTGAAGTCCTCTTCTTGGGACTATTATGAACACATCATCCCAGGTGTATAACTTGTAGTCCAATTTACTAATTTTTCATCCATAACAGGTAAACAGACAATTTAATGAAACTGCATCCTTTTGTGTTAATTTGGTTCAATTTTAATGGTTAAATTTTTGCATGTCTTTTTGGCTGTGGATACTGTAGTAAAATTGGTTTTTAAGCACAAACTATTGACACGATTTCAGCTGAATATCATTTATCATTTTATGAAGTATTTTATTTTTAATCGTTTATTAATTAGTGGAGGAAATTACCGGCGAGTGAGAAAGCGATGTGGGAAGAAAGGGCGAATCGATTGAATGATGAGACCAATAATAAAAACGATGAGTCTCATTTGCCGACACCTTCTTCAGTCACGGAGACCGTTTTTGAATGCGGATGGGAAAATTGCGATTGGCAGTTTGAAGATGTTCAAGATGCCATTGACCATGCCATATCAGACGGCGTCGGACACGTCTACCAACATTTCCAAGGTCTCAATCCCCCAGGTAGGTTTTTTCACCCAATTACGTTTTTAAAATGTTCATTTGTGAGCTTCGGTGCTAATCCATGATGATTTTAGATGTGGAATATCAGTGCCAGTGGAGAGGATGTACAAGGACACGTAAAACAATTCCACCATTTCCGAATCTTCAAAGGCTCGCCAGACACGTCCGGGAAGTCCACCTTCTCAAAAGTACCGGCCGAGCGGTCACTTTAGAGAACCGAAGCAAGTCAGTATCTTTTTTTCTTTTCCCTCCCTTTTCAACCCAATCAAAATTAAGTCGCGGGAAAAATGTTATAATGTCTAAATTACAGGAATTATGTACCTAAGGCGAAACCGCCTCCACCAACTCCGCCACCGACAAGCCTTTCAGAAGCCGTTCATGGTTGGTTTCGAATAGAAATTATTAAAAGGAACGGCATGTCGATTTTGTTTCGATGGTTTATTTGTTTTTTAGATTTTATTTTGCGTAGATTGCTCTCTATTCCCCCATCAAAATTTCGTAGTTTATTATTTTATTTTATTATTATTTTTTGCATGGTTTTGTTTGAATAGGCACTACTTACCATCAACCCGTAAGGCAGCAGCTCTCAAAGCTATGTCAGCTAGTCCTAAGCCAGGTATAATGCATGAATTTTTTTTTCTCCTCTATTATTTTTTCATTGCATTTTCTTCAAAATTTTCCTCCAATCACACAATTTTTACCACAAAAAGCATAAAAGTACTCAGCAGATTATAGTGATTCGACTGAAAATGTAGTTTATTTTGCCCCAATGTAAAATTTTATCCCATTTTTACTCTTATCAGACAAAAGAACAATCTCTTCTTCCACCCAATTCTACTTCCAGTATCATAATAATATTCGCCCATGTAAACTTCAGTATAATTTTAAAGATTAAATTCCTCAAGCCTCTTTTTCCATTTTCTTCACTCGCTCATTTGTTTTTAATTAAAGTATAAATTTCATTTAGAATCTTGCAACTTAAATTTTTTTTAAATTGATGTAGTTTTGTGCATGAAGTAGTTCTCCCTTTAAGTATTGCTTTTATTTTTAAAAAGACCTTTTTCTTTTTTTACAATCATACGAAATTTATACTTGTTTTTAGCCGCAATCGCAGGTCTTTCATCAAATCACGCTAGGAACACTCCATCTCCTATGTCACAAAATGGTAAATTTAAGCGAATTGTTAATTTTTGTGTTACCGTTTTCGTTTATAGGTTCGTTAGGTGCTAACGGAAAAGCGTCGGAACCGCTTTTCGTCACCGTACCTCCTCGACCGCAACGACTCCTTCATTCAGAGGCTTATATCAAGTATGTTTAAAATTTAAAATTCCCTTATAATTTAATAATACGTTTGTTTTAGATATATCGAAGGATTAACGCCTGAAAATCGAAATATATGCAACTGGGATAAACAGTTGAGAGCGACACAAGCGTCGATAGAAAATGTCGATGCCAGTAAACTCCCCGCTCATTGGCTCGGAAACAGAGCAGCCGTCGGTAACCATGGAAACGTCCTGAATGCACTTTGGACGCTCAGAGACTTCATGTTCAAAGACGCCTTGGGGATTTCAAAACATTTATGAATCTAAGAGAAAAAAAATATTATTGTTATTTTTTAAACTATTTTAAGTATATACTACTTATAGATCTCTAGATTTTAAAGCTTTTCATAAAAATAGTCATATGAATTTTTTTTTTTTTTTTTAATTGAATTTGAAGTTCAGATCTTTTTTTGGGTAATTTTATACTAGAAACAGCCAGTTGTATATTTAACTTGCTAAATGTTTAGTAACACAAAATTAGTTTAAGTTGACATAGTTGTTAATATTATGTGTTTTAATTTTGTGTCTTGAATGTTGTATTTGAAGAAAAAAAGTAGCCAAAGCTTTTTTTTTATTACTTTGCTTTATTTTGTAGTATTTATAGAATCAAAAAAAAGACATAAAAAGTAGTTTAATCAGAACGTGTGGAGTGTTTCTTGGGCACGATGTACAGTTTTGATTTCCAAGCTTTTTCTATCTCAAATAAATTTAATGGTTTTTAATTATTTTTTTTTGTTACCTTGAAACCTCCATTCTTGGGTCAGTTCTCATGGACTTGTAAGTCCCCCAACTACATAGAACGATTTCTAGGGCGAAGGAATTTTTGAAGGCTGTTTGCTAAGTAAAATGACCTTGGAACCCATTTTCGTGGGCCAGTGGTCAAGAGTTGGTGGGGTGAATGACAATAAAATTTGTCTTTATGACCTTGAAACCGCCATCTTGGCTCAGGAGTCCCTTCATTGATAAATTTTAAAACTTAAGGAAGAATATCTAGGGACAAGGTTTATTTCAAGCTGTAGGTAGTGACGATAACTGGTTTTCGTGGGTCAGTGGTCATCTCTGGGCCCAGTGACCTTGAAGTACCCTCCACTCCTCTGAAGAGGGAGGTCCTACAGTTTACAACCTGCTCCTAGATAACCTTTTACCGGTTTCAGTTCAGTGAAATACGACGCAGCTCTTTGAATATGGCTCGAAATATCGAAATAAAAGCCAAAATAGATAATCTAGATATACTTCAGAAGGCAGAGAGTTTGTCTGGTAGCAAAGGAACCGTTTTTCCTCAGGTAGACCATTACTTCAAAGTGCCCAACGGAAGATTGAAACTCCGTTTCAGCGAAGGTCCAAGCGCTGAATTGGTCTATTACGACAGAGCGAATACGACGGGTCCGAAACTCTCCAATTACAACAAAGTAAAAGTCGAAGATGGAAAAGGGATGTTGAGTTTGCTGACAAACAGTTTGGGTGTGCGAGGTGTCGTTTCGAAGAAACGTCATTTATTTATGGTCGGTCAAACACGTGTTCATGTTGACCAAGTGGAAAAACTTGGGACTTTTATGGAACTTGAAGTCGTACTAGAGGACAACCAAAGCGCCGAAGATGGGACCGTGATTGCTGATGAACTCATCGAAAAACTCGACGTTTCAAAAGATAATTTGTTAGCTGTTTCCTACATTGATCTCTTACTAGAGACGTTTAATAAAAAATAAACTATTTTATTTTTGTACATTTAAAAATCAGTGACTCTTCCTTTTCTTTCCCAGTCTCCATATCTGGTCGGCTCGACGCCTTTCGGCCCTCCGATCTCGCCCGTATGAGGATTCACGCCGTTTGGCCATTCGGGTAGCGGTTCCTTCTCGGCATAAGGATGTTGCCCTTGTATTTCATCAAGTTTACCTAAAAAACAACCTTAAAAAATGCAAAATTTATTTTTAACTTACCTATTGGAGTCTTCCTGAAATCTTTTAAGTCTTTTTTCGCCTTTTTAGGTTCAGCGTCGCTGGGGGCTTTCTCGCAGCATACTAGGCTTGTCGAAAAAAGCCGTTGAGATTGAAAAAATATCAAATTTTTGCTTAATGTCGTAAGTTTTGACATTTTAAATGTTTTGAGAAAATTTCTTATCAATGTTGATAGTAACTATGGCTTCTTCTCAGGTGAATCAAGTTGGCCAACGTTTCATAATAAAATATCCGATTTGGGAGTAACTCCATTGGGATTACATGAATCGTCATGTCTGCTCAGGTGAAAAAAAAACCGTGCGAATCGCCTCCGACCTAGAATTGCGTAGACCAAGTTTTTGTTCGACCCGAGAGCTTTTCAGTTTAATGCAGCTTTTCAGAGTAATGAGTAAATGAACTTGATTTATTTTGCAATCCCAATCGCACGATTAAACAAATTAAATTTTTATTTGTTGTCTATAAATTTTCCATCTGAGGTTTTCTTTTTTCATGGTACTTATTTTAACTTTCAAATTCTCAGTGTACACCCGCGAAATCAATCGCATCGTACATTTAAAAGCAGTCCCGTTGAGGTCTTTGGCCCCTGCCCACTGGTGGATTGTGAAATCGGGCGACTGGGATCGCACGATCAATCAGACATTGACGATTCTACGATTATTCCCATTCCTTTAACTTGTGGGATGGATCATCACCACTAAATTTAGAAATAAAGGAGTTGTGTTGGGAATGATGTATTTGACTATGAATGATGATAATTAGAACATATGTTGCGTATCCACAAACTTAACAAAATTGAATTTAAAATGGGCGGATTCGGTTGGATTATTTGTTTTCGAGTTTTGTAATGTACCGGTTCATAGGAATCAAAATTTTGTCATCACTTATTCTTTTTGTTTTTTCTTCTTTCAGTCGTTTTAATTGCTACTTAGTTCCCATTCTTATCAGATGGTGGACAATGGTCAAAACATGTACCCGGCGCTCACTCCACTATCTTCGTATAAATCAAACCCTTGTCAACGCTTCCCTCTCCCGCCCGAAACCACCACCCCTAATCAACACCCCGAACAATTTCATACAACCGGACAAGCCGTAATTCAATTTTAGTGTCCAACGCATCACAGACTTTAGGGTCATTTGGCACCGATTTCCAATGTCGAGGACGTCTGTGATAAGATATTCGCTTTTGGTGGCTAATTGAATCATTATTTTACGACCCCCTTACATCATTTTAATACTAGAGATGTAGAAAAAATACAGATTCTTAATACACAATCTTCTTTTATCCGCTTACTCTCTCGCGCTCCTCGTCTCACCCCTCACAAATGGCAAAACTTTGGCCCGCTCGGCTTTAATTTCTTTTATACTTACGCTAATGGATAATGGGTTTAACCTTTCTATTGGAACTTTTTATCTTTCAAGTTTAACCTTTATAGCCACTGGGCAATTTTAGAAAGAAGGTTTGTGAATTTCAAGAATTAGTTGAGTGAAAAACCGGATTTTCAGAGTTTTAATCTCAGCTGCCTGTTGACCGATTGACTTGAAATTTTTAGGATTTACTCATATCAATATTGGAGAAGATCTGAACCAAATTTACAGAAAATTGAAATCTTCAAACACTTGGAACTTAAGCGCTTTCAGTCACCCGATGCTTGGAAGAACTTAATCAGAAATTTCCCATGGCGCTGTTGAATTATATAGTCAAGCAGTGTGATTTTGAAGGGATTATACATGCTAAAGCTAAATGTGCTGAAGCCATTGTGCTCTGGAAACAAACCCATTTTTCATAACAATGAGAAAAAATAATTTCGATGGGAGATTGAAATTACGGAGTAGTCATGACGACAGGAGGAGAACAATGGATTTTGACGAAGGTGTGTGTCGTCAGTGTTGTTTGTGTAGATGGGGAGAGAGAAGAGGAGCGTTCGTTTCGTAGAAGGGAGACGAGAGGGAGCCTGTCTGAGTAGCGAGAGCGTTCCTGGAGATCATTGAAAACAAGCACTACAATAGGGAAACCCTTTCCGACCAACCCCCCGCTTTTCTATTGTAATGCCGAGGCGAACCGCAATTATAAACCCTCCCCCGGCCCCAGAACTCACCCTTTACGAAACCACCCCCCTCGGATACTTTCAACTCTTCACGGTTTCACCTTAACAGCTTATTGTAAATTTCATCCATTACTCACTTACATAATGTCATGACATATAATCCTTTGAGAGATTACTGATTTCATTAAGTATGAAGGAGATTAAATTTTAGAATTTTAAACAAATTTTTTGCGCGATTCAACCTTCGTAGGATAAAAATTTTGTTTGATTTTTAATGTACATACCATAATTTATTAACTATATTACATAAAAGGATATGTTTATCTATAAAATATACAATGTTTTGGCCGACCTATTGTTTTGCAGGTTCTTTTTCATGTTTGACGTAGTCGACGACGAGTTCTAATCCAATAACTGCGGGTAGGGGTTCCTTTTCTTTTTCTCTCTCTGATTTTGTCGTAGACGTCTTTGAGTTTGGGGAGGATGAAGGAGGTTGAGAGGGTGTTTGAGGTTGTGGGTTGGAGAGGCCGCGGTGTCGGCGGTCGTGAGGGAAGAGGTGGAGGAGCGAAGGCGGAACCTCTTGAGCTGAGACGTAGCCTTTTGTCGACAGGTCCGGCGACGGTGGAGAGGCGCAACGTTTCGCGACAAGGCCGCGGAGAAGCTCGCTGAAGAAATATGAATGTGGAGGACCTGCTGGACTGTAAAGATACGGTGGCGTCGCCGCGACCAGACGGCACACTAACTCCACTCCTCCCATTTCACCTGAACGTGACATCTACAAAAAATTATACATAAGTCGTACAAAAATGGGGTATTCTAGAGAGTTTTGTATTTCCCAAAAATAAAAACAAGTTTTTGCGCTTTTTGTCGGAGAAACCTCTTCAATAATGTTTCTTCACCATTGTTCTTCAGCATTGTCCATATATTAATCCTGGTCGCTTGATTGAGATTGAACCTTGGTTCAAGCCACCAGGAGTAGCGTCAATTTTAATCCTAACGCTGGGATGGTTCATGAGTGAATTACATCTGTAGCTGTTACATAATTTTTCATTTTTCAACATCTCAAAGAGAAGTTATTATTTTACCTCCCATGATCTCTGGTAAAGGGGCTTTTTAACTCCGCAGAGGTTAACCGGCTCCGTGGCTGGTGGGTTCAGTCTCTGACTCACACCACGGAAGACCGGGGTTCGATCCCAGGTTGGGTATAGGGATTTTTGGTTGGAAGTAAAATTCCAATTAAAATCCCTCTACAAAATCTGTGGATAATTAGTTAGGCCACTCCTCTGGTAGTTGGTCCCGAAAAAAGGGCGCCACGGCATTATGGCGAAAGCCCCCGCCTGGGTCCAACCCCCCTCCCCCTTGTAACGGCCTGAGGCCAACAAGTATCAAAAAGAGTAGATTAACCAATAGGAAGAGTAGCCTCTTGCTCATTGGTTATATCTACTCTTAAAAAAAAAAAAAAAAAAAACTCCGCAGAGGTATGGGCTTCCGCGTCTACTTTTCAGTATTTGCGGGGGATGACAGGTTTGATCTATCTGTTAATTAAAATTTTAAGACTTTTTTTCTCGGAAAATCTCGTAAAAACATAAAATTTAGAGAATGAAAAGCAAACCAGGTTTTATGATTCACTTATTGAGAAGGACAAGCACATTTTTTTTTTAGCCGACATCCCGGTGAAAGAGAACCCGCGGCTCGGATTGATTTTCAACGCGGAAAGGTTGGAAGGGGTGACGGGATGGAGGAGGGGGCGCGTTGTTTTTGAATCAGAGCTCTGGAATAATCCCTCGGTTAGGTACGGTGACGGGGGAGGGCTCGGAGGGGAAAGTAGCTTAGTTAGGGAGCCGAAGGCCTTAATGCCACTTTGCAATGCAAATCCTCGGCAATATGACAATCACCTCCATACCTCTCTAAGCCCTACTCTCCCCGGCCTCCTCTGCTCCCCAACCCCACTGAATTGTAAAGCACCCGAGCCACAAGATCCGATCCCTTTTTCTCACCTTTTTTCCCACCCTCATCCGATCATATCCTCATTTTATGAACTGTTTTAAGCCATTTTTTTGTCAAATCTTCCTCTAAAAACACTTAAAAATTACACAAAAAGAGGGAAACAGCTGTTGACATTTTCGTCGTAACTGTAAACTATATTGGTAAAAATTAGAAGAAAATTGCAGGCGTGTAGTGTCCCGGAGAAAACGGGCAGCCGCAGACAACCTCATGATTGGAAATGATAAATTTTCTGAAAGAACCCTCAGACCTTCTCCCAAAAATTGCTCATGGATGGTAATACAATCAGTTTTCTTTGAGTTAAATTGAACTGTGTTCAGATTATTTGGTTTCATCCATCAAACTATATTTTAATCAAACATTTTTTTTCTCTCCTGAAATCAAAGGACAAACAATGTTCCATCTCGAAAATGAAAAAATGTCCGGAGATAAAAGTAAAACGCTAAAAGCTTTTTTAATCGAATCCTACGCTTTTGAAATTTTTTTGGTGGTAAAAAATGACAGTTGACCGACTTAATTGATATAAGGAAAGGGGTTGGTTTGGGGGGTTTTTGAAGGGGTTGACAGGCAACCCTCAACCGTCACGTTCATATTAAATATTTACTAATTGATGAGCGTCGAAGCCCTTTTATGCCAGATGTTTCATCTGTCAGTCCCTTTTCAGAGTCCCTAAAGTACGAATCGATAAAATGCTCTTTTTCTTTTAATCATTTCGTTTTTATTAAAAGAGAGAAAAAAGAATTATTTATAAAAATGAAATGTTTTATGATGGATGGGCTCTGATGTTTGACAATTTGTCGCCCTCAGGTGGGCTTTAGAAATCTTCTAGACTTGTTTCGACTTTCATAAATCACTCCTTTTTGGCTAATTAACCCCTCCTCGCTCCTTTTCTCTTTGCTCGGGGCTTTCGTAAGTTTTCCTCCCTCTCTCCTTTCCCAAGTTCTGAAGGATGCTAAACCCGCAACGTCTTTACGTCTTGCGTGACGACCGCGCCGTGAACTTTGAACGAAAATATAAATAATCTTTTTGGACTAATAATTCTTTGAAAAAAAAAAAAATCAAGAACTACTAAACCGATTTTGAATCTTTGACATAAATGTTGAAATCTCTGATTTTTAGAGAATCACGGGCAGGAAGAGTTTTAGATGCAAAACAATCTTTGTTTCAATAGGCGTTCTCTCTCTCATTTTCTCATGGAGAAGTTATTGTATTACCGTCATTGTTTAGTTTTCGGAAGGTATCCAGAACACATAGAGGAAAATTGATTATTGATCTTTACCGAGGTTGTCTGTGGTGCAGCCAGTCGGTCCATCGCCAATTTTTCCAAAACAATTCAAGGCCGCAATTTTCATCCGATTTTTACAGAACCTTTCTTCAGTTATTTTTCATACTTAAAAAGCTTTTTTAAAAATGGAGGAGATCTGTCTATGGAATTTATTGGGGAAAAGTTTTTCGGGGACAGTAGGGACATATTTGGGCTGTTCACCACTGTTCCGTGCGGCCTGGATGGGCGAAGACTTTAATTTTTTCTACTTTAATAGTTATTTAAAAGTTGGTCTCTTAATCCACCAACTGGCAACAGTTATGTGGATATCTCAATTTCATTTCTTTGAAATTCAGAGTAAGGTTTCAAAAGGAAATTTGTTTTATTTATTAAATTAGTCCCTTGATCATCCCCCAAATTTGAGTGAAAACGGTTCCTGGAGGGAAAAAATCTTGGGTTTTCCCCGATTTAACTATCGAATCAGATTGCGGAAAAAGTTACGGCCGGCTGGTGCCTCCAACATAGTCGCGATCATTTGACTTTTGACCCTATGGCGTTCTCTTATATCTAAAAAATTCGAATTCAAAGAAATAAGAAAAGCACCTAAACATGCATGGCTAAAGCAAATGTTATTATGTAACCTAATTAACTTTATAAAAAAAATTGCATTGCCAGAAATCACTTTTCAAAGATCACAGAAAAATTAGCAGCGGCCGGCAGAGTCGACCAAGACGTCATGTTGAACCTTTGAGGTCCTTGATTGCTACAAAAGCGTTTTGTGGATGAAGAAAAAGACCAAAATCATGATTTTGTTCAAATGATAAATTATTCTCTTTTAATAATGCAATTAATAAATTTCAATTAATAACATTAAGGAAGAGGTAGATTAAGGGAAGACGTCGATTTAGAAATGTAGAGAAGTGAAGTGTACTTACGGTATGTACGATGCCCTTTGCAAATGTGATAATAATCATGGTCTGGTTTGTGGGGGTTGAGGCAATGTTGTGCGCGCGCCCAAACTCGGAATTAAAGCTTTCAGCCGAAAGCAACACGTTGCAAATCACAAACCGACCCCCTTTCTGCCCCCTCCAGCCCTTCACCTCTCGCCGCTTCTTCTGTGGCACCGCCACGACAATCGATCACTCTGAGAGCCTCCCTTAAAAAACACCCCCACCGAAACCGCCTGGCGTTTCATGACACCACCGTCAATTGTCATTACCCGGGGAGAAAAGAGATTCTCAAACGACCCCCCGCCACTGTACCTCCCACAAACTCGCCTGAACGATTTCCCTCCAAAGATCTTCATCCGCCCTCTCCACTCACCGACATCAACCCCTTTACCCTTGATTGAAAAACACCTCACACTCCACCCATAATCGCTCTCTTTTTTAAAAATCTTTACCCGATTTAAGCTGTGGGTACTTCAAAATCCTAACCCGATTCGCCTCTTAACCAGATCTTTAAAATTAGAAACTTACATACTTTAAAAAATTATGTGCGATATTTATGGCTATGGCTACATACCAAAAGCGCCGGTAAATTAACCGTAGATTTAACACTCATTGGTCCACATTATGTAGACTCCATATTTCCTAAAATGTGGTTTCCCGAAGAAGAAGAAAAGTGAAGAAAAAAAAATTCAACTTTATTAAAGAGTTACCTGTGTTCAAGAATAATGTACCTTTGTCTTAAATAATTAAGTAGCAAGAATTATTTTGGCGCCCGTAAACGCGGCGAAACGAATGATTCTCGATCAGAAGATTAAGGAAAAAGACGTATGTACACAAAATGGAGGTTTTCTTGGCAAAAAAAAAAAAAAAAATAAAATAATAAATAAAAAATAAAAAAAATTTAAAAAAAATGTTTTTCTCAATAGGTGCCTATGTCGGTAGTTGATAATCAGAGCGAATTTCCAATACTTCAAACTTCTCGTGTGAAAAGCTCGTTTAATAGCACTAAGGGGTTGGCTTCCCTTTGGCGAGAAAAACCCTTCGCTTTTCGTTACCTGCACGGGGGCCCGGTGTGGCCGAGGGGATAAAGGCAGCGGTCCTGTCTTCAAACCTTCGGACTCAAGGGTCGTGGGTTCGAATCCCGCACTGGGCATTACTTGCCAGTCCCATGGATGTTTGTTACTAGGTTTATAGTTAGTTGTTGATCTATATCCTACAAGGAATTCCTCCAAGGAAATAAAAACATTTCCTATAAGGAATTAAAATTTTTTTAATTAAAATATTATCAAATTAAAAATTAATTCTAATTATAATTATTTTAAATTTTTTGCAAACTTTTGCTCAAAGCATCCTAAAAGAGAAAAATATCGGCATCAGTTGTCTCTACTGGTTGCAAACATGTCTGAGGTTATATTTACCAATTTCGAAGGATACTTTTGTTTAGTAAATAATGCAAATAGAAGAATGCAGTCTGAAGAGGAATTAGCGACGAGCTGCGTTAATTTAGCGAATCTCTACAAAAGCAAAGACGAGCCTGGGAAATCCTTTGCCTATTTTTCTTCTCGCTTTTAAACTCAAAGCGGACCTAAAACTTCAATTTAAAGATTCATTTTGCTCAGTTTTATGTAAGTTATGATTAAATTAAACGATTTAAGGACTAATTTTGATTTTTAAGGTGAGTTCGGACTTCGTCTAGAAGAAGAGCATCGCTACGACGACCTTTTTAAATGTTACGAGCAAGCGACCGAAGCCTACCCGGGAGACGTCATCATCCTCACCAACATCGGCAGTCATCTTAGCAGGTAAATGTCGACTTCTTCAAAATTCGACTTCATCGTCGACACCCTCAAAAAGTTCATTCCTTCAAGAAAACGAAGTTATTACGAAACTTTATACTTAAATTTATACGCAGTTAATCTCGGATTAAAATCAGGCTTTTTGTACGATTTAGGACCTATCGTCACCCACTCAGACTTTTCAAAAATCATCCAAATTTTTAATTTTCAATTAGAAATTCTATTAATAAATGATGAAATCTTCATAATAAACCGAAAAAATTATCAGAAAACTTCAATCTCAATTATTTCATATTTATCGACATAAGTAGCAATTTATCCCATCCCGCGTGATTGAAAACTCTTTTTTTGAAGACTTAAAAATTCAAATTTCGGACGGAAAAAATACTTTTGAAAAAGATTCTCCGACTGTATTTGGTCTCATTTTGGGGTTACCCGGTGGTTTATTATTGCCGTACTGAAAGCAACAATTTAATCAACTGTAAACTAGTGAATGCCAGAGTAGAAATGAAAATTAAAGAAATGAGAACTCAAATTCTTCTCTATTCCTTCACTTATTTAGAAAACATGTCTGAACATGTTCATATTGGTTTAAAAATTTGTTAAAAATTAAACCAAAATTTGCAACTTTGTCTATAATATGCTGTTGTAAACCAAAATCTAGTTTTGTAAATAAAGGATTTTTATTACATTTTTTGAAAAAACATTTTATGCAATCAGTAAAAAGGAAGAAGTTTAGATAGGATCAAAAGTTGCACCGGAAAATCATTCACGCAGATTGAGCAATTGGTATTCATAGATATTCAGCAGTCAGAAGAATTTTCATTTTATCAGTTATTTTTAGCTCATTTGTTTTGTTTTTAGGATGGGTTATGCCAAGGAGGCATTGCTGTATTTTCAGGTCGTTTTGAAGAAAGACCCAGATAATTTAATTGCTTATAGAAACATACAGGGTGTTCTTAACCAGTTGGTCGAACGATGGCACTTTCTTTAAAATGCTAAACGACTCAAACAGAAATGAGTCATTTCGAAAAGCAATTTCAAAGAAAATCAAAAGCGGTTTGACGACCGTTTTAGACATCGGTACCGGAACTGGCCTTTTAAGGTTTTTTTTTTTAAGCAAAATTATCATATTTTAGAAATTTTTTTAGTTTATATGCTGTGGAAGAAGGAGCTAAGAAGGTTTATTCGTGCGAGTTGTCTGAAGGGATGTGCTCAATTGCTGAAAAAGTTTTAAAAAGAAATAAGCTCAACAATAAAATAAAACTTCTAAAGAAACACTCGAATGAAATTACGATTCCCGATGACATGCCAGCTCGGTAATAATCTCATTTTTTGGAAAAGTTATAAAATTGTTTGTAGATGCCCTTTCATCATCACAGAAACTGTGATTCAGCGCTTTTTGGCGAAAGAATTTTACAAACTTTGATCCAAGCTGGCGAAAACTTAACGGCGAAAGACTACCATGTTATACCGTCGAAAGGAATTTTATATGCTGCGCCGATTGAATGTTTAAAAATCGCTCGAAAATATGAACGTGCAAAAAGAGCGGAAAGGCAAAACGAAAATCGACTGGTCCAACCTACCTTTTACTTTTTCTTCCGACCCTTACGATTTAGAATATTTACGAAATATAAAATTTAAAGTTTTAAGCGAACCAGTTAAAATATTCGATGTCGACTTTACCGATATTGAATCCATGAAAAAAATTTTAAACGGAGAAAAAAATTTCGATTTGACTTTTTAACTGTTCGGG
>JACGAQ010000270.1:0-201148 GCA_014119065.1 Orius insidiosus | reverse complement strand
ATCTTTTTTTTTCGGGAGGGAAAAAAAAAAATTAAAAAGAAATGAAAAATTGTAATATTCATTTCACGTTAAAGTGGGCTGTTCGATCATACACACAAATTTCCACATTATTTAATAAACCTTTGAATTGGACTGACTCCTCCCTCCTCATTTATTTTTAATAAATATTTATTCTTCGAAAAAGTTTATTAGTCTTTTTTTTTTAAATTGTAAAGAAAAATTAATTTTAATTTTTTTCACTAGGTCGCTAAGAGCAGATTATGTATATCCTAATGTAATAACGCAAAAAATTAAAAATTATAATAAGTCTTGCTAAAAGTACTTGTTTGAAGAGCTTCCAACGAAAACTTCTTGAAGAGAAGTAAAAGTGTGGGAGGGGAAGTATAACGGAGGGAAAGTATAACGGAGGGAAAGTATAACGGAGGGGGAAGTATAAGGGTGGGTAGTATGTATAAGGGAGGGGAAGATAAGGGAGGGGGATTATAAGGGAGGGGAAGTAAAGGGAGGGGGAAGTAAAGGGAGGGGAAGTAAAGGAGGGGAATTATAAGGGTGGGGAAGTTCAAGGGAGGGGGAAGTATAACGGAGGAAAATTAATTTTAATTTTTTTTCACTAGGTCGATAAGAGCAGATTATATCCTAATATAATAAACGCAAAAATAAAAAATGAAAATAAAATTGACCTAAAAGTACTTGTTTGAAGAGCTTCCAACGAAACTTCCTTAAAGAGAACTAAAAATATGGGAGGGGAAAGTATAAGGGAGGGGAAGTATAACGAAGGGGGAAGCATAAGGGAGGGGAAGTACAAGGGAAGGGAAGTATAAACGAGGGGAATTATAAGGGAGGGGAAGTATACGGAAGAAGAAGTTTTTTTGGTTTTTTTTTCAAAAAAATGTCTAAAAGTTTCTGTGTTTTTTTTGTCCTGTTTTCGTTAGTTTTTCGGAAAAAAATCACTCCCCCCACCAGTTTTCTGGACCAACAACCGCAATTTCACCAGGTTTTTGATATTTCCTCCGATTTTTCCCTCAAAAGAAACCACTTTTGTGGATTTTTTATATTTTTTCTCGATTTTTGGCTATGATTAGAATCCACTCATTTAACTCGATTGTTGATGGTTTTTCCTAATTTTTCCGCCTCCCAAAGTTTTCATGAATTTTAAGTTTTTCGGACGAAAAGTCTCATTTATCACACATTATGCTGTTACCGGCAAAATTTTATTGATTCTTAAAGGTTCTATGGAAAGAAATTCCCCTCTTTGAGATTGTAAGAACAGCTTGGAATGAAAAGATATATAAATTTCACCAGATGCGGGCTTACGAAAGTTTCTCATGGCATTTTGCCATCGTCACTCCCGGTGTTTTACTTCAAAACCTTTTTTTTAAATTGATTTTTTTGAAACATGAAAATTTGGGTGACAAACGTTTTTTTTGATGGTCCGTTAAAGTCAATGTTTGATGCTTAAACCGTCCTCAAAGGGAGACTCTTTGGTCTACGGTAACTAATTCCGAGGTGTTCCTTTGACAGGGAATTTCGACCGATAGGCCATTGTAACATCCTCAGTACCCTTCCCCACTCAGTTCACTCTTTGTTTGATCAATTTCACGCTTAACTTACTCCAACTTTCATTGAAATTCTAATCGCTGTTAAGTTCGATAGTTTTACAACAGAAATTAAAAAATTGTTTGCCTAATTTTCTCATGGTGGTTTCATGCATTTTAAATATTATACTGAGGGTGAAGTCGGGGGTAAAAAATCAAAACCACTGTTTCATTGTCTGGTAACCGTTTAGCTACCGCCATGATCGTAAACATGGAGGTAAGAATTAACTGGAGGGAGTTTATAGTCGAAAAAGTGAAGCCAAACGGTCACCTGGCAATGAAACAGTAATGCAACCTCTTCTTATATACATAACCACGTTCATTAAAACTT
Source organism: Orius insidiosus (assembly GCA_014119065.1). Classification (NCBI taxonomy): domain Eukaryota; kingdom Metazoa; phylum Arthropoda; class Insecta; order Hemiptera; family Anthocoridae; genus Orius; species Orius insidiosus. The sequence goes on along the minus strand of JACGAQ010000270.1, from coordinate 199,222 downwards.
CACAAGGATCGAACCCTGGACCTTCACGTCGAAACAAAAAACGTTACCAACTGATTAAAAATTTAATTGTTTCCAAAGATTAGAGGCGATTTAGGATTTAAAAATAATATATTCAGGTGAATTGATAATTAGGATGCTTGATAATTGAATATTTTCGAGCTAGTTAACATGAAATGAAAGAGTTCATAAATACATTGATACTTTATCATTTTGAAAACCTTCATTAATTTCGGCCTCCATGTCCGAATCAATTAAACGCTTTATAAAAAGAGAAGGAAGGAATTTATTCATTTCATGACGAAATATAAATGAGGGGCTTCAGAAAATACGCGCGTATGTAAGTTGATAAAAATCCGATTGAGCCAATACAAACGAGAGGAAGTGGGAGGGAACATTTTAATTTCTGTTAACGAAACGAGGAGTTGGTAGAGGGGTTTCCCTTCATCCTCCTGTGTTCCCAGCGCCACCCTCCACCACTAAATCGAATTAACAACGTCTAGTAATTGAATGAGCGGGCATTTATGTGAATTCAGGGTGAGTTATGACCTTCCAGCTCGAAAGCTTCCCCTTTCTAGCATCTACCCAAAGCTAGAACGTCGAATTCCTTTTAATTGACTTCATCCTCTACCCACAAATTTCAACCTCAACCGTTTTAATTTTCTCTCGATTGAAAATCATTTTTATATCTTTTCTAAACGTCAAAAAATATTTTATGCTTATGTTTAAACTTTTTATTTTCCCCCTTGTAAGATAAGAATGGACAAAAACGCCATTTTTGAGGAGTTGAAGATTACATTGCATATTCAGATACTTTGCAAACAAGGAAGATCAAGAAGAAGCATTAGATAAACTTCTTTATCAATGACGTAATAAATCCTAACTATTCTGAATAATACAGCAAAAATTTCCTTTTCTTAAATTTTATAATCACTGCTCAATTATTTTGGTTTTCAGGAGGATGTAGTTTGGCGAGGGAGGTTGTTCGGACTTGATGAATTTTTTACTGGTCACACAGAACTCTTGTCGAATTCACCGTGGCATTTCGCTTTTCCCAGGTCATGGCAGACAAGGTAAAATTTCGAAAAGACAAGAAAATTCATGATAATTATGGCTCTTTTTGGCCAAAAACACCTCAGAATTGTTGGCTTAAAACTCCATTTTTGGGGTAATCAACTTCCTTAAAGAAGTTATTGTGATACCCTCCACGTCGGGTTTTTGGGGAAGGGTCTTCCAGACCCCGTAGGTAAATCGAATATAGATCTACACGGATCTCAACTTGTCTGTGGTTCCGGCCGGCCGTAGCATTTTTTTTCCGGAACACTTTACAGCCACAGTTTTCATCGATTTTCACCAAATTTTCACACAAATTTCTTTAGCCGGTGAAGAATGTAACGAGGGCGATTTTTTAATTTCGAAAAAATGGCGGGGATAGTCTTTTTGAAATTTTAAAAAATTCGATGCGGCCGAACCGTTAATCGATTTTCACCAAATTTCACAATTACTCCTTATATTTTTAAAATTTTCGGTGTAAAAAAATTGCCACTTTTTAATTATTTTTTTTTTTAGTAGGGAGAATTCGTACTTCTACCCGTAAGGGGCACATCCCAGGCCAAAGAGCCCATTATTTCTACCTTGACACTTAAAACAATTTTGGAAAAAAAGCACTTAGAAAATTTTTCAAAAAAAAGAGCAACTTTTCAAAAAAAAAAAAAAGAAAACCCGGAAAATTTTCGAAAAAAAGAAAAACCCGGAAAAATTTTTCGAAAACCAAAGTAATAACTTCCTATTCCCCTCCTTTTACTTTCCCTCCATTCGTTATACTTTCTTTCCCTTATACTCTTTCCTTCCTCCGTTATACTTCCCCTCTGTTATACTTTCCCTCCCATATACTTCCCCCTCCGTTATACTTCCCCTCTGTTATACTTTCCCTCCATATACTTCCCCCTCCGTTTATACCCCCTCTGTTATACTTCCCCTCCCATATACTTCCCCTCTATACTTCCTCTTCCCTATATTGTTCCTATATTCCTATATTGTATCTATTGTTACTCTCTTAAGGAAGTTTTCTTTGGAAGCCCTTCAAACAGACTTTTTAATTTTGACAAAGAGACGCCATTTCTATCGGTTTTGAAAGAATTTCCAACTTTTTTGCCCTAAAACCGATATTTACCAAATTTTTGGTTTTTCTCAAACTTTTGGCTCTCTTACTAAAAAACCGCCCAGAAATCCTTGAAAAAAATTAGGGGTTTAAATTTTTGGCGAAATATCTGGCCCGTCTTAGAGGAAACACGCTGTATATTTTTCTAATAAATAAAGCTAATAAAACAATGTTTGCGGTGTAGGAATAAACATGTTCCGCACTTATGTCGGTCACGGTATTAGACGAAGTCGGAACAGATAAGAGGAGATCGTTTCGCAAACAACCCTCACCCTATCGTGTCTACACACAAACTGAGTGTCTACCCAACGGCCACTTTATAACTCTATCAAACTCCCCCACCTTTCCCTTTTCTCATGAAAGCCGACACGCAACCTGGAAATTGTTTTTTGTTTATTGAATATTCCGATTGTCTCTCCTCCTAAATATAAAAATATTTATTCCGTCTTACGTAAGTTTGCAGGAAAAAACAAATTCTATTTGAAAACTCGGAGAGCGATATTCATTTTAAAAAAAATTATCTACCTTATAATTTCTTAAGTTTTCGACTACGCATGCCATAAGTGCGTCTCTGCCAACTGTCACTGTTCACATTCGGTATCGGCTCTGCGAATCTGGGAAGCACAGAATCTGAAACTTTAAAAAAAAAATATTATTTGAGATTTCTTTTTTAGAAAAAGAGAAGGAAACAAATTGTAAGAGGTGATTTGGACAAAACGACAAATTGCCCCGGATTAAGTTAAGAAGTTCAAAAAGTACGCTAAGCCTTCCGTCCCGATTCTTAAGTGCTTTTAGTTCTTCAAGGAAATTGATTGTTCATTATCAAACTTTTGTAGCTAAAGAGCTCGGTTTGAACAAAGGATAAAGATCTACCTTTTTATTCCATTTTTTTCCTCGTTTATAAAAAAAAAATTTTAACCCCTTTTTATTTCTTGCACATGTGAAGAAATCAAAAGAAGTTTGAAAAATGCCCTATAAAAGAGATCCTTAAGTGAGAGATTAGACCGGAGAGGCTAGTAGGCACCTCAATTTACCGTCCCAATAAATAACGGGAGGTCTAAAGGGCTGGCGGACATTTATTCAACGGGGTGGGCGGCCGTCGACTAGCCAATTAAGTGGGACTGTGACACAGGGAAGGGTCTAAGAATACTAACAAGGCTCACACATCTGTTATCGAGAAGAACCAGGTTATTTGTCATATTTTTAAACAAACCCCGAGGAATTTTTTTTTCCTTCTTTTTTCTTCTTATTATACTGAGAAGAAGCTTATCATTAATCAGGGAAAGCCGCAAAAACCGATAACGAGTTACAAAAATGCTGTCTTAATTTTCATTGGTCAGGGCTCCGAAAAATTATAAATATTGTACTAAGTAAATTATGAAAAGAATATAGTGCTGGTTTGAAGAGCTTCCAACGAAAACTTGCTTAAAGAGAAGTAACATATAGGTGGGGGAAGTATATAGGAGGGGGAAGTATAACGGGGGACGTAAAACGGAGAGAAAGGTATATGGTAGGGGGAAATTACAGAGGGGAAGTAACGGAGGGGGAAGTATAAGGGAACGAAAGTATAACGAAGGGAGGAAAAGTATAAAGGAGGAGAAGAATAAGGATGGGATGTTTTATTTTTTAAATTTTCCGTTTTTTTTTTTTTTTTTTTTTTTTGAAAAATTTTCCGGGTTTTCCTTTTTTTTTTTTTTGAAAAATTTTCCGAGTTTTTCTTCCAAAATTTTTAAAAGTGTCATGGTAGAAATAATGGGCTCTTTTGCGTAGGGATGTGCCTCTCGTAATGGGTAGAAGTCTGAAATCTCTCCCTACTTAAAAAAAAAAATTAACAATTAAAAAGTGGCAATTTTTTACACCAAAAATTCTTAAAAAATATTAGGAGTAATTGGTGAAAGTTTGGTGAAAATCGGATTAACGGCCTCAGCGAATTTTGTAATATTTCAAACAGACATATCTCCGCCATTTTTTTGAAATTCAAAATCGCCCTCGTTACATTCTTGTTCACCGGCTAAAGAAATTTGTTTGAAAATTTGGTGAAAATCGGATGAAAACTGTGGCCGTAAAGTGTTCCGGAAAAAAAGCTACGGCCGGCCGGAAACACAGACAAAGTTGAGATCGGTATAGATCATATTCGAATTTATCTTACGGGGTCAGGAAGACCCTTCCCCAAAAACCCGACGTGGAGGGTATCACAATAACTTCTTTAAGGAAGTTAAAAAGTGAGGCAGCCAGTGGGATCTGAACCTCCGACCTTTAGCTTACTAGCCCATCACTTTACCAGCTGAGCTATGGAGACCTAGGTGTGGGACCTATGAAAGAGGGTATCCCAGATCATAGAGCACTCCATCCATAGAGCCCAGTGGTAAAATTAAAGTGGTATCGTAAAGGCCATAGGTTCGAATCCCACTGGTGGCCTAACTTTTTCTTTTCTTTTCCTCTTCCTCAGTTCAATATTTAAAATTAAATATCGGAGCCCTGAATGAAATTAAGATTTAAAAATTATTCATTCCTCTCAATTCACATCAGGTTTTTTTTTTCTTAGAAATTTTACTTTAACCATCATCTTCGAGTGTTTGGAAAGGGAAGGTACAAAAAAGCGGAGGGCTCCCCATTCCAACTCAGTCAAACCTCAATTGAGTGTTGGGTTCAAAGAAAAGTTGTAAAAGAGACGTCCCTTCCCCTCAACCCCGCTTCTTTTTTCTTATCAAAACCGTGCCCTTCCACAGGTCTTTTTATCCCCCCCCTTTCCGTCACGGTTTCGGTCATTGCAAGCACTCTTCCTCATCGGCCTTCCTTTTAGAGGCTCACAATTAATTATAGGAAGTATTAATTACCGAGAACTTCAACCGCCCCTTTTTACCCAAACCATATTCTCAGCGTTTTACTTTCATCCCACCTGTCTTTTTCGACGAAAGCGAAATAAACGCTTTTTTTTAAGCATCCGGCGATAGAATCTTGAGATTTTCTGAGTTTGAAAGAAAAAAAAAGTTAAAAATCCATTTTTCATGCAAACATGTTATTTGGAGTTTAACCAGAAGGAGAATGCGACCGTTTCGGGCTTAATTGAACACCAACATTGATTCGGGCAGAGGTAAATTACATCTAATGAATAACAACATTCGGAGATGTTCGAGCCTCTGGAAACCTGTAACGGGCCTAAGCCTTCACACTGGGAGCTTATTCACCTCATCTTTCTAATTGTTTAAAGCGTTTCGAAATCAAAACTGCAAATCACGGAGAGCACGGAAACTATTCGGGACACGGACGGTATAAATAGTTGAGATGATTGTCGCCCATGACCGAAGGGATTCCTCGGAGGCCTTCCAACTAAGTTAGAACTTGCCCTGAGTCCGAATCGGAAGAGGGTTGAATGGCAATGGGAGGCTCCTGCATTGCTAATTGTGGCCGGTAGTTAGGGGTAGTACTCGAACGGTCGCCTTGTCAGCTTCAACGTGAAACCAATCAAAACGAATTTCATCTCAACTTCACCAAATAAACCTTTTTTTTGCTTTATGATTAAATATATTTAAATCCCTGAATTTGTTTTAAATGGAAATGGGTATCACGATTGGGGGAAATAGAAAAAAAAGTCTGTTCTGGTGGAAACGCTTGGGAAATTGAAATATAGAGGGGTTACATGTCTTCGGTCGTTTAGGATCAAAACCGTTTTTCCATGAATATCTCCAGTACTTTCCACCCTAATATTTATTTCAATTTTCCCCCTATACATTTACTACAATCCAATTTTTTACCAGTAGTTTAAGGTTAAAAAATTTTTAGCGCGGTGGGTCCATAAATCAGGTAGCCTTGATGGATCCGAAAAGAAACCGAAGACGTCGCTTACTTATTGGGCCTATTTTTGGTTTACACCCCGACCGTATTAGATTGACGATCCGCTATATTTCTTCCTTAAAGACAACGGGAATTCTCACAACGTAATAAATTCCTATCATATATATAGCCTACTTTTAGTCAATAAGAAGTTTAACTACGCGAAAAATTAAATATTGTAAGGATTTTCTTCAGGGAAAATAAACTGACTTTTTAAAAATTTTAAACTATTTACATCAATTATAAGGTTTTCTACAAACTTGAATGTGTAAAAATACATCAGAGGATGAGAGAAACAATAAACAGAAATATTTCACGACCGGTTTCGGCTTTAAGTCATCAGGTGAATAATTTTTAATATAACAAAAAATATATTCCGTCCTTTAACATTTTGGCGGGGGATCTGAAGGAGCCAAAGGACCAACAGGCTCTGATTTTATGTTGTGGCTCCAACCATCACCCAAGAAATGGGACCCCCGAAATCTCCAAAAAATAGGGATTTAAAGGTTTTTTTTTTTTTTTTTTTTTTTTTTTTTTCAGAAAAGATAGAGACACCGATGAACGGCAAAAAGAAGGTTTTTAGGGCATAAAACCAAGATAAACTTCTGATAGTGAAGCAAAAAGTAGTTTTTAGCCTTTAGCCATAAAATCAGAGCCTGTTGTTCCCTTGGCTCCTTCAGATCCCCCACCAAAATGATAATAATAGAGCCGAAGGACCAACAGGCTCTGATTTTATGTTGGTGGCGCCAACTACCACCCAAGAAATGGGACCCCCGGAAACTTTAAAAAATACGGTTTTAAAGGTTTTTTTTTTCCCGAAAAGATTGAGACACCGACGAACGATAAAAGAAGGTTTTAGGGCATAAAACCAAGATAAACTTCTGATAGTGAAGCAAAAAAGTAGTTTTTAGGAAAAAAAACTTCTACAGTCCAGAAAATCCGGTAAAAAGAGAATTTTTAGGTCGCAAAAAGATGGGTAGAACCCAAAAATCTGATAAAAAGGGGGTTTCTCTGATACTTACTGCGGAAAAATTATCTGGAGATATTTATGGTGTGTATAAGTAATCAAATGGGTTAAAAAATTAGTTACAATTTTTTCTTTGATTTGGTTAAAAGTATACTCTTTATTAATTTAGAATTTGCTAGAATTCAGGTTTCAAACGCAGGCTTCTCGTTCCGTTATTTGACGAGGTTCGTTAATGTTCTTGGCAGTGGTTAATAACCACCTTTCTGATATAATATTATCAGACCATTTGTACTAAAAACATGTTTTTTAAGATATTTTAAATTAAAAGAAAAGGTCATTACGTATTTTTGAAGTTAGGACGAATATAACGTGTAATATGTTAAGTCACTAAGCTGGATTCAGACAAGTTTGCATTCAGATGAAACTACCCTCTTCGCCCCAGTAGTATTAACCCGTAGTAGCCATTACGTATCAACTTTTCAGATAGTAACTTTCAAAACTAATTACCGAGAATGTCTAGTCAAGAATGTATGTTAAACAGTTGCCGATTTATTCCACAATTTTTGTCCCCTATAATCTCTAAAAACGGAGGGAAAAGTCGTCATATTTCGCATTTAATTTTAATAGATACCGTTGGGGTCCGATTGAATGGAGAAATCCTAAGCGGATTTCGAACTTGGGACGTCCGGCCGGGGCGTTTGATTCATGCCCGGGTATCAACAAAGTAGAGCTTAAGGCCCCCCCGAAACCGCTCCGCGCCCACACGATTAACAGTTAAAAAGCAAACGCTTTTTCACGTTTCCTACCACAAAAACAGAAAATGATTTCTGATTTATCATTTTTCTCGCTTTATAATTATGCTATCTTTGCTCTCTAACATAGATTATGTCATTTTTTTAGTTTGAAGGGGATTTTTGATCTGTTTTCCTTACGTGGAACTCGGATTATGTACTTAAATCGAATTCAGTTCGCAGAAAAGCTTAGCACAAAATTCCTAGGATCCAAAAAAATGTCCTTGCTTTGTGGCAACAACAACCCGATTACAATAATAATAAATATTTAATTAATATAATTTTTGTTAATATAATTGGTTTAATTAAATAATTAAACCATTAACAAATTTTTTAAAAAGTGATAAAAATAACGAACTGTGATGATCTAAACCGTTTACCATAAAATTAATTGAAGTTACCAAGTCAAATAAAATTTTAAAAAATGAAGAAAAATTTGAAATTTACGAAACGTAACGTCGGCGTAACAATAAAAAAATTCAAAAAATTCTTGCTAGATTCATCTATAACTCCAAATAAATAAATAAATAATAATGATTATAATAAAATAATAAAATAGTAATAAATATATGATAAAAATAATAATAATGATCTGCAGATACCGATTTGACGAAAATCGGGGGAGCGTTTCTGGAGGTCCGCAGGGATCCGTTCTAGGTCTCTTTATTTGTTATTTCTTGTAGAAACAGAGAAATTCAAGATACTAAGTAAAAACCAATCAAAATGACCTCACGAGGTCTTATGCTATCCGTTGAGGAAATGGTAATAATTTTATTTTAAAGGAAAAATTTGAAATGAATTTAGAGGAATCATTTAATTCTCCTAAAGAATAGGTACGATATAATAGGTGTTTGTTTCAATATTTGGCTATTCAGCTTTTTAAATTTTAGACTTGCTTCAGTTTTCACGTCCGTTCAGGCAACCGCACATTTCTATTGAATCCACCCCAGAAAGGTTCTTCTCTAATATATTTCGCCCGCACGAGGGGTTTCGCCGAGAGGGGTCAAAATGTTTCTACTTGTTTATGAATTTGTCCGGATTCAACCCAAAAGGAAAAGTTTACTCGATTAAGTCGCGATTCATGTTCAAATTTTCAATTTGCTCTCAAAATGAAGTTTATGAAAACTGAACTGCTTTCCTCTATTTTAAGCCATAATTTATCATTTAGCTCTCCTCGAATTAGGCATTTTTTTCGGTTTTTCGGCTCAAAAAATCTAATTTCACTTTTTTTCCCCTAGAATACGACCGATTTGGCTATAAACAAATTTTTTTACCGGGTTTTTGGACATTTTTAACAATCTATTGAGTGATTTTCCGATATCTTTCTTCCAAATTTTCGAATTTTTTAGCCGTTTTCCGCTGTTTTTCAGCCGATAAACTAATTTTTAGGCATTTTCCTCCATCTTCTGATTGATTCTGGAAAAAAAATTACGGGTTTCAACGAAATTTTTACGCTTTTTTCATGCTTTTAATGAGTACGGGAGGTTTTTTAAAGACCCTAGGGTTGTTTAAAAAATATATGTTTAAAAGATGTAATTTAAAAGGTAATATTATTGTTACTTCCTTACTGGAAAGTACTTGGGTAAAGTTGCAATGTTAATGTTGTTGCGGTGGCCCGGATCGGCCCCTGTAATGGCCGGTCGCACTTAGCCTCTCGAAAAGCTACCGACATTAATTAACTAAACGACACGTGATATTATGAAGTTTTCCCTTTTAAAGAAATACGTTGATTAGATTTAATGCGTTTTGTTTTTTATATATTCAAAATCACATGTCGATCGACGTTTCGAAGATAATGAGGGCGATCCGCGGGAATTCCGTTCGAGCCGTATTGTTCGTAACAAGTACCCCAGTAAATCCCATCCCTTAATCGGAGCGGAAAGAGATAAACTTAGTCGGCCTCTAAATATTTCTATAAAAATCCATTAAAAAATAAAATCTCTTCAATATATATTTGGACATTTCTCATTATTATCCCACTTCTGATACCGGTTAAAGATGTTGATGTCCATATTTTAATTCGATGACGCTGTTGAAGTTTTGGATTGAAGTTTGACGTTCATTTACCCCCTTTTAGAACAGTTCATTAGGTCGCGATTGGACGAATCTTGTCCGCCCTCAACTTCCTCCTCTTCTGGCCCAACGCTCCCAATAATGTATTCGCTGGTTTGTAGAAGTTGCCGATGTTTTATTCATACCCGAAGCTAATTGCGGTCCAGAGAGCGACATATTGCTGAGGGGCCTTTGTTGTCCGGAGGTGCGGGGGTTGGCCGGGTCAAACTCACCCACTTTTTGACCCTTTCCCTAAATGAAACCCTCCTCATTTAAAAGATTTTCAAAAGGGTAGACACCTTTCAAATGAGAGAAAGCGACTCAGAGATTTAACTCGGGCAATGTCTTGTTAAACTATGCTGACATTTGCCTTTACTTCCACACCTCTCATTTCTCACTCAAGACCGAAAAAAAAATGTCGCTTTTTCTCCACATCCCTTTGTATCATTTTCATGAGGAAATAAACAACCGAGGAATCTGTTATCTGATAAAGAGCGTCGTAATGAATAATGCCCACAATCAAGACGCGAGAGAGAAAAGGTCCTAAGTCTACAAGCACAAGAGAGCGATTATGTATGAGGAGTCAAAAACCCTCTTATAAAATGATGAATATTGTAAATTTATTTAATAAAAGTTATTACGCTTCCATTGTTTCTAAAGTTCACATCCTTTGCTTTATAACGAAAAAACCCAATTTTTATGAAATTTTTAAAAATCTATTGCCGAAAAGAGCTTTGCTAGAGAGAGAATAATTGAACCATCGCTGCTGGAACTGCAATCGTTCTTTTCTTTGTAGGTTTTCATAATATTTTTTCTTATCCTGGCCAATTAAAAATCAATAAAATTAAGGGATCCCTGTAGTTTTCTTTCAACTGCCGTAGAGACTAAAAGGTTCAAGTTAAATTTTTTTTTTCGCTTTTTCAACGGTGGTTGTAAATTTAATATTTCGTCGCGTTAGTTCTAACACCGGATAAGTCATTTATATCAATTTTGAGTTAGTTTCTGATGGTAAATTTTGTGGGGAATCGAATTCCGTTGGTAGTTAACCCTATTACCAACAGAAAACGAGTAGTTCACGATTTAGCCAACAGGTGATGCGTTGATTCCAATGAGAAATTAATCCGGTTTTGGCTCTCCTAAAACCTTGCAAAAATGGCTTGTCCGGTGTTAGAACTAACGCGACGATTTATTTAATACTTAAGGGTCCGTATATCACTTATTGTAGCTGCATTTTGAAGTTTGGCTCCGATTTTGGGAGAAAACTGTTGGTTTTTAATTTTTCTTTTTGTTTCGGCTTTAGAATACTCTTATCTACTCAAATGCAAAAAAAATTTTCAAAAGACAAAAATATTGAATGTCAAAAAAATGTATTTCTGCAACTAAATTTTTGAATCCAAATTTTAAGATTAAAATGTAATAATTGATAAAACAAATTTGTATTTAAATTAATGTTGCTTTAATGTTTAATAAAGCGAGAAATAGAAAAAGTTTTTCTTAAACTGTAGTTTAACGGTGGTTTATGTAGTTAAACTTTGTTTTTTGTAGTAAAAACTGTAGTTTAACTGTGGCTTATGTAGTTTAACTGTAATTATCTGTGGTTTGTGTAATTGAATTGTGGTTTATGAAGTTAAACTGTAGTTTAACTGGGTTTATGTAGTTTAACTGCTGTTTATGTAGTTTAACTGTAGTTTATGTAGTTAAACTGTCGTTTAACTGTGGCTTATGCAGTTTAAGTGTAGTTTATCTGTAGTTTGTGTAGTTAAACTGGGGTTTATGAAGTTAAACTGTAGTTTAACTGTGGCTTATGCAGTTTAACTGTAGTTTATCTGTGGTTTGTATAGTTATACTGTGGTTTATGTAGTTAAACTGTTGTTTAACTGTGGTTTATGTAGTTAAACTGTTGTTTAACTGTGGCTTATGCAGGTTAACTGTGGTTATGGTTGTGTAGTTAAACTGTGGTTTATGTAGTTAAACTGCAGTTTACCGGTGGTTTATGTCTTGATAAAACTACGTTTTTTTAGCTTTGTTAAGTACTGATTGTTTCTCAAATATTGCAGCACAATCAAAAGAAGGAAAAAAATTGAAAACCAACAGTTTTCTCGTAAAATTGAAACAAAATTCAAAGAAAAAACGCCGTCGTATTAATTGGTATAACAGTCCCTTAGAGACTAGAAAGTTGAAAAAAGGCGTGATCATACTCTTTTTTTTTTAAATAAGTTTTATTTTTTGTAACTTTATTTTGAAAAAATTCCGCCAGTTTTATGAATTTCAGACATGAAAAGATGAACGTGAAGGTAGGTAAAAATGATACACGTGCAATAAAAGGAATTCAATTGTAGAAAAGTAAATGCCGGCGCATAAACAACAGGCATTAGCTTCTAAACGGCAGAGGAGTAAAATTAATTAAATTTACTTTCCGTTGATTTTCCGGCTGCGTTCATCTTAGTCACCAATTTTAGTCCGTGAGGTGGAAAAAGCAACACAAAAGGATCTTTTTGAATCCTGATATTAATACAAAAAAGAACTAAATTAATTTTAATTAAAATCGTTAATAAAATTGACAAAGATTATAAAATATGAGGGTTTGTTGAAAAACGGAAAATCTGATAAGCCCCCGTCGGATAATTAAAAGGGGGGGACCATTGAGAACTTTTTCCTAATTCAATTGTTTTTTGGAGGAGAGAGGGAAGGGTAACTTTCTACACGGTTTTCAAAGAATAGAAGAAGTGGAAAAGCGTCGGGTTTAATCACTTCGGGAAACCCCTTTTCAACCTAGTTCGGAAAAGGATTATGTCAAAACTAAACTATACAAACCTAGAATGATAAAAGAAAGAAAAAAAAGAGTTAAAGGTAGAAACTTGCCAGTAAAGGGACTTGTTTCTAAAATAAAAAATTCTCCAAAAAGATATCAATTCAATGTTTTCTATACAAATCATTCAATTGATGCATTCGCTATATTTTTTTTAATTAAGAACCTAAAACTAGTTGGATTTCAATATCTGGGAGCCTACAATGGATGAATAGAAGGTAATTTTTTTTCATCTTAAAATTATTTAAACTTTTAGAAACACAAAATATGAACAATAAAAATTTTATTTTTAAACATAAAGTTTTTATAACCTTCATGAATTTCATGGTGAATTTGAAATGTGGTTTTTTAGGTCTTGCGGTTTGGAATTCGAAACGATACGAGCGGGAAAAAAAGAAGTTCCTTCGGGAGAGATCAGTTGGACAAACAATCTGGACTTCTTGAGGGCAAATGGGGCATATCGGATTCCCTTTCCTTTTACCCTCCCCTTAAACTTCTATTCAACGTTCCGGCAGGCGTCGGTTACGCTCCGTGGAGCCGCAATGCATTCATATTCATTTCTAAATAAACTAACGGGAGAATACATCTAAGGGGAATAAGAGGTCGCCGAATAAGAAAATATTTCACTCAAGAGATGGCGCTGTAACCAAAATCTTGTGGTTTCTCCGTTAAAGTTTTAGTTTTAAAAATATAAGAAAACTTATATTTTCGTCAGAGTTGAAAATGGAATCTCTTATGTAATTCTGTTAATTAAAAACGTTGAGGGAGAATATCGAAATAAGTTTTCTTTAACAAATTAATAACCATTTCGTAACACGGATCCTAATCTTCGTCAAGGGCGAGTGTTTCAGGAAGGGTGACTCTTTCGGTTAAAGTTCCTCCCTTTCCCACTCACCGCTCCTTTCCGAGGAACTTCATACAGAAGTTTCACTCCGCTAAAACTAAGGCGATAGCAAGACCAAATTAGTGTGGAATGTTACACTTACCCATGTTAAAATCTTCGAATAAGAACGGCATGCCTTTCGATTGGCGACGAGACAAAAGTCCTGGAAAAAACAAAATTTTTGATTAAAAAATCATAGATAAAAGTGTTTAAAAAATCATGAGCCTATTTCAACGCTAACATGATACTCTGTGAGGATGTGAAAATTTCAACAACTTGTTAAATATTAAGAGAAAACCGCAGGTTTGATGGCGATGGAAGGAGGGTAAAGGATAAGGTACTTAGATAGCAGTTTTACAACGAACATAAATCTGCAAAAACAAGAGAAAAAATTTATGTATGAAAGACACATCCGCAATATAATTAACACATAATTGACCTTATTCAGCGTTCGATTATGCAAGTGACATAATCGAATTGTCCCAGAATTAATTATACATAAAATCATTAAAGAGTGAGATTTAATTATTGTTTTAAAAAAAATATGTCCATTAAGTTTGAGGGCGTGGATAATCCGAGTATGAAAACTTGGTTTTCCCCATTTCCGAGTCTAATTGACGTTTCAAGATCATCTGGACTTTCGATAACGAACCCTGAATCCTTTCTTCCGGAAAAAAAGAACGCACGTTCGACGATATCCCAGACAATAGGAAACACAGGTCACGTCACAAGAATGGAAAGGGAACAGTGGGGGGAGGAGAGAGAGAGAAAAAAATATTAATTGCCCGGCCCTATTTTCATCTACTGTGTATGTCGTTGTCAATTGCAGACGAATATGATATGGAAATATTACATTTCCAAAGGTCCCGTTTTTTTCACTTCTCTGACAAAATCGAAAATCCCTTTTATTTTATTAATCACTAGCTTTACGCGTTTTGCACTAAAGCCGACTGAGGGAAAAAAAAACCAATTGAAAAGTCGGAAGAGAAAAAGTATTTAGGTCCATCGAAGAACGTGCTTGGCTTCTACAAAGGTCTGAGGATACCTGAAACGTTTTAACAGGAATTAGAGTAGTCAGGGCAGAGAATCATGGAAAAGTTCAGTTTCTAAGGTCATTACTTCTTTATCTCTTCTTCACCTTTTATAGAACCGATATCCAGAGTGCAGTTTTTAAAAAAATATATCAAAAAAAATATCCAAAACTTTATATTTGCTTCCATTTTAATCCATTTGAAGGCGAGTATTAGAGAGATTGAAGTGAAAAATGACGAGGTAGAATTTGCGGCCCCCCTAGGGTTTTCCAAAAAAATGCTTCAATTTTCAATGGCTAGGTTCTTTAATGGATTTATAGCACTTGTTTTTTGGTTGATTTTTATTCAGACATGTTTCGATCAAAACCCTTGATCTTCATCAGTGAATCTGTGAAACGACATAATTACTATAATAACAAAAGATCTTATTGTAATAAGTATAAAATTAATAAAAACATAAAGAGAGAGCACATTTGATAAATTTTTAAAAGATAGGTAGATACAAAAAGGGGTAATTAAAAAGTATTAAAACACTTTCACTTACAATTTTTTGGTGTTTTAATGATTACATCGAAAATATATTTTGTTCATCCTGGGTGTAAATTCTCTTTTTAATTGAAGCTAAAATAACATAAAATTTAATAACTATTACTTATTGTTGAACTCTTATTTTACCATATTTTTTGGTTTCTCGATTACTACGTTTTATAAACAAGCACATTTTTTCGATATGTTTTCTCTTTCTTAAGAGTAACCAATTTTTAAAAACCAATTTAGAGTAATAAAATTTAAATAATAAAAATAACGCATGCTTTTAGAACGGAAACTTTTAAAACTATGAAAAAACAGTGGTGACTAGATTTTGTTTATTCTTTTAATTAGGGATTAGATTAAACATAAATAGATTTATAATAAAAATTTCGTTAAAAGGTAGTAAAAGTATAAATTATTGCTCTAAAAAATTAACTGTATATTTTGTTATTATATTGACATTTTTTTCTAAACCTAACGATGTCATTGACAATTTTTTACATGTCACACACGGGAAAAACTATGACACACGGGGAAAAAAAAAAAAAAAAAAAAAAAAAAAAAAAAAACACATGTCCCGTGTGTGACATGTAAAAAATTGTCAATGACATCGTTAGGTTTAGAAAAAATGTCAATATAATAACAAAATATACTACAGTTAATTTTTTAGAGCAATAATTTATACTTTTACTACCTTTTAACGAAAATTTTTATTAATAAATCTATTTATGTTTAATCTAATCCCTAATTAAAAGAATAAACAAAATCTAGTCACCACTGTTTTTCATAGTTTTAAAAGTTTCCGTTCTAAAAGCATGCGTTATTTTTATATTATTTAAATTTTATTACTCTAAATTGGTTTTAAAATTGGTTACTCTTAAGAAAGAGAAAACAATATCGAAAAAAATGTGCTTGTTTATAAAACGTAGTAATCGAGAAACCAAAAAATATGGTAAAATAAGAGTTCAACAATAAGTAATAGTTATTAAATTTTATGTTATTTTAGCTTCAATTAAAAAGAGAATTTACACCCAGGATGAACAAAATATATTTTCGATGTAATCATTAAAACACCAAAAAATTGTAAGTGAAAGTGTTTTTTATAATACCTTTTTTAATTTATCCTCTCTCTTTATGTTTTTATTAATTTTATACTTATTACAATAAGATCTTTTGTTATTATAGTAATTATGTCGTTTCACAGATTCACTGATGAAGATCAAGGGTTTGATCGAAACATGTCTGAATAAAAATCAACCAAAAAACAAGTGCTATAAATCCATTAAAGAACCTAGCCATTTAACAATAATAGCATCAAACTAAGAAGAAGAATCAATTTTCAATATTCCTCTAGAGAAAAGGAAATCTTTCACCAATAATATTTATTTAAGGGTCCGTTACACCACTTAATACGTCGGCGTTTTTTCTTTGAAGTTTTGCTCCAATTTCGAGAGAAAACTTTTAATTTTTTTTTATTGTGCTGCAATCGAGAAAAAATTATTAGAACTTAGCGAAGCTAAAAACCGTAATTTAATCAAGTTAGAGAGTTTCAGGGAATCGTAATTTGCCCTTCCCGTATACGACTCACAAAACGGGAATGGTCTCCTCGTAGAGGCTTTATAACCCGGTTTGAAGGAGTCGTTCCGACTCAGTTAGTTCACAATGTTCTCACTAGAGCAAATTCATGAATCGAAACATGGTTTTTCTGATTAACTATAACAGCACATAGAAATTACCTATCCCCAAAACGTTCCCACCAATTTTCACTTTGCGTGGGTATAAAGTTTCCTTTAATTTTAACTTCCAAAATCCTTCCAAAAAGGTCGGAATCAATTTCCTTTTCGATTTTAGCCAATCTGTTGAGAAACTATTTGATTTCTGAACCTGAAACTAAACGAGATAACAAAATAACCTTTGTAAAATATAACCTTACGTATAATGGGAGTCGGGAAGTGAGTCGTTCACGTATACGTGACGATTCCGACTCGAGGCTCGAGTCGTATGACCTTGAGAGAGTCGGAGACGGGAAGGGCAAATTACGATTCCCTGAAACTCTCTGAATTTGCTCCCAATTTACAAAAAATTGACTGTGGTTAGGAAAAAAACGATTTTAGCTTTAGCTTTAGTAAACACTCAAAAATTCAAATACAAACTCATTTTACCGAATTTTTTTAATTCAATCATTAAAATATTACTAAAAAATTGACGCTTTTTCTGATTTTTACTTTAAAAATAAATAAATAATAAATAAAACGTTAGTATTTAAATAGAAAAAGAGCCGCCGTATTAATTATTAAGGACACTTAATAGATTTAGAAATGTTAAAAAAAAATGCTTTGAGGCATAAGAACCCAGGAAAATCCAACAAAAGAGGGTTTTCGTTGTGAAATTAAAAATTAGTTAAATTTTGATCTCTTGGCCGAAAAATCCAAGAAAATGAGCAAAAGAAACTTGTTTGTTTGCCCTTTTGTAGAATTAGCCTTTTGCAAAAAGGCTAGCCTCTTTGCAAAACGCCGCCGTTTTGTGAAATAAAACGTCGAATGACAAAACGACTGGTAGATACCTCTAGGGGGTTAATTTTTCCTCTCGCGAGGATGCAGGATGCGCTCGTTGGATACCTCGAGGGGGTAGTACTACTGCAGTACTCAAAATGCGACTCAATGATTGGCGCTTTAAACTGACCAATAGGGATCGAAATAGGGAGGGAGGTTAGCCGTATTATCAGTAATCACTTATCACTTATCCTGAAAGGCGGGAAGACTTCCACAATAATAACAAACGGCCTTTTTACCAAAAGACGAGGAGTCGTCAGCCGTTTTACAAAATGGCGAGCCGCTATTAGCCTCTTTGTAAAATTAAAATATCTTAGCAAAAAGGCTAAGCACATCCTTTTACAAAAGGGCGGAAATCGACTAGTCGTTTTGACATTCAACGTTTATTCCACAAAACGGCGGCTTTTTGCAAAGAGGCTAGCCTTTTGTCAAAAAGGCTAATTTCACAAAAAGGCTGCGACACCCACAAAGCATAGAAAGCAGTAGTTAAGGGCAATTCAGGTGCTGAACTACGAAAACGATCAAATAAACCTTATTTGTTATACGTTGATATCTCGAACATTTTTTTTATAAAATTCCTTTTTTGACTGAAATATAAAGGATTTGTGATATGAAAATGGTTGAATAAGAAAGAGTGATGATGGGGGTAGATGTGAGAAAGAGAGAGAGGCGAATATTGAATCTAGATATGTCAGTGAGCTCCCTTAGCCTCTCTTTATTAACCTGTATGAAGTCATCATCAATCAGAGCTCGGTATATTGATGGTCCGGTTCGAGTCACCCAACACAGCCATCTATAGAAAATGAGCCTCGCCGGCCGTTGAGTCTATATACCTATATATTATCCTCTTGTGGGGACGACAGTTTGAAACCCCGCTGACACAAAACTCAAGTCAACCCCCGTCCAGGGTTATCGCCGAGGGCTTAAAAGCGCACAATGACCCCCCCCCACCATTTTTTTTAACGCGAAAACTATTTTTAATGCCCCTGTAACGGTGGGACTACGGGAATTTTAGTAAGTTAAATTTTATTTGAAATTCCTGTAGTCAAACACCACATATGGCACACATGTGGCAGGGCTGAGAGCTGAGGATCCCATAACCCGTCATTGACAAATCCATGACGTGGAGGGGCGAGGATCCTCGAACAATGCTCAAAGCCAAGAACTGCCCAAAAATCGTGGTCAGTTGGTGTGCGTCGTTCTCCTCGCAGATATCGGACAAGGTACGCTATTTCCCTTAAAATATCTAGCCCTCCCTCAAAACCCTCCGAATATAACAATATAAAGAGATCTAGTTAAGTTGTTCACAGTGTTTTATTAGTAACCCTGTTAAAACGTTCTAAGAACCAAAAGCCTAATTTTTTCAAAAACGTTACAAGTGGTGATAGGCGCCGTTTCTCAATTAAACAATTTTTTTTGCCTTTCGTGATTGCCGGAACAAAAATAAAAATTTTTGGGAAGTCGGTCTCACCTCGCTAGCCAAGCCCTTTTTTGAAATTTTTTTTTTGTTGCGTTAAGTATTAAAATCATTCGCTTTCAATTCAATCGGGGAGGGAAGCTCGTCTCACCTTTCGCGAGCCAAGCCTTTTTGTAGCGCCGATTTACGCCCCACGTTAGTTGGCCGTTTTTGTTTTACATTTCATCTGGTTTTTATTTTTTCTCCTTTAAATTCCATATTTTTCATATTTTTGTTCTCTTTCTCATTTACTAGAGTGTTACACAATTGCTTGCGTAATCTGGGTATTTCTTTCTCAATTTCATAATTTTATTATTTGTATTGTAATTTCATAATTTTATTGTTTGTCCTCAATTTTTCTGGTCAAGTAAGGGATTTTCGGAGGTTTTGCAACAAGTTTAGGCAATTTTTTTGCTGGTCACCAGTTTTTTTTTTGTGATTTATTTATTTTTTTTTGGTAATTTAATTTAACTTCAGTATTTCTTTATTGGTTTTTTTTTTATGCTTAATATATATGTGGGAAGTAGATTATAAGCTTTATTTTTATAAGTATTTTTTTTTGTTTTTGTCGTATTTAAAGTGGGTTTTCAACTGGGTTGACAGCAGATGTCTGTCGGTGATTATTTTCAGCAGACTTCCTGGGTTCATCAGTTAAAGAAAGATTCTGCCTTGCTACTTTACCACCAGGTTCGCTGTGGCTAAGCCAACGAGGAGGGCGGATTCAAGGGCAACAGCGGAATTTGTATCTAATCTAATAAACAGATTTGGCGCTCCGTCTATAATCTCGTCAGACCGAGGGGGGCATTTTGTTGACCAGGCTCTTAAACAATTTATTAGGGAGCTTGGAATCACACAACATTTTAGCACTGCTTACTCCCCTCAGACGTAGGGGTTAACGGAGCGTTTTAATTCTACCCTCATCACTGCGTTGTCACATTATCATGCGGACGGCCTATGGTACCGGTTAATAGACCCCGTGTTGATGGCGTACAATGCAAGTGTCCAGGAAACCACTTCTTATTCCCCTTTCTACCTCATGCATGGTTTTGAACCAAACATGCCCGCCGAAATTAATCTCCTGCCATCTAACATCGATGGAGATGTCTTAAAGAATCTGGAGATTCTCCAGAAAGTGAGGTTGGAAGTTCCGGATATCATTCGGCGGGCTCAGGAAAAGCAAAAGGTTCTGTACGATAAAAACCATACAGATACTTCCTTTACGGAGGGCGAGTTGGTCCTAGTCCTAAGCCCTCGACCCTCATCATCCGGCAAATTCGCCGAAAAATACATGGGACCGTATTCCATCATTAAGCAAACTGGTCCCGTAAATTATGTCGTAAGGATGTATCTCAGGGGAAAGCTTGTGGACGAGGTAGTTCACATAAGGCGACTAAAACGCTATTTTTCTAGAGGAGGTGCCCAGGTCGAGGGGGTCTCTGTGACGACAGAGTAACCCCGACCAGGCACGCGAATCTATTCCTTTCCATAGTAGTACAATAGCATAAGCCAAAACCTAACTCCAAAGATTAGGTTACGGCCCACTACATTCCTTATTATTTATGACACAAATACCGCTACAAACTTTTACCTTACATTTCGATTTTCAGCCCTTGCCCTTGTTCCCTTCCTCGGCCTTAGGCTGGACGCAAATGTGGCGTTTCTCGTGCCCAAGAGGGGGCACGAGCCAGCCAAAGCACCCTGTCACCTTTTTGCTGTTAGGGGCAGGACCTGCCCCCTTTTTGTTAATTGTGTGGGGGCAGGAATCCCAGTCGTTCCGTGGCATGCGTCCGGAAATGGACCGGCGCATCCGGCAGCCTGTAAAGTCCCGGGCCGCCCCATAACGGTTTCAGAGGAATTTTGGCCGGGGGCGCGGAGCGACAGATTGGGGTGGATTTGGAGCCACCCCCGTCAATGGGGACGATGGGGTACATCGTCAAATCTGAGCTGCCCATTTCAGACGCACAAGTGCACGTGCAAACCTTTCCACACTATGTAAATGCCTAGCCAACATTTACGTGGAAAGAAGAAGGTGGTTTAGTTGCCAGCGAACCAGGTCGATCCCAATGGACCACTGCGATGGGTGGGGTTAGACTGTGCAAGATCCTGGACTGTTGTCGGGACACATGAATTTTAATTTTTTCAAAAAAAAAAAAAAAAAAAAAAAAAAAAAAAAAAAAAAAAAAAAAAAAAAAAAAAATTTTTGTATATTATAGTTTAGTGGTAAATATTTACAAAATTATGGCTGGTGACACAGAAATTTGTTCTTCCGGGGAAAAATGGGGTTATATAATTTGGGTTTTTGACTTTTTCCCTCCTTCCTTCCACGTTTCTTCCACGTTTAAATCCTTCCGTGTTCATACATTTGTCAGCGTCACATGCTCGTCCGATATCAGAGAGGGAATCGACTATCATCAGCTGGCCAATTGGTTAATTCAGGTACCGTACCTTTTAAATTTTAATTATCAATTAATTTAATAATTTAATATTTTTAGATATTTTCATCCACCGTCTTAAATAACTAGTTAATACATTTTATTTTTCCTCTGTACTTAATCAAAAAAAAATAATAATAATAATTATAATAGAACTACCTATCTTATATTCCTTTCTGTACTTAACTTTTAAATTTTTATACTTAATTTTAAATTTCAATACCTATTTTTGATTATGAGATTGCCCGTTGTTTATTTCTTGATTGCCCTCACATGTTGTGCAGAGGCAACAGTGAAAATCACTCCTTTGCATAATATTCCCTATTTTTTTGAGGACATAGGGGATTTAAATTTTATAGGGGGACATTGGGAAATTATCAGTACTCTGGACTTAGACCCATTTGATAGGGAAGTGGTCCTAGCCCACGGATTGATCAATCAAATAGTTAGTTTTTGCCTTGATCAGGACAAAATTGATTGCTCGCTAGTATTAAAATCATTGCAAAGAGACATACAATCCGTGGACATGAAATGGGACCTGATAAGGCAGATTACTCTGACTAGCCTTGATGGACGTCAAAAACGTGGTTTGTTTAATGGGGTTGGTCGGTTGACCAAAACCCTATTCGGCACCTTGAGTGACGAAGACCAAAGCCGTTACGACGAAGTACTTGCAAAATTAAATAAAGATAATCAAAAAATTGAAATCCGGGAAAAATTCTTTGTAATCCAATAAACGCAACGTTGCGTAACTATAGACAGAGCACTATAAACATTAACAATCAAATGAATGAATTCCGTAATCAATTAAATTCCATAATTTCAGAATTAAATAATCATACCTTAATATTAATAGAATTCAATAAGCAAATAGAAATCGTCTTTAATTCCGTACATGCAATTTTATCCAATATAGATGACCTCATAAGCATTTTAAATACCGCGTTACTTGGCCACATCCACCCATTCATCGTTTCCTCGACCTCATTGAGGGACGTCCTGCACAATACTAAAGACCAATTACCGGAGGATTTTTCTCCGCCCGCCTCCATTATGGACCTGTTGCGATTATCTCCTGTTAAAATTTACGTAAGTGGACAACAGGTCAGGTTCATAGTTTCGGTACCATTGTTAAGCTCTAATTCCCCCCCTTATAAATTGTTTAAAATTCTATCAATCCCCATTCACCTGCAGAACCAAACCTACCTATTGTACCCGGCTTCGGCAAAACTTTTGGCTATTAACAATCAAACGGGGGAATACGCCTTGATGACCGACGCAGAAAAGATTGCTTTCTGTAAGGAAACGTCAAGTCGTGTGACCCTCTGTGAGCCGCATCATTTGCCCTACCGGCTGCAAGAAATCGCGCATTGTTCGGTACAATATTTAATAGGTAGCCATATTGAAGTCCCCTCCTGTAAGCCCAAATTTCTTAATATTACCCACCCGGTATTTTTTAAATTAGTTAAAGATAACGCTTGGGTCTTCGTCATTCCAAATAAGGTGCCTCTGTCAATGACGTCCATGTGTAGGAGAGATTTAAAAACGCAGATCCTGGAAAATGCGGGGTTAGTAGAAACCACCCCAGATTGTGTCCTCCAGAACGGTTTTAGATCTCTTCTTCCCAATTCATTCCATTCAAAGGTGGAGCTTAAATTCAGGCTAGGGGAACTTGCTGCGAATGTTTCGTTACCATCCAAGGTTGATCTTCGAGACGTCCCACAGCTGTCCAAGGATTTGTCGTACGTTGGAAGCGAGGACCTTGAGCGTTTCCAGGAAATGGCAGCTGACCTGGATCAACTTCTCGGAGAAACGAATGAGACGGGGGCCTGGTCCACTTCATGGTTCTCAGTGGGCGACCTGGGGATCAACCTAACCACATCCGTCATCCTGGTGGTTCTCATCCTGATGCTTCGCGCAAAAAGAACCACCGTCGTGGTTGCCCCGCCCTTGCAGAGCCATTAAATTATCGTCTTGAGAAGCCTTCAGTTAAGTCAACATCTTCTTCTACTCAAGCCTTCACCGACATCGTCTCTGCCATACCACCGTCGTGGTTGCCCCGCCCTTGCAGAGCCATTAAATTATCGTCTTGAGAAGCCTTCAGTTAAGTCAACATCTTCTTCTACTCAAGCCTTCACCGACATCGTCTCTGCCATGAATTTAAGCTCCCCCTATTCAGTCAAGTTCCCAAGGTCCTCAACATAGTAGTATAAATAGTAGATACGGTCTGAATTAACCAAAACAATGTAGTTTTATTTTTATTTGTATTCATGATATTTGTAGGATATAATTGTTGTATTCGTAGATCATATGGGAATTAATAGGTTAAGTTTACCTTTGTGTTAAAATTTTTTTTTCATAACTTTTTATATCGTTGGTTGTTGTATTATAGTTTCTTTATGTTTATTGATACTTATTGGTACTTTGTATTGTCTCTGTATAATTTATGGCGGTTTTTGAGGGTTATTGATTCCATAGTCCGAAGGTCAAAGCGCTTATACCTGACCTAACCTACTCTTTGTCTTTCAGCGTTACCGCCGAGGGCGGCGGTCCATTTTATCTGGGGGGAGAATGTAACGGTGGGACTACGGGAATTTTAGTAAGTTAAATTTTATTTGAAATTCCTGTAGTCAAACACCACATATGGCACACATGTGGCAGGGCTGAGAGCTGAGGATCCCATAACCCGTCATTGACAAATCCATGACGTGGAGGGGCGAGGATCCTCGAACAATGCTCAAAGCCAAGAACTGCCCAAAAATCGTGGTCAGTTGGTGTGCGTCGTTCTCCTCGCAGATATCGGACAAGGTACGCTATTTCCCTTAAAATATCTAGCCCTCCCTCAAAACCCTCCGAATATAACAATAATAAAGAGATCTAGTTAAGTTGTTCACAGTGTTTTATTAGTAACCCTGTTAAAACGTTCTAAGAACCAAAAGCCTAATTTTTTCAAAACGTTACACCCCAATAAAAAACAAAATTTGCATATAACCTCTATGTTAAAACGTTAGGGCAAAAAATTATCCAATTTTAAAGCTTAATTTATTTAAGAGACACATTTCTGTTATCCTGCACAACAATAATAAGGTAATGTAACAATTTAATTTAAATAAAAGCAGAGTCCAGTCTAATATTATCTTGTTTATTTATTTCTCCCCTTCTAAAATGTAATTTACGTCGTGCTAAACATGAAATTTAATATTTCATAGTTTATAAAAAGGAGAAGGGGTAAAAAAGGCAAAAGTAAATCAGTGTTTTTTTATTTATACCTTAGGTTAATTAATGGGGTAATAAATTTTCAGATTAGGTCTTTATTTTCACTCCCTTTCTTCCCTCTCCAGTCCAGCTTCTCCCCGTTTTATCCATTTAAGCTCGTCCATATTTTTCAATAAATAAAAAATGAGGATGCATTCAATAAAAAATAGAGAGGGGTAAAAAAAGGAGGGAATTTTTTTATTGGAGAACTAAAAATATATAAGGGAGAAAATATATCATACTAATCCCAGCCGCTTATCCCTTCCTGTATCTTGGCAATTTATTTTTAATTGAGAAAAAGGATTTTTCAAAAAGCGAGGAAGAAAAATTTCTAATGGTTTAAAAAGGTTTAAAAAACTCCAAGCTTTTCAATCCGAAAGAGGAAGCGTTACGCCGAAAACCGAATAGAAGGAACCATCTTTTTCAGTATTAATAGACATTTTTCTCGTTTTTCCGTCAAGAAAACTGATTTTTTTCTCCCCTAACTTAGGCAGATATTTTGGAGTTTCTCCAGGTTAAGAAACTAAAAACATTCTTTTTAAATAAATGGATGAGAATAAAAACAATAATAAATAATGACCCTGCGGTAGCAGGGACTAAAAGGTAGATTTCTTTTCATGATTAAAATTAAAATGTATAACACAAAATATATAATTATGTTATAAAAATGATGATATAAGAAAAATTGCGCCACTGAGCCCCTAGAAAAACATCTGATAATTTTATTAATAAAATATTTAATAATTTCCCGGTATAAATTCAAATTTTTTTTAAAGTTTAGCTAGTTCAATATTTTGCGCCTGGCTCGTCCAAACCTGCTTTAATTAATTTTTTACACGCCCTCGCAGAGGTCTTAAAGTTTTTTTTGCAAAAGGACTAGGATTTCAATAGAAAATGCCAATTTTGTCTTTTAAGCCCTAAGTAAAGTAGGTGAATCGCTGGTCCGATTTCAGCCATTAACGAACTCGTCCGAGCTATTGAGATAAAAACTCTAAATACCGGATATCGTCACCCTCACATTAAAATTGCTCCAGTTATCGTGCTAATATATACATACATATACAGGGTGTCCGGAAACACATGGCAAGCGTCTGGGAGAGCGTTAAAAAGTGGTTTTACGAAAAAAAGTTAAATGTAAACCCCCCTTAATTTAAATCAAACAATTTGATGGTGTAGTTTAAAATCCGCCTGGATATACAGGGTGTCCCAGACACAACCTAACTTCGTTATTTCAAATGAGAACCCTATTTTTTATTTCAGATTCGTAATCTACGCAAAATTTCAAGTAGATTGAGTACTCATATGACGATTTTGGACAACTTTTAAAAAATGTAAAATTTTAGCGTTTTTTGCGCTAAAATCCGTTAAAATTGACCTAGGAGACTCGTTTTTTTTTAATTCCACTTATTTTTTCCCGAAGAATCCAACTGTCTCAAATTTGAGCATCTTCGCATTCAGCATCACGAGATTTCGTCGCTAATGGCCTTTTTTCAAGTTTAACTCCAAATTCCATACTTCAAAAATGGAAATTAGCGATTTGTTGACGGAATTTTAATTTTTGATGCATAAACACAAAAGACGCTGTAGCTCTTTCAAAATTTGTGGTCCGAAAGAAAAATTCCTTTCAACAAGTGCTAATTTTCATTTCTGAACTAAAAATTTGGGTTCTAACTTGCAAAAAGGCCATTAGCGACGAAATCTCGTGATGCAGAATGCGAAGATGCTCAAATTTGAGACAGTTGGATTCTTCGGGAAAAAATAAGTGGAATTAAAAAAAAAAACAAGTCTCCTAGGTCAATTTTAACGGATTTTAGCGCAAAAAACGCTAAAATTTTACATTTTTTAAAAGTTGTCCAAAATCGTCATATGAGTACTCAAATCTACTTGAAATTTGCGTAGATTACGAATCTGAAATAAAAATAGGGGTTCTCATTTGAAATAACGAAGTTAGGTTGTGTCTGGGACACCCTGTATATCCAGGCGGATTTTAAACTACACCATCAAATTCTTTGATTTAAATTAAGGGGGGTTTACATTTAACTTTTTTCGTAAAACCACTTTTTAACGCTCTCCCAGACGCATGCCATGTGTTTCCGGACACCCTGTATACAAAAAAAGTTAAATGTAAACCCCCCTTAATTTAAATCAAAGAATTTGATGGTGTAGTTTAAAATCCGACTGGATATACAGGGTGTCCCAGACACAACCTAACTTCGTTATTTCAAATGAGAACCCCTATTTTTTATTTCAGATTCGTAATCTACGCAAAATTTCAAGTAGAATTGAGTACTCATATGACGATTTTGGACAACTTTTAAAAAATGTCAAAATTTAGCGTTTTTTGCGCTAAAACCCGTTAAAATTGACCTAGGAGACTCGTTTTTTTTTAATTCCTCTTATTTTTTCCCGAATAATCCAACTGTCTCAAATATGAGCATCTTCGCATTCTGCATCACGAGATTTCGTCGCTAATGGCCTTTTTTCAAGTTTAACTCCAAATTCCATACTTCAAAAATGGAAATTAGCGATTTGTTGACGGAATTTTAATTTTTGATGCATAAACACAAAAGACGCTGTAGCTCTTTCAAAATTTGTGGTCCGAAAGAAAAATTCCTTTCAACAAGTGCTAATTTTCATTTCTGAACTAAAAATTTGGGTTCTAACTTGAAAAAAGGCCATTAGCGACGAAATCTCGTGATGCAGAATGCGAAGATGCTCAAATTTGAGACAGTTGGATTTTTCGGGAAAAAATAAGTGGAATTAAAAAAAAACGAGTCTCCTAGGTCAATTTTAACGGATTTTAGCGCAAAAAACGCTAAATTTTGACATTTGTTAAAAGTTGTCCAAAATCGTCATATGAGTACTCAATTCTACTTGAAATTTTGCGTAGATTATGAATCTGAAATAAAAAAAGGGGTTCTCATTTGAAATAACGAAGTTAGGTTGTGTCTGGGACACCCTGTATATCCAGGCGGATTTTAAACTACACCATCAAATTCTTTGATTTAAATTAAGGGGGGTTTACATTTAACTTTTTTTCGTAAAACCACTTTTTAACGCTCTCCCAGACGCTTGCCATGTGTTTCCGGACACCCTGTATATAAACTTGGTACATTACAATAGGTAGATTTTTGAAGAAAAGAAATCTACCTAAAATCCGTAAAATCGTTCCAGAAGTTCCCTTTTCTCTCGCTTCTTTTTCTCAGATTTACAGGTTTTGCTTACCTCTGCCATACCTTAGAAATGCCTTTTTTACCGTATTTTTTTGAGCTTCCCATCCTTTCTCGACCGAGAAACCCCCTAAAACAAATTTCTCGGGCGTGTTCCTTTGCTTTTTGGCCAAAAAGGTTTTGAACAGATATTTTGCGGTTTTTCGGACGAGAAAATGCTCTTTTTGATAAGTTTTCGTAGTACTTTTCTTTTTCCTGGGTTATGTTGCCGATAAACATAATTTTTGATGAAATTTGCCTCCCAAGTGGAGGATGAGCGTCTCCTAAAAACACTTTTCATTCACAGAAAAAACTACGCTGTTGCTCCCTAGAGGGTGTTAACTACCATTTTCATTTCCATCCTTTGCTTTTAAATTGATTTTCAGTTTTAAGATCCATAAACCAAAAAGAAGAGAGAGAGAAAAAAAAACCTCTGGCGTAAATAAAACATGAAAAGAGGTTCTGTTATTGCCAAGGTTTGACCCTTAGAAGGGCATGAACATTTGGCTGGGAGGAAAACGTCTGGGAGAAATGAAGATAAGCTCCTCGAGTAGGTAAAGGTATAGAACAGGGAAGGAAATAAACGTTTCCTACTAAGGTTACGAGGGAGGCTTCTAGAAGGAGGTCATTTAGAGTGGGGGGGCTCTTTGGGATACTCTCAATTAGGAAGGATAAGGAGGAGATTATTTACGTATAATTATATGGCTCAATCCTCCAGGCTTAAAAGCTTTTTTACCCCCCGAACTATTTATGAAAGTATTCAATGTGATTTTGTGGCCTGAAAACCAGATTGTTGACTTCGAGTTGAGATATTTGTTTTTCTTGATAAACTCTCTCTCTTACCTCTCCATCCCTAATTAACCCTTTCGGCCAATTCACAACCCGATCCAATACAACCTGTTCTAACTTATTGTACAATATTATCATAGAAACGCTTCAATTTCTCCTTTTCCACGTCTTTTCTTTATGTTTACATAAAGGCAAACGTTTTGTTGTTTTAGCCAATGGAAATTACGTTTTCGTTTATTATCTTTTCAAATGAGTTAAACATTTTCTATTTATTGTTTTTAGTTATTTAATTCGACTCAACATTGAATAATTAAAATTATAACTTATTTTGTTATACAAACAAAAAATATTTTTTAGTTATAAGCACCTTAAATCTGAACAATCAGGATGGCGTATCGTTAATGAATCAGCAAACAAAGGGATAATTTGAGACTGATTGGATGTTGTATGATCAAGTAGTTAAGTTTACATTGGAGACGGCAATGGGTGCAGGTTTGGTATCCCTATCGGATTAACACCTCGGAGTTTGACGTTTCAACAATTCTCTCATAACTTTCAGGAACGAACTGTTTTGAAGAAAAAAAAACCGAGAAAAAGGTTGATTTTTGGCCGAAAAACCAAGATAAACTCTTAAAATAAGGTTAAAAGGGTTCCCTTGGTCGAAAACTGAAAAAAAATGCCTAATTTAGGGGAGAAAAAAAATCAGTTTTCTTGACCCAAAAACGAGAAAAATGTCTATTAATATTGAAAATAAGGTTAAAAGGGTTTCCCTTGGTCGAAAACCGAGAAAAATGCCTAATTTAGGGAGAAAAAAAATCAGTTTTCTTGACCAAAAAACGAGAAAAATGTCTATTAAAGGAGGTTTTTCGGGAATGAAACGAAGGGAAGCTCTAAAAAGTCCGGACAAAAGGGTTTTTGTAGGTAGAAAGAGATAACCAAAACTGCTTAAAACGAAATTTAATGGCCAAAAAACGCCGTAAGAAAAAGGTGTTTCACGATCGAATACCGAGGAAAACTTCTGGAACTCACCTACGTCTTTTAAATTTTATTGGCTTTTGTCTAGCCGTTCCGACGACATAATAAGGGTAAATCGAGGGATTTTTCAGGCTTGGTTATCATTCATTTTGTTATTTTCATTTTACCGGGAAGGAAAATCAAACTTTTAGGCCCCATTATCAATAGGAAAAATTTAGAGATGGAGAATAAGATTTGAATTGTATGAAAAAAAATTATAAAGCCGAGTTGTGGGTATGAAAAATACGCGAGGGAGATGTCCGGGTGCGGAACCAGATGAAAGAGTTAAATTCGCCAATGCTATCACTCATACAGGAAAGCTCTTTACATCCAGTTCCTTCCCTTAGGAAAGAAAATCTACATATGCATATTGTATTGAATCGTGTGTGCCCTGAGGGTAGGTTTTTTTCCACCCCTCTCCAAGGCAATGTTTATAGAAATGATTACAACGCCATCCTCTTCTCGGCCCACTTTCGAAAAACCACAGCTCATATGAAATTCATAGTTCTTATGTGTCGCGAGGGCAAACACAATAAAGATTTTTTTCTCCTTCTCCCCGAACCAAGGGATCACCTATACATGAAGATTATGTTTGTCCGAACATTTTCTTCAATATTAAATTCCTTCTGAACCCAAAAGTTTTCTTAATTCTCCTCTAAGCCACAATTTATGAAGGGAAAAAAGAAAACTTGAATGTTCGAAAGGTTGTATTAGCCATTCAATTGACCTCTTATGTAGACATCAATCGGGTGTCAAATTAATTATTAAGCCTTGAAGGGTGGTGAATAGTAATTATTATTGAAATATCAATGCCCAGCGGTCTACATTAGTGATAGCTTACACGTGATACGTGTCCGCATTAGAAGTTAATTAACTGGCCGAATTGATCGAGTAGTAAACTAAAAACGGCCAATTAAAAAAAATGAAGTCATATTTAGAAGGGAAGTTCAATTTATGGTTGGTCGATGGCATATCAACATTTGGTTTAATATCGTAGATCCTCCAATCAGCGAAAAGGACACTATTTGTCCTATGTGATAAAAATAGGGCTTGCATAAATACCTATTTTGACCGCTATTTGAATTTTGCCAATTATTTTTTATTTTTTATTTTTTTTAACGCCCTTAAAACCGAATTTTTAGGGACATTAGATTTGTTTTTCTCAAAAGAAACAACCTTAAAACCGGGTTTTTTGGAGCATTTGATATGTTTTTCTGAAAAAAAGTACTTGTTTGAAGAGCATCCAACGAAAACAATATAGAAGTACAACATATAGAAGGGGAGGAATATGGGAAAGGGAAGTATACGGGAGGTGGAAGTATATAGGAGGGGAAGTATAACGGAGGAGGGAAGTATATGGGAGGGGAAGTAAAATGGAGGGGAAGAATAAGGAAGGGGGAAGTTTTAATTTTTTTTGAAAAATTTTCCGAGTTTTTTTTGAAAAATTTTTAAAGTTTTTTTTGTCAAAAATTTTCTAATTTTTTTTTGAAAAATTTTCTTGGTTTTCCATTTTTTGAGATTTTTTTTAATTTCTAAGTTCTTTTTTTCGAAAATTTTTGTAAGTGTCAAGGTAGAAATAATGGGATCTTTGGAGTAGGGTGTGCCTTTCGTAATGGGTAGAAGTCTGAAATTTCTCCCTACTTAAAAAAAAAATTAGTACTTAATTAAAAAGTGGCAATTTTTTACACCAAAATTCGTCAAAAATATAAGGAGTAATTGATGAAAATTTGGTAAAAATCGGCCGGTAAAATTCGGTAAAAAAAAAATTGGATGAAAAATAACGGTTCGGCCGCAGCGAATTTTTTAAAATTTCAAACAGACATATCTCCGCCATTTTTTCGAAATTCAAAAATCGCCCTTGTTACATTCTTCTTCATCGGCTAAAGAAATTTGTGTGAAAATTTGGTGAAAATCGGTTCAAAACTATGGCCGTAAAGTGTTACGGAAAAAATGCTACGGCCGGCCGGAACCACAGACAAAGTTAAGATCGGTATAGATCCATATTCCAATTTATCCTACGGGGTCTGGAAGACCCTTCCCCAAAAACCAGACGTCACAATAACTTCTTTAAGGAAGTTAAAAACCGTTAGAAACGGATTTTTTTATGTCGAAAGTTTTATGTCCAAAAAACCACTTTTTGACCTTATTTTTGGTTTTTTTTTTTTTTTTTTTTTTAAAAAAAGAAGTAGATATGACCAATGAGCAAGAGGCTTACTCTTACTATTGGTCAATCTACTCTTTTTTTGTTTTAATTGTATTAAGCCCAGGGCTTGTTACAAAGGGGGAGGGGATCAGACCCAGGCGGGGGCTTTCGCCATAATGCCATGGCGCCCTTTTGGGCCAACTACCAGAGTAGTGGCCTAACTAAATTATCCACAGATTTTGTAGAGGGATATTTTTAATTGGAATTTTACTTCCAACCAAAAATCCCTATACCCAACCTGGGATCGAACCCCGGTCTTCCGTAGTGTGAGTCAGAGACTGAACCCCCCAGCCACGGAGCCGGTTTTTTTGGTTTTTTTTAATACACAGTTTTTTTTGCGAAAATTTTTTATGTACAAAAAAAACAGCCTTAAAATTGGATTTTCATGGGTGTTATATCCGGTGTTTCTTTCCAAAAAACACCACCATATAACAGATTATCGTCCTCCCCCTTCAACTTCCGGATGCACCCTTAAATGCCCTTATGCCCTAAAATTTGTCCATTGATTTGTCTCAAGTGATAAATTAAAAGGAACAAATAAAAAAGTACAATACCAGAATTTTATTTTTACCATTAAAAAACAGCGAGGACGGGAAGTGTTTGAGGCAAAAAATTGTCAAGTAGTCTACGCCTCATCATTTTCTATTCAAGTGTTTTTAATGATTGTGGGGGAAAGGTAGGTTTTGACTTGGACTGAGGGCACTCCAATACACGCCTCCGATTCAATCTCTTTTAAGCAAATGATTTTTTTTCTCTCTCCCTGTTATTTTAAAAAACCTGAATTTTTCAAACAAAATTGGAATCATTAAAGTTGAGCATACGTTTCAGTAGTTCGAACGAGGAAAAAAAGTGGGAAGAATATCGGAATCGTACAGGAGAGGCCACTTAAAGACTCTTGGACCGGAAACGGTGGTAATGTCCTGCAAGCGGGACTTAAGCAATTACAACTTGGGCGTAAGGTTTACGGTAAAACCTTTTTTTCCCTTAATTTCGGTCATTAAACTCGAAAAAATGTTAGAGAAAAAAAGGTTTTTTTTTTTTTTCAATCGAGCCTTGAGCCTAGCATAGAGGTCCTAACAAAGGAGAAGATTAGAGTGACAGTCACGGATTAAAATGTCCCTCCCAACCCCAAAACCTAAATTGTCCTACAACGTATCCCCCCTAATTTTCACTTCTCCGAAAACAGCTTCGGGATTAAACCAGAAAACGCCAATGTTGTCGGTAAAAGGGGGGGTTCATAATATTTCCCGGATCGACCAGTTTAATCCAATCATGTTTCCAGAAAAATTATTTTTAAAAAAATTAACCAATGAAATCGTTTTCTTTTTCAATAACTCGGTTGGGCAGCATTCACCATGATTTATTAACACTATTGTACCTTTAATGGATAATAAATTATGTAAATTTAACAATATTTCAAGGATTTTTAGTTTTTTCATGGCCCATATAGGGTTTAACCTTTCATCCGAGTAGGCGGTAAAATCGACCTCTTTGGTTTTGAAATGGATGCAATACAATTTTGATAATAAAATTCGGTCAAAATGAAAGCACATCCATTACGTCCTCTCTGTTGACAGGAGAGGGGACACATTATTTATTTTTCATATCAACCCTTCTGATTTTTAAGTTTTCCTTCGTTAGAGTGACCTTTAATGGCTTTGTTTTCAAAATTAATCAATCATCGATTTTCACTTGAAAACCGGCGGAATTAACAAAAAATAGAATTTTTTTAACAATAAAAATTGTCACAGGTTTTATTTGAAAAAATACTGGGAATCTATCAATGATTTGGCATCCTAAATTCGATATTAACTATTAAAATCGAGAAAAGCGCCCAAAAATACAGTAGAAGGGGCTTCTCTCGGCTGAAAAACTACGAAAACTCTAAACCTCAAGGATCAAGGAAAATTAGAAAAGGTGATTTCTTGGCATTGTAAAAAGGTGGCTTCGTAGCAGTGAATGGGTTTATTTCGGTGGAAAACTATACAAAGAGTTTTTCTCTGGCAGAAAAACCGTGGAAAACTCCTGAATGAACGGTAAAAGTTTCAAGATAACTCCTAAAGCATTTTTTTTTTTTCATTAATCGAAAGATAACGTGGGAGAAAGGATGAAAAACGGATTTCCACGACCGGTTTTGGCTTAATAGACCCTCTTCAGGTGGACTAATTCCTTGTTTTTTCATTCTCTCACTTTACTACAGTCTTCCACTCCTTTAGCCATTTCACTTCCTAGTAGTGTAGTAAGGGTCGAATAAAATAGCAGAGAATGAAAGTACTGGTTCGAAGAGCTTCCAACGAAAACTTCCTTAAAGAGAAGTAACAATATAGGAGGGAAGTATAACGGAGGGGAAGTATAAGGGAACGAAAGTATAACGAACGGAGGGAAAGTATAAAGGGGGGGAAGTATAAGGGAGGGGAAGTATAAGGAGGGGAAGTATAAGAGAGGGAAAGTATAAGGGAGAGGGAAGTTTTTTGTTTTTTCAAAAAATTTTCCGAGTTTTTTTTTTCGAAAATTTTCCGAGTTTTTTTCGAAAAATTTTCCGGGTTTTCTTTTTTAAATTTGCGCTTTTTTAACTTTTTTTTTTTTTGAAAAAATTTTTAAGTTCTTTTTATCAAAAATTTTTCTAAGTGTCAAGGTAGAAATAATGGGCTTTTTGGCCTAGGGATGTCTCTCGTAATGGGTAGAAGTATGAAATTTCCCCTACTAAAAAAATTAATAATTAAAAAGTGGCAATTTTTTTACACCAAAAATTCGTAAAAAATATAAGGAGTAATTGGTGAAAATTTGGTGAAAATCGGAAATTCGCCGTAGCGAATTTTTTAAAATTTCAAACAGACATATCTCGCCATTTTTCGAAATTCAAAAATCGCCCTCGTTAAACATTCCTGTTCTCCGACTAAGGAAGATTTGTGGAAAATTGGTGAAAATCGGTCAAAAACTGTGGCCGTAAAGTGCTCCGGAAAAATGCT
Source organism: Orius insidiosus (assembly GCA_014119065.1). Classification (NCBI taxonomy): domain Eukaryota; kingdom Metazoa; phylum Arthropoda; class Insecta; order Hemiptera; family Anthocoridae; genus Orius; species Orius insidiosus. Next base: position 164,287 of record JACGAQ010000270.1, on the reverse strand, counting down.
ACGGACGGCCGGCCGCCGGCCGGAACCACAGACAAAGTTGAGATTGGTAAAGATCAATACTCGATTTGACCCTCCGGGGTCTGGAAGACCCTTCCCCAAAAACCCGACGTGGAGGGTATCACAATAACTTCTTTAAGGAAGTTAAAAATAAGGAAATAGACCACCTGATGAGGCGTACTGAGAAACTGGTCGTGGAATATCCGTTTTTTCACCCTCTCTCACTTTTGAATAAATACAAAAATTAAATAAATGATACTTAAAATAATAACACCTAAAAAAAATTATTTTCAGTATACCCCTTTATTAGATCTTATTTTGGGTTAAAGTTCAGTTTAAAAAAAAGTATTTTTAATATTCCAAGGAAGGTATTTTGGTGGAAAATTAGAATTGAGTTTATTCAGCGTAGGTATTCTATTATTTTCGTTTACTTAGGTATATCTTTTTTAGATAAGGCAAAGCTGGTTTGTTTTAGGCATATTTGGCTTAACAGGAAAATTCCTTATTTTATGAATATGGGGTATCGATTCAGAGCTTTTTCTCCGAAAGCCGTGAGAATTTCAAGGGATTGTTCAAAGAAGGTTTTTCTTATTTCTTTCTCTCGCCTTTAGTCTTTGAAACGCCAAGGGCAGGCCCGGAAAGTAAACAATGTGACAATTAGTCGGATTTCTTTTAAGCTTTATGTAGAGTAAATCTGTAAAGTGAAAAATCTAAAAAAATTTTGTAAAGAGTTTATGATTTTTGACGTTAAACTTAAGCGTTAACGTTTAACGTTAACTTAAATAAAGCTGAGGATCGTTAGAAAAACGATAAAATTAACAGATGTTTCTCTAACTACTTTTATTATAAAATACCTATTATGGTAATTTTTAATAATGTTAATCGAGAAAATAGAGGAGGTAGATAATGGGAGGAAATCCTCGAGGGGCGAGTTGGCCACAGGTATCTCCCGACCGTCTTTCTTGGGTTTCCTCTTACTCGAAGCAGGCGAACTAGGGCGGAACCCGTGCGGAGGGCTTTAAAGGCGGGGGAATAGGAGAACCCACCCGGCTGGAATAAGGGAAGTTACCAAGTGACAGGGACAATGCGACAAACCGCGGGCACTATTCCTAAACTTCCAAAAGCCGGCGAGGCTTCCTCCTTTCCACGAAACGCGTCGATCGAGACAAAACAAGACAGACAACTGCAAGTTAATTTCAAACTTGTCACATCCCATGGACCCAAGAAGGCTTCATCTTTTTTAAAAAATTTATTGCTTTTTTTAAATCCTGAGTTTTTAATCAAAATTAATGTTTTATCTTAATGAAGACGAAGTTGAATTTAAAATTAAATTCTTCTGTTATGATTTGTTGCTCTGTTTATTTAGCGCTTTCATAGGATTTTGTGTATTAACGTCTTGATCAATGGGGGATCAACGAGTCTCTCGATTGCATGCGATAAATCAGAGTAATGTCCGCTGCTTTACAATAACGGGTTCCAAGCGATGACCATTTCCGGTCGCGAAATCGAAAAGCGCTTTTACTTTGTTGAAACTTTTGATTTAAAATAGACGTTACGTTCGCCGCCCCCATCCGAACGGTTTACAAACTCTCCTTGTTTGATTAAGACGGTTTCTCCCGCTCTGTAAATTTGCCTTTCATAATGGACACTGTCAAGATTGACGGAGGGTACTGCGGAGGGCAACGTAAGAATAAGGCCTGGAAAACCAAAGTTTTCACCTTACCAGAAAAACAGTTTTTATAATAATATTTAAGTTTTATTATAAGGCAAAACAACAGTTAAAATAGGATTTTTCCCCAAACTGAGGGAGACGCCAGAGAATTTAGTTAAAGGGGGTTTCTCGGACAAGAACGAAGGAAACCATCCGGAAATCCTGTATAAAGGGGTTTTCTCGGTTGCAAGATGTTAATTCTCAAAAACCATATAAAAGTGAATTCTTTGGTCAAATAAGCCGGAAAATCAGAGTAAAAGATGGTTTTTTGGTCTGAGAGGGGGGAAAATGGGTTTTTCTTTGAAAACTTATAAAAGAGGATTTTTTGGCCGAATAATCAAGGGCTATTCCCGGAAATCCTGGATTTTGGGGTTTAATGACTGAGGAAAGAGCCAGTAAAACACACAAAAATCAAGTAAAAGTTAGGAAAACTTTAAAATTAGACTTTTATTTTAAATCGCCCATAGGCCATTGCTAGACTGAAATCATAATTAAACATCTGTTTTTTAAATTCGTATATTTTAAGACATTTCATGCAAAACTATTTGGTCGTAACTGGATTTGATGGACCTCGTGGCGTCGGATTCCATATTTCTTGATAGTTGAATTTAAACCATATGAAAACTCCCAAAATATGACGGAAATATTTATAAGAAGAGAATACACGATGAAAGATAGCCCATATGAAGATTGTCCGTTAAAAAATTCACTATGAACTGGGAATCTTCAGGCAGGTGTAAACGACGACAAAAGCACTTCCGGTAAGCAAGAATGGAATTTGCGTGCGAATGAATTTGAGGGTGAAGAGGAAACCGAAGATTTCGGAAAGCGCGTAAAAAAAGGTAGGAGGGAGTATGTAGGATTTTGAAAATACGTTGTCTTTCATGATGAGAAAAAATAGAATTTCGGATTTTTCTTCTTGTACGTCCAACGCGTAAATTGCTCCACTCTCAAAACTTTTTTTTGCTTCAGACTTCATTTTTCCAGATGTCGAATTAACGGCTTTAATATTGTATAGTAAATTTGGTTCTGCGTATTCCAGTTTTCCTCCTTTCAATTTTAGTTCTTCTTTGTCTTTATCAAATAATTTAACCTCGATGTCCGAAATGTTCAATAAAAGGAGACGCGGTCTTCCGCTAAGGCGCTGTAAAGTCGGAAATGAACCGCGGAAACGGAGGCCGCTTTTACTGACGACATGTATCATAATGTCACCTTCTCCCCCAAATATTTTTGTCACTTCGTCAACACCGTATTTATCGTTGTGGAACTCGGTGAATCGAGCGTTCTCGTTCTTTTCGATCTTCCAGGCCAATCTGGCCGCTTTCATCGGGCTTATCGTTATGTTGAAAATGGAAGAATTGACACGGGTCGTCGAGTTTAAGCTGTTGATGATGACCGCTTGTTCATAACCAGTTTTTTTAAACAAAAAACCCGTTTCGCCAATCACCAACTTGGTTATCCCTAAATAAACCAGGCTTATTGTTATAAATATAAAACATAATGAGGCATTTCGTATATCTTCGTATTTACGCTTCAGAACCCATTTGACAAGTCCGTAATATAAAAAGAGAGAAATAATTCCGAAAATGTTGACATAAAATCTAAAGTCGAATTTGAGCCATTCGCTTGGTTGACTGGTCTCCATTTTTTGGACTTCCCAAACTCTCTCAACGGCCAGCTGGCAGTATCCGTAACCCATCAGAGGAAGAATCATCCAGAGAATTTTTTTAATCCGATCTCCAGACATCACTACGAAATCCGAAATCTCTTCCGTCAGCTGCTTCTTGAATAATGTTTCTATTAAGCTTAACACGGCGTACTTCATAAGGTAATAATGATAGTTGAAATACAGCAAAATTTCTCGAAATGCTTTGAAAAATATGATGAACATAATCGTTTCAAAAAGAACTAAGAATGATGAAAAGATCGTGATGAAATCGATGTATTCTCCACGTATCAGAACGAACCATATAAAAAGTTTGACAAGGTAGAAAATCAAAACGAAGATGAAGTCAAAAGTGATTAATTGCATGACCTCCCTGACAATGCTTAAATCGTTGAAAATTACGGCGTAGACAACGGGCGTCAAAGGTGCAACCAAAATCGCAAAAGTGACCCCAACATCTAAAAATGTTTCGTTTTTCGCATAATCTTTTACAAATATGATCATCGACAAGAACACGCATCCTATGAGGCTCCAAATAAGAAATCCGATGACTACGTAAATCCTTTTAATAAAAGACTCGGACAAAACGACCAAAACGATGGACAACAAAATCGTCGCCAAAGAAGCCAGAGGCTCGCTCGTGAATACCATGGCCAGGAAATAAAGGCATGCCTCTGCTACGATTAAGTGCGACGCGATAATATAAAAGAAAACGCTCACCCTGATACATTTTAAATATGAAAACTTTTTCGTGTATTTTCGTCTTCTCCTTTGTGACATCGACGACGAATAATATTTTTCATGTCCATATTCCTCTTTTGCTAACTTTTAAACACATGAATTCCAAAAAATATAATAAAATACTTTGATGTTGACATGAACATTATTGGACACAAAATATAATCAATATCGATATTATTTTTCCTGTCAAATCGCATACTATGTCGTTGGCTGACGTTGAAAAGACAAAGGCTTATTACTGTATCATCTCGCGATATCCTTGGCTACTTAAAATTTTTGTCTCTCTAAAAAGAACTTGAATTTAGTGGAGTTAGGACAAAAATTGGATAATAGGTAGCCTAAGAAAAAGGGGAAGTATAACGGAGGGGAGTAAAACGGAGGGGGAAGTATAACAAAGGGGAAGTATAACAGAGGGGGAAGTATAACGGAGGGGGAAGTATAACGGAGGGGGAAGTATAAGGGAACGAAAGTTTAACGAAGGGAGGGAAAGTATAAAAGAGGGGAAGAATAAGGAAGGGGGAAGTTTTTTTTTTTTTGAAAAATTTTCCGAGTTTTTTTTAATTTTCCGAGTTTTTATTTTTTTTTTTCGAAAAATTTTTAAGTGTCGAGGTAGAAATAATCGGCTCTTCGCCCAGGGGTGTGCCTCTCGTAATGGGTAGAAGTATGAAATTTCTCCCTACTAAAAAAAAAATTAAAAAGTTGCAATTTTTTTACACCAAAAATTCTTAAAAAATATAAGGAGTAATTGGTGAAAATCGGATTAACGGCCGGCCGGAACCACAGACAAAGTTGAGATCGGTGTAGATCCATATTAGAATTTATCCTACGGGGTCTGGAAGACCCTTCCCCAAAAACCCGACGTGGAGGGTATCACAATAACTTCTTTAAGGAAGTTAAAATCCGGTGCAATTGGGTTCCCCGGAAAAACTGGTTGTAAACTCCTAAAACTCTGAGACAAAAGTTTTTTCTTGGCAAAAAATGTTTTAGAAAGGGTGTTTCTAGGCCAAAAAGCTGAAGAGATCTCGAGAAAGTTGGATGAAAAGAGTTCTTCTTGGATCACTGGGACCCGTTTTCAAAGCTCCTCTTGGCGGCATATTCTTTAAGGTTTCGGGATTTTTTGTTTTAACCCCCCCCCCCCCCTCTTTAAGCCCTTGAGAGTAAATCGCAAACGCTCAAAATATGACTGAAATAGGTTCAAAACATTCGTTCAAAAAAAATTTAGGGCGTCCAATTTTGAAAAACGAGATTTGATGGAGAGGCGTGACGAGAATGCGTCCTGCTCGGAGTTTCGGTCCAGGAGGCTCATAATTGCAAAGCTGCACTTGACAATAGCAATCCGGGAGGTGTCACCGGGTATCGACTGAGTAATTGAGACCATTCCATTCTCCCGGACAATGTGTATCGCGATTCCCGACGAAATTCAATTTCCCAAACTGCTAAGGATATTTTCAAAAAGCAAAACGGCCTCAATTTAAATTCTGATAAATAAAACAAACGACTTAAAGCAGATTTACGGTCAATTTGTAAATTGCTCAAACCCGTTTAAAATAAATCTTTTTCTTTCTACTAAAAATACTTAGATGTATTGGACAGTCTATCAAGAAAGACAATTTACTAAACGCTTTTCTGTTCTTTTAAACCATGTGAATTTTTTTATTTTAAAATTAAATTAGTTCAAAAAATTAAAAATAGAAAAAGGAATATTCATCCCTTAATGACTAACATTTACATATTTATAAACAATTTCCAAGTAAATAAAATATTAATACACTAGCGAATATCAAGAAAAAATTGAATTTTACAAAGCGATTCTGCTTATAAGGAATTTAATTTTTTTTCTAATTTTTACTCTTTTATTGAAAATTTTTAATAAAAAAAATGAGTGAGTTCAAAGATTTCTGGATTCTTAAAACGGTTTTTACTCGTTGTATTCATGTCACATAAAAGGGACACGAATTCTTTATTTGACACCTTCCCCTCTGGTAACTCATTTAATTCAATTGGTTAAATTCTCCCCGGAGAATGTACTTTTCGAGGTTGATCTCATTCCTCGTTCCGACCACGCTCAGGCTACGTTCGTCTAATTCTAAACGACCTTAAAGCCCTTAAAGGGAAAAAGGGCAAAAAAAAAATTCTTCCACCAAAAAGTAACATAAAATCCCAAATTAATAAATCGCGGAGTATAGTGGAAGTTAAGGCGACTTCAAAGTTTAGGAATCGATAAGGACTAAGTTTATAATAAACTTATGTATTAGTAAACAACTTGGTGTAAGTTCACGAAATTTCATGGCCTTTCCGGATGAACGAAATCGTCTCTTTAATCTTCAGATGGCGCCCAAAAATACGAAATTTCAGCCAAAGAAAATGATCCAATTTTCAGATTTTGTCTCCAATCAAAAATAAAGTCGCAAAAAATGTTGGAAAATCTGTTGAGTGTGAGACTCGCTATGGATTTGCGATTAATCCAGCGTAAATTCCTGCGCCGGAGGGTTAATAACAAAGTATTTAAGGAGCAATTAAACTTACCGGGGAAGTCGCAAAAAGGGGGGTAAAAGCCAATAAAATGAAAAAGGAGGGGAAATATAGCGGAGCGCGCTATTTTCCAACTGGTCGGACCCAGGACATATTTTTACGGCCGTTCCTAGGGGTTTTCTCGACTGACTGTAATTAGCTCGATCCCCGAACTCCGAGAATCGGCGAGACCTTTAAGCCCCCTTTCCCTGATTTACTCCTCCGGCCGACTTCCTCTCTGTCGCCCCCGATAGTTCCGGACTACGACCCTACGTCCGGCCCACACCCGGTTTCCGTTGTAATACCTCTTTCTACCTACCCTCTCATTCAGATAACAACTAAATTTTCTATAATCCAAAACTCACACCTTTATCAACATAATCGTCATTGTATCACAAGTTAAAAACGCCTATCGCATCCCGCTTTTCTATCCTAACTACTCTTACATTTTTGGTCGTTTGTATGTTTTTCTCTATCTTCTACTGAGTGATTTATTATTTTACAAGGTTTAAGAGCATTTTTCTAGGTTTTGGCCAAAAAAAAACGCATATTTTCTAGATTTTCGGTCGTTTTTATAAATTTTTCGACCTATAGAAAATATCCCATTTTAGATTTTTTCCCCCGATCTGCTGTTCAAGAATAGCCAATTTTCCAACGTTTTAGGGCGTTTTTGATTGTCCAAGAAGCCCCAATTTTACTACAATTTTTATCGTTTTCTTCAACTTTTTGGCCTTCGGAGACCCTACCCAGTTAACCAGAGTTAAACTCAGTTTTTTACCGAGAAACGGACGTTTTCAACGATATTCAAGGAATCGTAATTTGCCGTTCTCGTATCCGACTCACCCAAGGTCATTAGCCTCGAGTCGGAATCATTATACAATCCGACTCAGTTGAGTCGTATACGTGAACGACTCACTTCCCGACTCCGAGTTAAAGTAAGGTTATATTTTACGAAGGTTATTTCTTATCTCTTTTAGTTTCGGGTTCGTAAATAAACTAGATTTACAACGGATTGGCTAAAACCGAAAAAGGAAATGGATCCCTACTTTTTGGAAGGATTTTGGAAGTAAAAATTAAAAAACTATCAAGGAAACTTTATACGCTAAGTAAAAATTGGTGGGAACGTTTTAGGGATAGGTAATTTCTATGTGCTGTTATATTTAATCGGAAAAACCATGTTTCGATTCATGATTTTGCTCTAGTGAGAGCATTGTGAACTAACTGAGTCGTAACGACTCCCTGAGACTTAAGCCTCTACGAGAAGACCTTTTCCGTTTTGTGAGTCGTATACGGGAAGTTCAATTTACGATTCCCTGAAACTCTCTAATTGGATGGAGGAACCAGCAAAACACCTATTTTTAGAGTACACAATTTATATATGTGCGCCCAATATCCAAATCAAGCGGACGACTTTTACAAAGTTTAAAATAAACGATTTCACTACCTTAAGAGAGTGATTGTCACTTTAATAAATCTTTTTTTAATTTGACTTTTGTGTGAGATCAATAAAACATTCGTCATACAAAAAAAGTTAACATTTTATATAGAATTTTCGAACAGGAATCTGTTGCTTCAGGGATATGACGCAACAGGTGTCTCCGCCAAGTCAATTTACTAAACTTTGTCCAATATCACGATAAAAGGCGCTTTTGACCAAAAGAAATTTTTATTTAACTTTTTTTTAACGCTTTTGTTTTGTTTTATATAAACCGTTTTGATTGAATTCCGATCGTGGCTTGGAATTAATATTTCAGTTTGCATTTCCTAGGGTAAACGAAAGGCCTCTCGCGTTTCTGAGCTGATGCATGAACCAAAGGTAATTTTCGAATTTAACCCGATGCAATCGTCAATAATTACTAGGCTGCCCACCCCGGATGTAATATTATTAATGGATTTTCGAAAATTGTTGCCTCTTTGGGGAAACGTTGAGGAGTATTTATTTTAAAATAGCGTTTATTTTCATTGAACCAAAATAATATTTCATTTCATTCATTTTCATTAATTTAAACAGATTTCCATTTATAAACTTAATCTCCCTACAACGGATTCAGGTCATTTTCGAATTTGAAGTCATGAGAAATGTAGATGTAAAATTGTTTTAAAAAAATTATTTAATTCAGGTGGAAATAGTTAACCTGATGAGGCTTATTACGCCGAAACCGGTCGTGAAATATGCGTTTTTTTCATCCTCTTTCCTCATAAAATATAAAAATTATTTATAACGTTCTTATAAAAAATAAAAAGTTGGAATTAATACAAATCGGTAGTATAAACAGAGACAAGGGAACCTACTTGAGCCCTATATAAGAAATCGGCCCTTAGGGAGAGCCATTATAAAGTTTATACCCTGAGCACTGATATGGTTCCCGGACTTAAAGTGTTGTCTGAGAGGTGGCTGGGGGTGGTCCACGGTATATTAACCCCATTTGGGACGGGTGACGCGTGACGGCGAATTATCATCGTCGAGTAGCGACGATTAACCAGAGCGGGGGAAAATTAGCTCGCAGACTTCGATAACTTTCAAACGTGTTCAAATCCTCTTTAAAATAACTCAAAGACGTTTTTCAGTAACTTAAATACATATAAAGAATAGTGTTTTTTACGAAAATTTTTCCAAAAAAATGGTTTAAAAAATACAAGGTTTGTAATTAAAAAAACGCCTACGGGCCTAGCGTGTAGATTAATTTTTTACAACCTTCACAATTTTCGTCCAAGATTTTTTTTAGATAGATTTTTGATTTTGTTATTATTATAAATAGGAAAAATATTGTAAATTAAATTTAAATATCACAAAATTAGCAATTGGAATATTCCAATTTTTTGATTGGTCGTTTTTTTATCCTACAACAAAATTTTAAACCTTTAATCATTCAAATTACCTGTTTTGCTCTTTCAAAATAATTTAGTTTTTATTCATGAACTTTCACATCTTGAGGAAACTCATAAGTTTACCTAACCAATCCTTCTCCTGTCTAATAAAACGTTTTAAATATTCCACAGTGTCTAAAATCTTTCCTCAATTATTAACATTATTCAAGGAGAAAATCTTGAATTCTCAGTTAGTATATAATATTACGCAAGATAAATAATTAATGTGGAAGAACAAAAAATTGTTGAAAAACCGCAAATTTATGCTTTTAAAAACCTAAATCCCAACATCGAAAACACTGATAAATGGCTTGATGTAGCCAAAATGGAAAACGTTCAAAAATTTGGTAAAATGACATTTTTTCGTCCGAAAAATTGAAGAAAACATCCAAAAATCCTGTAAAAAGGGTCCTTCTAGAGCAAAAATTGCTAAAACATTTTTTGGGAAAAAAAATTCCCCTAAAAATCGAGAAAAATGGATGTTCCGGACAGACGGCACCACAGACAACCTCATGGTTGGTAAAGACCACTTCAATATTTTCCTTTACAAAATACAAAAAAAATTTAAGAAATTTTTGTGAAAGAGTAAAAGGAACATCCTGGCTACTTATGTTAGCTAATTTATTTCATTTTCATCAATTTTTCCTCAAATAGAAAGAAACTAAATTAAAAGTAATTAAACTCTTCAAAAGAAAAGTATTTTAATACTTTATAATTCCGTCTTAAATTCCTATATCCTTTCTTATTTTTTTCCAGTTCTTTTTTCAGCTTTATTTATTTATTTTTGGTTGGGAACTAAATGAACTTTTGCACTAATTTAGGAACACCCATTATATTTTGATTTAATCCCATGTAAAACTAAAAAAGCCACCTAATAATGTTTGATGGATTAAAGCTTAATTATTTTAGAATTCTACCGAAATGCTGTATTAAAAGATAGTAAGTTTGGCTTTTTAGAGGGGTGAGTCGAAGACCAAAAGTTCGCGGCGTTTTGCTCAACCATTTTTCAAAGCATTGGAGTCTTGCATGTTTAGCCTATCTGCTTTTAAAGTCGAGGGTGGTGATTCAGTGAATGATTTAGTGGTTATTTACAGACTCTTCTTAAGTTAATAATTGAAAGTAGGTTTAATTCGATTCGGTTCTCGATGAGGAATGAGGGGGGATTGTGTTGATTCGAAGAGGGTGAAGTTTCAGGGTTGTTTAACTCCCCGGTGTTCCGTCGGTGAATTGGTTTTGTCCCTAAAACTAGCGAGTAGGAAGTCAAAGGAGAATGTGCGGGGCCCGGATCGTGAAAGTGCGGGCCGTCGGGGGGTTACATTATTGGTCGTGTCCTTCGAATAGTTACGCTTCAACAACTCAGAGGGACGTCCCCCTTTTCGCACCCTTCAACAAAGTCCCGCTACCCGGGTAGTCGAACTTTTTAGGGCCCAAAGAAGTCCGGAGATAAGAACTGGTGCTTTATTTTTCCGACTTTGTTCGGACCTCCCCGACCCCATTCACAAACCGAAAATCTAGACTTCCTAAACCCCCGAAAATAAAGCATTATCGCCTCCCTCTTTTTAGAACTATCAAAACTTAATCTTCACAGAATTTAATTAAAAATTTTAATATTTTCCTATAAAAGCATTTAACACTTTTCATACAGCCTCCCGTTAATCCCTTTATCTTAAGTGCAAATGAGTCACGCTGTCCCTTATTAACTCGGCCGAGTTCATAAACAAAAAAAATCTTAAATCAGACGAGGGTGGGTTGCTCTGAAATTTGAAAAAAGAAAAATGCTTAATAATTATTTATTATCAAATAATTAACCAATAATGGAGGAAGAATGACAGTGATAAAGGGTATCTCACGACGCGTTTCGGCTTAAAAAGCCTCGTCAGGTAAGCTATTCCCTCTATCACAATCAACAGCTCACCTGATGAGGCTTTTTAAGCCGAAACGAGTCGTGAGATACCCGTTATCACGGTCATTTCTTCCACCATTATTGATTACTTGATAGTAAAATCAACCCCCTTGCGGAATACATACGCAATAAAAATTAGAATGTAAGTAATTTTTATTTTGGTTTGCACATATGAAAAAAAATCTTAAGGCCTTTTTTTCGGTCTTTTTAATGCTTCTTCATAAAATTAAGGTTCAAACAACAATTTTTTAGTTCTCAAAGACGATTATTAAAGTACCCTCGACGGAAGTGGGCCCCAGACCTCGTAGCTTTTTTCTTTTCGTTTTTTTTTCTATTTCCCACGAAGTCTATCCACTTGAACTTCTCCCAAAAGTTCTGTTAATATGTATAAGTAATGAACATTTTCGTAAAAGCTAATTTCTTCTTTTGATAAAACAAACCCACGTGTTTCTACCTACTTTAAAATGTATCTAAATATTAGTGCTATAAATGCGAAAAATTTCAATAGTTTTAAATTAAAAATTAAAATTTTAAAACAGTGAAATTGTTTTAAAATTAAAATTAGAATTCATAAAATTTAAATCAATTTTACGATTAAAAAGACCTATTAGGTTTAATGTGTAAAATAAATTTTAAAAATGTTTATTTAATCATTGCAGATCCTCTGATTTATACGCCATTTTCCCGTCGTATTTTGTCGAAAAAATTTTCTTTGAATATAAGAAAGGAAAAAGAAAAAAGAAATTTTTTTTATGTGTGCGTATTTTACGAACCGGGTGCGATAACAATGAGGATGGTTGCGTGCAGTATCATCGTGTCATGACAGAGTCCTGATCGCTACTGGGTGAATCTGAGAGGGCCACTCGCCTTTCGCCTCCTGCCCTCCCTCGGAAAGGGTGTGGGAAATGCCTCGGCGCTTGCCTAAAACTAACTCTTTAGCCTTATCAAAAGGTACGCCGACTATCGTTTTCCTGCGTTTTATCTTGTAAATCAATTTTTTAATATTTTCTTACTTTGATGTAACGACATTTGGAATTTTTTTTCCTGAACTCTTTTCTACTTTCTTGTTTCTTCTCAACTGTAAAAATCAACCAAAAGTTATGAGGGCTGTAGTAAAAATTCAAAATAATAAGAGAGACGCCTTGTATGCGGAAAATGGAATAAATTTTCAATGCAGAGATAAACGCGAGGCAAACTCATTGCCATACCGAAACCCTTTATTGCTCTCGTATCTTTTCAACATAACGAAAGGGAAAAAAACATGATCATAATTTGAAAAGTAGTAAACTATTAAATATTTTTATTCAAATATGTAGGGGAAAAAGCTAATACAAAACTTTAATTCCCTCACCAAAATACCGAAGAAAACGCCCAAAAACCAGTTAAACTGTTTTTTTTTTATGATAAAATCAATGAAAAAGCCCAATAATCAGGGAAGAGAGGTTATAATCGGGGAAAAAAATTGAATAAAATTGCCGAAAAGCAAAAATGGAGTCTTTTGACCAATAACCCAAAAAACTTCAGCAAACTTTCTAGAATCTAGAGCAGTGATTCTCAACGGGGGCGCTGGGAAGTTGCTGGGGGGCGTTAAGCAAAATTTGGATGATAGGGGGGGCTAAGTGGCTGGCGGCGTTAGCGTGAGTCCTTTTTTTCAATTTAATTGTTATTAATGCGATAAAAAATTTAATTCCAAAAAAAGGCCTATCTATACTTAACAAAATCAGGGTCTCTTAGAAAATCGAGGCGCTTGAGATACTAAGCCAGCATGACCGCCAAGTCTTGGGTTTAGTATGACAAAAGAAAATTTCAGGAGAGATGAAGAGCCCGTGCTCCCGTTTTTAAGCTCCTCTTGGCGGCGTCGCGAAATGCTTGTTTACAGATAATATATTAATCAGTGATTACTAATGAGTTAGATGATAATATGTTATCGATTACTCTGAACTCCTTCGGAGTAATGAAAACTTCAATTTCAACCATCTCATTAAGTAGTGTAGTACCTAGTTTTATATTGGTTTCAATAGAATACTTTCATATATTTTCAACCTCATATTACTTTTTCGGCAAACTACCCTTTTTTTTAATTTTATTATAGTTTTTTGTCTTTTTTTTTTTTTCTTAAGTAGGGAAGGGGCGGTAAGTATTTTCCTCCTCTTAGGGGGCGCAGGCTTCAAAAAGGTTGAGAACACTGATCTAGAAGATCGAGGTACAAAATTACATTGCTGGAGCAAAGTGGAAAGAAGGATATTACTTAATTATTAAGGTAGAAAAAAGGAAAGCCTACGCCTCTACAGGTAACTCGCGTGGGCGTGAACAGCCGTAATTTCTCCCTACTATCGAGAGAAAAATAAAAAATAAATTCTTATTGAGGAGAATTTAGTGAAGATTGGGCCAAAATTTTAGTAAAATCTGTAAGAACCTCTTCCAAAATAACGTGGAGAGTATTACAATAGCTTGTTGAGAAAGTTAAAAGATCCAGAGTAATTCCCTCTTTCCTCTTTTTGCTCCGGATTCAAAATTTTCTCATGCAGCATCGACCGATACTTTTCTAATTAGCAGGCTTAAACATTTTTCGGGTATTAAGTTTAAAATACAAATTAATTCCCAAATTAAGAGGACTGTTTTAAAGCGGATTAAAAACATATTAAGTAATGCTTACTGTAATTATCTTATAGACATCATTAGTCTATGGAATATTATTTTTCAAAAGCCTTTCATCATGTAATTTGCTTAGCAAAAACTGATAAACTGGTTGTTTTGTTCCGTCTCTAAAAGCCCAAGTTTTTTGAGGAAGTTGCAAAAAACAGTTCAACTTGACTTCTAATGTTAGGATATTTCAATTTTTAATGAGGAAGATGTGATGAATAATATAAGATTTCAAATTAATCGATTCAGGAAGCGTACGCCTTTTGGAGATCAAGGGGGTTTTGGCGAGTTTTTTCCCGAGAAGAGAAACGTTTAATTCAAAGATTTATTTCGGACGTTGAATATCGAGGTGACATTACCACTTGCTATTCGGCTCAGGGAGGCGGAGATAAAAATGTAAGAGATAAAAAAAAATTCCTCCCGCAGTTTCTGTTCTAGCTAGGAGAGGGCTATTGATTCTATATAGGTCCCCCGACATATTATAGAATTCTCGAAGCGTGCCCTCCTAACTGGGAATGGCTCGCTCAGTGCCTTTCGGGTCAAACCTTCTCTTACATAAAGAGACCTGAGGACCAGTAGGGAATTAGCAATAGACGTCATCCACCGAACAAAAATGCATTCTGCATATTTCAACGTCCAAAAGAACAATTTTTACTTATTTTTAGAATAATCTTCATAATATTAATTGAATTCATGACTTCACCCTTGATATGACATTCTGTGAATTATTTACAATACACCTAAGGATAGACAATTACGTTTACATTGATGCGTGGTATGGCACCATGTTTATCATTTTTTATTAGTCGATTGATCGCAAATTATTTATTTGGAAGGCTTTCAAAACTGAAACGTCATTACTGAGAGGGAAAATGAAACAAAAACAAATGTTGCCAACAAACTTTACAAAATCCAAGATTTTATCATTTTGATGGTGCTGAATTTTCAAATCACCTGCCCTTAAAAGTCATTAGTTACATACTTAGGTCTTAAAATCAATGGCCGAAAAACAGAGAAAAACGTCCAAAAATCCGGAAGAAAGGTTTTTTTTTCCCCGATACACCTAGAAAATTTTCATAGATCACTCAAAAATGGAGATTCAGGACCAAAACATCGATGGACTCCAGTAAAAGACAAATTTAAAGGCTCTTCAGAAAGGTTTATGTTGTCTACCCTGTATATGGTTTTTGAGATATTTGAGTCAGAAGCTAAAAAAAATGAATATTCTCCAAGTCAAATTTAAAACAAGGGTATCTCAGGAACGCCTTTTTACTTCATGTACAATTTTAAACAAAAATTAGCTTCAAGAAACGATTCACCTTAAAATCAATCATTTAAAAAGACGAAGAAATTCACTTGGTTATAAGTGTAGGGCGATTATCATTTTTTATTGACAATTTTCAATTTCCCAGAAGGGGCTGATGGGTTTTATTCTTCTGTTTGAGAAACATGGAGCAACAACGGGCAGATGGAGCTTATAAAAATTGCCGAATTTATTACTATCTATATGGATATTTTAAAGGTAATTAAACTATTCGGTGAATGTTAATTAATGATTTTTTTTATAAGATGGTGCTTCATTTTTGACGTATTTTATGATGGTTGGGTTCAGTTTCGGAGCTTTTTGGGCTGCCAAGTCGATCGTTTTTCCGGGCGAAGAGACCATACGTTCGATAAGTGCTCAGTATACTTTGGTCTCGATGAATATTTTGTTTATGACGTATCCCGTTTGTTCAAATCGTAAAATGATCTTGGAGATAGCCAGAAATTTGGATGTTATACCGAAGTTTGACGTGCCGTGGAGCACAATGGAAGAATATGAACATCTTTGGAAAGAAACGAAGAATTCGAACACGGGGAAATATTTGAAAATTCAAAAATATACGATGTTTATTTCAAATTTTCTGCATACGATTCGTCCTTTTGTGTTTCATTACGTTCTAGGGAAGCCACTAAAACTCCGACTTCAGGTAGGTTTAGTTTCAGGCCGCCCGCGGCCTAGTTAACAACATTCTCACTACTTTTTGGCGTTTTTCTTTGGTCTTTCGTCTGAGAAACACACTTTTTAGCAGATTTTCAGGGGTTTTTTTGTAGGTGTCGCGTCCATTAAACGCTCTTTTGGAAGTTTTCAGGAATTTTCCTTTCCCCTTTCCCCATTTTACTTAATTTTGGGGCAACTTCCCTTTTTTCCCAATCCCCCATTTTTACTTAATTTTGGGGCAACTTCCTCGGTTTTTTCCCAAATCCCCCCTTTTTACTTAATTTGGGGCAACTTCCTCGGTTTTTTCGCCAATCCCCACATTTTTACTTAATTTTGGGGCAATTTTCAGGTTTTTTCGACAATCCCCTCATTGTTACTTAATTTTGGGGCAATTTCCTCGGTTTTTTCGCCATCCTCCCCCCCCCACCATCAGACAGCCTTATTTTTGTTTTAAAATTGCCCTTTTTTAGCAAGACCAGAAAATGTTTATTTATTCGCAACGCTTTTTTTGGCGGATGAGATCGCCGTCTGGGTGGTGAACAACGCGTGTGTGACGACACTCGAAATATTTCGACCCTCATTCTAAATCTGAAAGTTCATTTTGAACTAATCGAGATGGCGATACTAGAAACATCTTATAAAATCGAATGGACGTCTTATTACATCAAATAATAAATCACCACCAAAAATTACTAAGGTAATAAAATGTTTCTACAGAATAAATCAACAAAAATTTCCAGAATCTATGATGACATAAAAAGCATTTTTCAAACTCTTTTTTGTTCGGTTTATTTCGCACTTTTTGCCACAGCCGCTGTAACAAGAGGAACTTTGGTAGACGTAAGAACTAAAAATGGATTTTCAAACTCTCCAATCAGGGAATTTCAAAATATAAAAAAGTTACAACATTTTTTAGGCATTGGAATTTGATGTACTTTTAATGCAAATTATGATCGTGGTCGTCACAACGCTTTATCTCCTCCCATTCTGTCTTGTGATGGAATCTCTCATGGATGCGGTAAGCCTTTTTTCCTTTTTTTTGGTCGTCACAACGCTTTATCTCCTCCCATTCTGTCTTGTGATGGAATCTCTCATGGATGCGGTAAGCCTTTTTTCCTTTTTTCATCTTAAATTTGAAAATTTCAGAACCGAAGTTTCCAGACGGCGTTTTACAGATGCAATTGGCTCAAATACCCGAAAGACATGCAATGTTTTTTATTTCGCTATGCTTAGGTCTTCAAGGGACTTAACAATCTCAATTTATAACAAAGGGCCATCTTTGGACCTTCAAAGTTATGCAGCTGTAAGCTCCAGTTAAAATAATTTTTAAAAAATCAAATTTTTTTTTTTTTAACATTGTTCCAACCCAAGGGTTCCAACTGAAGTTTCAAACTGGTTTCCTGGAGCTTGCGCAGAACGATTTGACCGTCTTTGACGAAAACAGACTTCGGATTTGACGGAAAATGGGGTTTGCAACTCCTGGAGCATCCGCAGAAGGTTTTTTCAAATTTGACGTAAGTTGACTTGAGATTTGACGGACAAACGATTTTAACGACGTCAAATATGAAGTCCATTCCTTCTGCGCATGCTCCAGTAGTTTCAAACCGATTTCAAACTGGGGTTGGAACAAAGCTAATGTCTTTTACGTCTTAGATATTGATTCGAAAATTCAACAGCTACAGTCGGTGGCCACAAAATAGTTGCCTCCCGAATCCACTGTTGACGAAGTTAACTCACAAAGCGAGAAAGAGATAAGCAAAGAAGCAGAATAGTTGTAAAGCTGGTTTGTCGAAAAAACTGAAGAAAACTTCCCAAAATCTGGCAGAAAGGAAAGTTTTTTAGATCAAAAAAGCTCAAAAATGAAGTTTCTCGGCCTAAAGATCGAAGACAACTTGGGGAAGTTTGGTGATTCAGGTAAGTTTGGCGTTACTATTATTGGTGCTATTCTAGTATGTGGTGACAAGCAGTTTCCGATCGCCCTAGCTGTAAATAATAAAATTTGAATCCTTTTATTTCTTGAAAACTTCTGATAAAAGGTGACCAAAAAACCGTAGTGAACAACCAAATATCCAATGATAATTTAATTTTTGGACCACAAACATAAAAAAAACGCCCTAAAATCCTGCTAAAAGCTAAAAATGAAACAAACATTGAAAACCGACAAAAAAGGTGTATTCTAGGGTAGATAAAGCGGAAAAAAATTCTAAAAATTTTTGTAAAATGGGTTTTTGGGGCAAAACACAAGGAAAAACGCTTGAAAATCATGTCCATTTATTCTTTTGACTTGATTTTGACTTCTTAAATGCTCAATAGGCCGACATTTCGAGCATTCTAGCGGTATTTGCCGCTACCACCAATAGTGCTTCTGCTTACCCCTAGATAGAAGAAGTCATATTCACACGTTGTGTTAATAAAATAGGGAAATTTTTTTCCCTTTCTATAAGCTTGGCACCACTGAAATATTGACAACCGTTATCTATTTTACATAAGATAAACCTTTATCACTCACTTCTCGTAATTGATCTTTTACGATTAAAAATACGTTTTTAACCCTTGTAAGTTATTGAAATTTAATATAGAGACATAATTATGTCTTTAAAATTTTATTTTTTCATGAATTTTCTTGGCTTAAATTATGTCATGTGTCAAAATTCTGTTCTGTTGTTGCCTTTAGGATTTTACCAAAACTTTGATTTATTTAGTGTTTAGATTGAAATTAAATTTTTTTTTAAACTTATGGTTAAAAAGATGATTTTAAAGTTTTCGCGATTAATTCACCATAGGTACATATAATAAAAGTTGCAAGACATGAAAGACTCAAATTCTGAAAATAGTTCTCTTACTCCTTTTTCTAGGACGATGGGTAACGTGAGCCGGAGAATTCTCAATTTTAAGCCTAACCTCGGTATCTTTGTCGCTTATTTGTTCTGTTATCTTTGTGTTTATGTTTTCAGTTTTTTTAACGAGACTCAATGGGTTTAGGTAGGTCGCAGCCGGTCGATATGAGTGGTCCAGTAGCGCTGTTTGTGAAAGAGGCGATTCTTCAAGATACGGTCGTCATTTTCTCAAAGACTTATTGCCCATACTGCACAATGGCGAAAGAGGTTACTTCCATTTTTTTCAATACAATCAACTAAAATTATTTTCTTAGGTTTTTCAAAAACTCCAGAAAAAGTTCACTACCATCGAACTTGACAAAAGAGACGACGGAGATCAAATTCAAAGTGTCCTCGGCGAGATGACTGGAGCGAGATCGGTAATTCTTTTTTTCCATCAAGTTCATAATTTCTTTTTTAAGGTTCCTCGAGTTTTCATCAATGGCGAATTCGTTGGTGGAGGCACCGATGTCAAAAGTCTATACGAAAAAGGCGAACTTCAAAAATTGCTTGAATAAAAACGATTGTAAATGAAATGGATTAATCAAATTTTGTTTAAGACAGTATTTGTATTTAAAGATTATTAATACACATTTTAACATAAATGATAAAATGTTTTTGTGGATTACCAAATTTTGACTAATTTCAACTAGGGTTGTTGCGATACTTCCGATATATCGGAATATCGATATTTTCCTTCCGATATATCGGTTCATCCGGTATTTTCCTTCCGATATATCGGTTCATCCGGTATTTTCCTTCCGATATATCGGTTCATCCGATATTTTCCTTCCGATATATCGGTTCATCCAATATTTCCTTCCGATATATCGGTTCATCCGATATTTTCCTTTCGATATGTCGGTTCATCCGATATTTTCCTTCCGATATATCGGTTCATCCGATATTTTATCCGATACGATATTCCTTACCGATATATCGCGATATTCTTGGAATATGATCCAAAAAAAAAAATGGGGCAACACATGGATAACTGTTATCATCCGATGCGATATATCAAGATATTTCGGAATTATCGCGATATTCTCCTTCCAATATTTGCGATATTTTCCTTCCGATATATCGGTTCGTCCGATATTTTCCTTCCGATATATCGGTTCATCCGATATTTTCCTTCCGATATATCGGTTCATCCGATTTTTTCCTTCCGATATATCGGTTCATCCGATATTCTCCTTCCGACATATCGGTCCATCCGATATTTCCCTCCGATATGTCGGTTCATTCGATATTTCCTTCCAATATATCGGTTCATCCGATATTTTCCTTCCGATATATAGGTTCATCCGATATTTTCCTTCCGATATATCGGTTCATCCGATATTTTCCTTCCGATATTGGTTCATCCGATATTCTCCTTCCGACATATCGGTCCATCCGATATTTTCCCTCCGATATGTCGGTTCATTCGATATTTCCTTCCAATATATCGGTTCATCCGATATTTTCCTTCCGATATATCGGTTCATCCGATATTTTCCTTCCGATATATCGGTTCTTCCGATATTTTCCTTCCGATATATCGGTTCATCCGATATTTTCCTTCCGATATATCGGTTCATCCGATATTTTCCTTCTGATATATCGGTTCTTCCGATGTTTTCCTTCCGATATATCGGTTCATCAGATACGATATTCCTTACCGATATATCGCGATATTCTTGGAATATGAATCCGAAAGAAAAATGGGGCAACACATGGATAACTGTTAACATCCGATGCGATATATCAAGATATTTCAGAATTATCGCGATATTCTCCTTCCGATATTTGCGATATTTTCCTTCCGATATATCGGTTCATCTGATATTTACCTTCCGATATATCGGTTCATCCGATATTTGCGATATTTGTACCGATATTTTCCTTCCGATATATCGGTTCATCCGATATTTTCCTTCCGATATATTGGTTCATCCGATATTTTCCTTCCGATATATCGGTTCATCCGATATTTTCCTTCCGATATATCGGTTCATCCGATATTTACCTTCCGATATGTCGGTTCATCCAATATTTTCCCTCCGATATGTCGGTTCATCCGATATTTTCCCTGCGATATGTCGGTTCATCCGATATTTTCCCTCCGATATATCGGTTCATGCGATATTTTCCCTCCGATATGTCGGTTCATCCGATATTTTCCTTCCGATATATCGGTTGAAAATATCGGATGAACCGATATATTGGTTCAACCCAGGCCATATTGAATCAACCCTAATTTCAACCTAGGTCGTTTTCCTATAATTGAGCTCTCAAATTTTTCTGTGAATAATACTGGATGGCTGTTTGTCTGAGAATGCGAGAAGGTAGAGAAGAACAACTGTCCGTTAGTTTCTTGGCACATAAAAGATGAAAAATCTGTAGGAAATGGAGTATAAAATGGAGAATCAACTCCTTGAGAAAAATAAAAACAGAAATAGGACTTTTATTTGAAAAAGAAAATTAAAAAAAACTTATTCTTAATGAGATTTCATATGGTTTAACAAATATTCATTCTTCGAAAATGTAAAACTACATTTGGGACATCGAAAGCCTTCCGCAGGTTTTGAACTTTGGGCGACGGTATCTTTAGACGATTTTTCGCCGCCTTTAGGATGCTTTTTTTGAATGTGGGAATAAAGCGATCTTTTCGATGTGTACATATTCGAACAAAACTGACATGAAACATAATCTACATCGTTTTTCGTATTCTCAGGAGTTTTTTCAACGTTTTTCGTATTCTCAGGAGTTTTTTCAACGTTTTTCGGTTTTTCTTTAACCGGCTTTTTGATTGGCGCAGTTTTTGGTAGGCAGACATGTTCGGTATCTGGGAAGTACATAAGGTTGCAAGGATTACATAAAATGGCATTTTCATCTGGATGTTTAGATTTAACGTGAAATTTCAGCGATGTCCAATATTTGTACTTTAGGTTGCATAAAATACACACAAAATTTAACACCTCATTTATGTCATTAGATATAGTCGCTGCTGGTTCAGCAGGGACTTCTTCTGTAGTCTCAACATCCATTTTTTCATCTTCAAAACCGCCGTATATCACAGTGGCGGTTGAAAGTCTACTTTTTTTATGTTTTTCCTTTAAATGTTTCATCAAATCAGGGCGATTGTTGTAATTTTCACCGCAGAATATGCACCAGTTGATTATGGCGCCTTTATGCTCGACTTTAATATGGCGAGAGAAGAATCCCATGGATTGAAAAGGCCTGTCGCAGATCTGGCAAATCTTCGGTTCATCGACATGAGCGATTTTAAAATGTATTCGTAAAGCAAGAGCACTCTTGTTAAATTTTTGGCAGATGTTGCATTTTATTATTTTATTTTTGTGTTTCTCTTTCTCTTCTTCGTGATCAGAGGACATATGAGATTCCCATAATTCCGGCTTGGAAAAAGAAGCGGTGCAGAAGAGACACTCAAAAAGAGGTTGGAGACTATGGGTCGTTTTATGAGCCTTTAGTAATTTGATGGAACTAAATGTCTGCTCACATAAATTACAAGAATGCGAGGATTCTTTAGACTTTGAATCATCAACCATGTCTTCTTCTATAGGAATATCTTCAGGTTCTTCTGGTGCTTCTGGTTCAGGTTCTGCTATGTCTTCAGGAGCTGATTCTAGAGCCTCTTCTGCAGTCTCTTCAGCAAAAGATTCTCCTTTTTTAATATAGTTTTCATTGTGTTTTTCACGTATGTGTAACATAAGTGATGATCTAGTGGTACCAACATTTTCTCCGCACCTTCTACAAATTTTAGTATTCGGAGTCGGAGTACTCGGATTTGGTGAAGATTTCTTCTTTTTGTTCTTTTTCTTTTTGTCGATCTTCGGTGAGCCGCATTTCTTAACATGTTTTATATATGATTTATATTTGGTAGAAAATGCACATTTTGCACAATGGAATTTGGTTTCAGTGTGGCACTGGAGATGCGTTTTAAGTTTGTTTGCTGTTGAAAACTCTTTCCAGCATGTAACACAACTGTAATCTGTTTCGACGATATTGTGGAAAGCATAATGTGCCTGAAGGTCGAAAAGTTCTTTAAAGACTTCTTTACATTCAGGACATTTATGTAAAATATGCTCTCTAGCATGCAATTTTAAATCGGCTTCGCTTTTAGCAGCATATGGACATTTGTCACATTTAAAAAGCTTGACGATCTTCTTCGGTTTTTTATGTGACTCAACATGCTTAACGAGTTCGCCTTTGGAACAACATTTGAAAGTACAATCTAAACATTTAAATGTTTTATCATGTTTGGTGAGATGATGTTGAAATTTGGGCCAGTTGGCAGTCTGAAATGTGCATTCTTCGCAGTTGAAACGGCGGTTGACGATATCGATGAGAGGCAAGATGTGTTCGAAATGACGAAGGACGTGCTTACCGTAGCTAACATAGTCTGAATCTGTATAATCGCATTCTTTACAGTGGTAACAATGTTCTTTGGAAATATGTTCTCTCAATGCAGCATCGGTGTCACAAGTGAATTTACAGCCTGCGCAGCTGAAAACAGCAGAGCAGTCTTTCAGATGTTTCTCAAACTGATCACCGTCTTTTGTTTTCAACGGACAGTTTTCACATTGAAAAATTTCCTGGTGGCTTTTCAAATGTTCGGCGAAGATCGCTTGGTTCGTGTCCGTGAACGTACAGAGAGTCTTCGTACCATCAGGAGCAAATGAGCAGACTCGCTTGCAGCGATACATCAATTCAAAATCGCCTTCTAGCATCTTGGTCTGCAAAAAGACATTAAAGGTCTATCATGAATTACTAAGAGAGCTACTTACATAAAGGGATTCTTCCAACAAATCAGATTATACGATATTAATAAAATAAACAACCTATAACGTCACTTCATTTTTAAGATTCCGGTTTGTTTATTGTTGCAACATGAGATTATAACAATGCTATCAACTCCACTGGGTACAGAGCCAAACCTTAGAGCAACTTATGTCTTATGGTATCCTCATCGATGTATATACTAAACCTGGTTTAGTATATACATCGATGGGTATCCTTGCCAGATGGCATGACCTTGGCATAAACGGATAAACCCGAGTGCCGCAAAAAGGCACGAGTCTTTCTGCCCGAGATTTTCATGGTCGTGTGATGCCAAAAAAACCGGTTTTTGAGGGTTCTCTATTTTTCTTGAGATAAACAATATTCTTGAGGTTTTTCCACGATTTTTTTTTTTTCTTCAAGGAATCCCCCTTTTAACCAGTCTTTCTTCTGGTATAAACATCCGTCGTGGGTATCACAAGAAATTTCTTAAGGAAGGATGGATCATTCCTCTGTTGACCAAAACTTGATTAAAAATCATTATAAGATTGTCTTTAGGTTCCTGAGGTCTAGAAGAGACATTACCTATCTAGTATTTCTTCCGGCAAAAACCGTCCGTCCTGGGTATCACGAGAATTTTCTTAAGAAATGGATATTCCCGAGTGCCACAAAAAAGGCACGAGTCTTTCTGCCAGCCATAACAAGATTTTCATGGTCTTGCAAAGCCGAAAAACTGGCTTCTGAGTGTTCTCTGTTTTTCTTGAGATAAACAATCTTCTTGGGGCTTTTCCACGATTTTTTTTCTTCAAGGAATCCTCCTTTCAACCAGACTTTCTTTTGGATAAAACGTCCATCGTGGGTATCACAAAAAATTTCTTAAGGAACATACTGATGGATCATTCCTCTGTTGACCAAAACTTGATTAATAATCATAAGAAGTCTGTAGGTTTCTGGGTCTAGAAAGCCATTAACCAGTCTTTCTTCCTGCAAAAACCGTCCATCGTGAGGATCACAAGAGATTTCTTAAGGAACTTAACTTCTTTAGGACACTGATGGAGCTTTCCTCTGTTGACCATAGATTAAAAATCATTATAAGATGAAGTTGGTGTAGTTATGGATAAATCTAGGAATTTATCCATAACTACACCAACTTCAATGACTACATCCTAGGATAAAAAACAAAACATCATTATAAGATGGTCTATTGGTTCCTGGGGTCTAGAAGAGCCCTTATTCTTTCTTTTAACCAGCCTTTCTTCCTGCAAAACCGTCCTTCGTGGGTGTTTTACTCAGGAAGTTCTTTTAACCAGTCTTTTGGCCAGTTTCCAAAGAACCACCACTCAAGGATTCATTTCCAAAGCCTTTATTATACAAAAGAAAACAGCAAAACAACAAATACAAAGAATCAGATGAAAAATATGGATTTTTGGAACCTAGGGTCAAGATTCTTTTGATATCTCTTTAAGCCGATTTAATATCTCTTTAAGCCGTTTTTATATCTCTTTAAGCGGTTTGGATTCTCTTTAAGCCGTTTTGATATCTCATTAAGCGGTTTTGATATATCTTTAAGCGGTTTTAATGTCTCTTTAAGCCGTTTTAATGTCTCGTTAAGCCGTTTTAATGTCTCTTTAAGCCGTTTTAATGTCTCTTTAAGCCTCTTTATACATCTTTAAGCGGTTTTATATCTCTTTAAGCCGTTTTGATATCTCTTTAAGCGGTTTTGACATCTCTTTAAGCCGATTTAATATCTCTTTAAGCCGTTTTGATATCTCTTTAAGCCGTTTTGATATCTCTTTAAGCCTCTTTTATACATCTTTAAGCGGTTTTATATCTCTTTAAGCGGTTTTGATATATCTTTAAGCGGTTTTGATATCTCTTTAAGCGGTTTTAATGTCTCTTTAAGCCGTTTTAATGTCTCTTTAAGCCGTTTTAATGTCTCTTTAAGCCGTTTTAATGTCTCTTTAAGCCGTTTTAATGTCTCTTTAAGCCGTTTTAATGTCTCTTTAAGCCTCTTTTATACATCTTTAAGCTGTTTTATATCTCTTTAAGCCGTTTTGATATCTCTTTAAGCGGTTTTGATATCGCTTTAAGCTGTTTGATATCTCTTTAAGCGGTTTTGATTTCTCTTTAAGCCGTTTTAATGTCTCTTTACCCGTTTTTTATCTCTAGACTCTAGAACATCTACTTCCAAAAACCGTGGAAACTAAAATTCAAACTTTAAAAAATGAGGCGGGGTAAACGTAGCGCTCTCAACCAGTCGTGTTTAAAACCATATTTTAACCTATTCTCAAGGTTTTCCTGCCAATGAAAATAAAAATTTAAAAGCCACGTGATGCAAGAGTAATCATAAAATACCAAAATGCGTATTGAAAATTGTTATTTTTGTTCTTCAAGAATATATCCCGGACATGGAATCCAGTTTGTCAGAAACGACTGCAAGGTATAATCCTTTAATATATTTTAAAGTTAATCTTTTTCTTCAGATTTTTAAGTTCTGTCGTTCGAAATGCCACAAAGCTTTCAAAAGGAAGAAGAACCCAAGGAAAGTCAAGTGGACGAAGGCGTACAGGAAGACGGTCGGGAAGGAACTTGCCGTCGACCCTTCCTTCGAATTGGAAAGAAAAAGAAACATCCCCATGAAATACGACAGAGAATTTTGGCAAAAAAGCGGTAAAAATAATTCTTTCCATGTTCCTCGTAAGCTCAAAATCTCTTTTTTAGTTGAGGCGATGAAGAAAATAGAAGCGATTAAATTAAAACGTCAAAATACTTACATAATGCAGCGGCTTAGAAAAGGTCGAGAATTAGAAAACCAGAGGGACATCAAGGAAGTTCAACGTGACCTTTCGATGATCAGATCTCCCGCCGCAGGTATTTTATTTCTTCCCATCTATTATTTTGTTGTTTAATTTATTTTTGTAGGCCTCAAAGAAAGAGAAGCCGAGTCTCTTATTGAAGAAATTCACGATTCTGACGTTGAAATGGAAGAGCACCCTAAAGCCATGGAAGTTGCTTAATTTTTATTTTCTTATTTTGTGTAAATATAATTTTTTCCTTTTATGTTATTATTTCCTTGTCGTCTTAACCAATAGCAAGGGCTCTCATTTTGTGAGGTTGTGTGGACCCCAAGATCTCGTTGGGGATGCCCATGGAGTTTACAGTTTTATCAGTTGCTTGGTGTTTAACGTCTTTTTTCCTCAATTTTTGGTGTAAAAACACCCATTTCTGAGTGTCAAGCACTCAGTTTATTTGTGGTCTACAAACGTCCTTTTAATTTGGTGTTCAAACACCTTTTTTTTTCAAATTTATGGTGGTCTTCATCGGTCTTTTGGACGGAAAAGGTGTAATATGTGTAGGTGTATTGGTGTAAAAACACCCATTTCTGAGATTCAAGCACTCAATAAATTTATGGTCTACATACGTCCTTCTAATTAGGTGTTCAAACACCTTTTTTCGAATTAATGGTGGGGGAGTTTAACGTCTTTTTTCCTCAATTTTTGGTATAAAAACACCTGAGCGTCAAGCACTCAGTAAATTTATGGTCTACAAACGTCCTTTTAATTGGTGTTCAAACACCTTTTTCAAATTTATGGTGGGGCGTTTAACGTCTTTTTCCTCAATTTTTGGTGTAAAAACACGCATTTCCGAGTGTCAAGCACTCAGTAAATTTATGGTCTACAAACGTCCTTTTAATTGTGTGTTCAAACACCTTTTTCACATTTATGGTGGTCCTCATCGGTCTTTTGAACCGAAAGGTGTAATATGTGTAGGTGTATATTGGTGTAAAAACACCCATTTCTGAGCGTTAAGCACTCAGTAAATTTATGGTATACAAACGTCCTTTTAATTGGGTGTTCAAACACCTTTTTTCAAAGTTATGGTGGTCTTCATCGTTATTTAGAACTAAAAAACACGTTTTTAATAGGATTTTCAGGTGTTTTTGTTATTTTTTCAAGCCCTGTATTTAAATTAAACTCCCATGTTTTGAATTTGGAATCCAAATATGAAGGGTTTGTTTTTCTTCTTTATTGAGTCTTATCAAGGATAGATAAAATAATTTATGTCAATATTTATATAATTTACAAACAAGTTTCACTTATTTACATATCAACTACAAATATATGTATATATTTACAAAGACCTGTTATCAACAATTTTTTTTATTTTATACAAGCTACGTAAATATAAAACTTATAATTTAGGTTGTTTTAAGTTTTTAAAAATTGTTCCGACAAGGGGAAGAGTAGCGAAGTAACAAAATGTACAGTCTCAGAGATTAATCGGTGTCGGAGCCGACAGGATTTTTTTTCCGTTTTTAGTTTGTCTTGGTTTAACGATTTCTTCATCCTGAAAATTTGATTAGAGGGGATTAAGGAATGAAAGAGGATACCTCGCTTGTTTCTTCTGATGAGTCTGAGGCGACGTCTTTGGCGATTTTCTTTTTGGCGAGGCTGTTGGCAGGCCTGCGACCTCTCCCGCCACCTTTGCCACGTCCGGTCTCTTCGACTTCGACCAGAGCGAAAAGATTGCTGAACTGACTTTTCTGCGATTCCGTACATGACGACTGGGCTTGCTGAAGAGCCTTTTGCATCACATCAAACTTATAGAGTTGTTTCGTCCCAGATCTAAGCCTGTCCAAATGGCCTAAAATGCGATCTGCTGAAGGTGCAGCGGAGGCTCTCGTCCCTGTCCGTTTTCGCTTACTCGGCGATGCTACTGCCGGACACCGGCTTGAAAGCAACGACGCAATCAAATCGGCTAAAGTAGATTCATGGTCACGGCACCACGAAAGCAGAACGGACACCACAAACAAATCACAATGTGGGCCAACATCTCTACTCAAAACCTGCTTCACTAATTCAGCCGTCGGCCTAAAAATCAAGTCAATAAAGACCACATAGGGGTCTTCCAAAACTCACTTTTCTTGCTGCAGCATAAGTAAAATGGCCGTCAAAGCCTCCGCATGACTAGCAAAATCAAGTTTCGTAAGGACGGGTATTATATTCGAAATAGGAAAACTATGGGCGGAGACTATCTGCCATAGACAGACCTGCTCAAACGTTTCCCACATAAGAGAAGACGTCAAATATGCTGAAGTACATCATCTTGTAACATAACTAAACTTCCTAAAAAGCTTCATTAAAAACAAAAAGGGTTTCATTAAACACAAATACCTTGAACTATCCTGCAGACCAATTCTTGAAGTTGTCTAGCATCTACACTGGATACGACAAGATGTAGAAGATTCGCATGCCCGATAGAAATGTTGGGAAATTCATTATAAACTGCAGGTGCTAACCAGCAGAGAAGCTGAACATCATCTTCTTGACATAACTAAAGCAAATATTAATATTTTAGGGGTACAAATTAAAAGTACCTTAAGATCGTCATAAATACAGTCTTCCAGTTTTTATCGATTTGATCGCAGAAATCTCGATATCCTTGCATTTTGTCGCTCCTTGAATTTTCAGTCTCGTCGGATGCCGAACTGGCGTTGATATAATACATGAGGAGATAACCAACTCTGGGCTGAAAGACGTACATTTCTGCGAGGAGTAAACAAATCGCATTTCTCCTTTGGTCGCATTCTGAAAGCTCGACTAAATTCCTTAATAAAACAAACAGCGGCTTCCCGATGCTATCTTCTAAAGTCCTGGAAATTTGAGGTTAAAAAGTTTGCTTAAAGATTTAACTTACTCAGGGGTTACTGTTTCGGGGAAGACCCTCCCTTCAAGATGAGTTTGCAAAATATCACAGAGGCAATTAGCTAAAGTGGTTAATGTGTCGTCATCAATATCTTCATCTTGGATGACGCACTGAGCGAGTTTTTCCATTATTTCACATCTCGCTTCATTATCTGTTTCCGAGTTTAACTCCTCAACGGTTTTCTTCAGTTCACCTTCAAGGTTTTTGGAAACTTCATTCCTTTCTTCTTCTTCTTTAACTTTGACTTTTTCCGCATCTTTCTTTTTTGATTTCCCCTTCGTTTTCGTCTGCTCTTTTTCCATTTTAATCTCCCTTTCGGTTTCCTCGTCGCTAAAAACAGCCTCAGCCTGAGTACCGTTGTGATTCTCCACTTCTGGTGGTCCCACTTCCATCTCTTCATCTCGAATATCGTCAATTCTACTTCCTAAAAACATAAATTAAAACAAAAATACAAATGTTTCTCTTCACCTTCTACAGGAGGAGGATAACAAAATTCAGGAAACGTATCATGAATTAAATGCCGAAGTTCTTTATCTAATTTCGGGCTATCAAATAATGGATATAATCCTGAAAGAACTCGTTTTTCTAAAATTTGCCTCAAAGAAGTATAAATGCCTTGTTTAACTTTATCCATCAACGCTGGATAAAAATTTGGTATTATCTAAAAAAGATTTTAAAATATTTAAATTATATTTAAAAAAATCTTACTCGGCATAAAAAGTCTAAAAGTGTGGCAGTGACTGCGGGATGAGATCGCATTGAATGATGCATTACTAAAATTGCAGGTTCTGAAATAAACTTTAAAAAAAGATTGAGGGATGATTTTTAGATTTACCTATGTTCATAATATTGTCTTTTTCTGGGTCGTAAAAGAGCCAATCGTAAAATAAAGCTAATTTGGCGTTGGTGGCAGCGATGGTTGATGTGCATGTTGTGAGAAGCCAACCAATGACAGCCCATCTGGGGATGATGTCGCTGCAAAGGAGTTCATTGGTTGGATGGATTACGCCGACGATGAAGCGAATTAGATCGCATCGAAGCGTCTGTGCTTCAGGTGTGCCGAGGTACTGTCGTTGAAACCAATCCTGATACCGTTTGTGGTTACCAAACCGTACATTGGCCGTCAAAAAAACAAGTTTCTGCTCCATATCCGGCGTTAGTCTCGACTGTAAAAACCTTCTGGAAGTCCGCGTCTGTAAAATTGTCAAAACTCCACCAAACGTCGGACTTAACGATTTCGGATTATGAAGCAAATCTCGCCAGAAGTTATCAAAATCTGGTATTCTAGCAACACTTTGTAATAAACGAATGAGGTCCCTTCCGATCATTAAGCAGTCATTAAATCTCTCCCTGAGAAGCGATATTGTAAAATTTATTTCTTTCTTTTGTAAGCCTGAATACGCAGGCGGCGTATGGTCCTCTATCAGACGTAAAAATGTATAAACAGACGATGCAACTATAAAAGGAAACTTTTCCAACCAAGCACTGTAAATAAAATTAATAAAAAACAACAAAATTTAAATAAAGAATTTACCGGTTTTCGATGAAAATATCTAAAACGGATTCGATCAAAAAGATATTTTTCTGCGAAAGGTCACCGCCTGCCATATGCCTCATCAAATTCCAGCAAATGTTGTCGACACCATTCACACCATTTCTTATCATCTCTTTGACTAGCCAGATTGTTTGCGAGCGAGCGCAGTCGGTGAGTTTGAGCCATTTTTCGACTATTAGTTGAGACAAATGGATTTGGACGGACGCGAAACCGTCCCGGGTGACAAGAGTCAAATCACGGTAACTCTGAAAAAAACAAAAGACATAAAATGAGGCTCAAAGTAATGAAAAAATTCAATTTTGAGCCTAAAATCAATCTCAGATGTTAATTGCCTGAATATCAGATAAACCCAGACCCAAAACTCATTAAAACAAGGTTACTAACGCGATAAAACGGGTGTTTTTACACCAAAAATTATAGCAATACGAAACCAAAACACAGTAAAAAAGATGTTAAACGCTCAAAACACCTGATAAAACCGGTTTTCTAGACCAGAAAATTGATGAGAATGACCCAACGCTCAGGCACTCAATGATATGCGTGCTTTTACACCAAATATCAGAGACGTATACGAAAACACAGTAAAAAAGATGTTTGACGCTTAAGCACCTGATAAAACAGTTATTCTAAAAATGACCCAAAACTCATTAAAACAAGGTACTAAAAGCTTAAAAACGCGATAAAACGGGTGTTTTTACACCTAAAATTATAGCATTACGAAACCATAACACGGTTTAAAAAATGTTTAACGCCTAAAACAACAGATAAAACCGATTTCTCTAGACCAGAAAATTGATGAGAATGACCCAACGCTCAGGCACTCAACGATATGCATGCTTTTACACCAAATATCAGAGATATACGAAAACACAGTAAAAAAGATGTTTGACGCTTAAGCACCTGATAAAACAGTTTTTCTAAAAATGACCCAAAACTCATTAAAACAAGGTACTAAACGCTTAAAAACGCGATAAAACGGGTGTTTTTACACCAAAAATTATAGCATTACGAAACCATAACACGGTTTAAAAAAAAAAAGTTAAACGCCTAAAACAACTGATAAAACCGATTTTACTAGACCAGAAAATTGATGAGAATGACCCACCGCTCAGACACTCAACGAAATACACCAAATCAAGGACATACGAAAACATGGTTAAAAAGATGTTTAACGCTTGAGCACCTGATAAAACAGTTTTTCTACACCAGAAAATCACCCAAAACTCCTAAAAGGATGTTAAACACTCAAACACCTGTTAAAACGGATGTTTTACACCAAATAACCAGGAAATGCTATCCAAAAGACAGTAAAAAAAATGTTAAACGCTGAGCACCTCATAAAACAGTTTTTCTACACCAGAAAATCACCCAAAACTTCTAAAAGAATGTTAACAACTCAAACACCCGTAGAAGTGTTTTTACACCAAATAACAAGGAAATACTATCTAAAACACGGTAAAAAAGATGTTAAACGCCAAAAACACCTGATAAAACCGGTTTTTCTAGAAAAGAAAATTGATGAGAATGACCCAACGCTCAGACAAAAAGTTTAATGCTCAGACACTCGACAAAATGGGTGTTTTTATACCAAATATCAAGGACATAGGTATGATCCAAAACAAAAAAGATTTTTTTTACTATAGGGTTTAGATAGTTTGTCCACCTTCCCGCGGTGTCCATAATACCGTCTAATGAAAGTCAAGTAAAAAGTGTAGGAGAATGAAAATAAGGAAATAGTTCACCTGATGAGGCGTATTACGCCGAAACCGGTCGTGAAATATCCGTTTTTTCATTCTTTCTCCCTCTGTAACTTTTAATAGCAACAAAAAAGATGTTTAACGCTTAAGCACCTGATGAAACCGGTTTTTCACGCCCAGAAAATCAAGGAAAATGACCAAAACTCCTAAAAGGGTGTTTAACGCTCAGACACCCGTTGAAACAGATGTTTTTACACCAAATAACACGGAAATATTATCCAAACACAATCAAAAAGATGTTTAACGCCTAAACACCAGATATGACTGGACTACTTCTGGACTGCAGTTTTTTTACACCAGAAAATCACCCAAAACTCCTAAAAGGATGTTAAACACCCAACCCCCTGCTGAAACGGATGTTTTTACACCAAATCACACGGAAATACTATCTACAACACCATAAAAAGATGTTTAATGCCTAAAAACCTGATAAGACTGGTTTATTAGACCAGAAAATCAACGAAAACAACCCAAAACTAGTCAAAGTGTGTTAAACCAGAAACGGGTCAATTTATGTCTTCTTTTTTAGAAGGTAATGTCGATAATT
The DNA here is from genome assembly GCA_014119065.1 of Orius insidiosus. NCBI lineage: Eukaryota > Metazoa > Arthropoda > Insecta > Hemiptera > Anthocoridae > Orius > Orius insidiosus. The sequence goes on along the minus strand of JACGAQ010000270.1, from coordinate 131,040 downwards.
TAACGACATTAAATTATAAATGTGAATCTAATATAAATGAGATTAGAAAAAAAAGGTGTAAATTTTACTTTCATTGATAAAAAACTCAACTCAACATACAAAAGAGCCAATAAAATAGCAAATAAAAGGTTTTTTTCTTTATGGGATAAAAAGTTCATTGCAGAATCATCATGAAAAGTTGAGGTCAGAAGCGAAAGTATGGTAAAAGTCTGATAACAGACCTAACCTGAACTTTTAAAATATTTATAATAATAGTTTAAATAAATAATTCATACCTTGGAGGAATTATGAGGTTCTGTTAAAATCACAGACAATAATCCTAAGTAGGTATGATCTTCATGTGTCTTATCTTTGGCAACGGCGATATTTAACGCATCATGGATTTCCTTTTCGGATAATCCGGCGATTAGCGATTGAAGTGAATTATAAGATCGTTCATATCTCTAAAAAAGAAAAAAAAATTTAAAATTCCCTCTTTGTGGAGAAAAAATAATTAAAAAGGAGCTAGCGCCCCAAACGAGAGAAGGTTTGGCCCTTTATTTATGAAAATGGCTATTTCAACAATGGCGGACAAGTAAAAATGGTTAAAAGAAAGAGGGCGAGAAAAAAAAGCGAATAAAAATGGGCTCCTCCTTTTTTCAAGAAAAATGTCAAAAAGCCTAAAAGTTTACCTCTTCGATTTCGTCCTTTTTAGTTTCAACGCAAGACGTATTGCATAATCTGTTCATAAGATATTTCGGCTGGTCCATTTGTATTGAACCCGATGGAGCCCGAAGTTGTTGTTTTTTTTTGTTTTAAATTTTTTTTTGTTCCCTAACTATCAAAATCGTCGTGGATCGACATCGCGCTCGAACGAGAAGTGGTCTGACTCGGGGGGAAGGCGAAGCGAAAAGACGCGCATGGATGTTGGCTCCGGCTACGCTCTTGTTGACACGAGACATCCCCACCATTTTTCGCCCGAACCGACCGACCCTACCACCCCCCGCTCAAGCATCCTAACTACAAAAATACGAACTGAAGAAAAAATTAATAAGCTCTGTTTGAAGTTTTCAAGCGCACAACTCGCTTGCGAGTCGCGTATTTACTCATACTGGGAGGGGTCTCTGGGTGGATACCCTCAGTAATCAAAAAGGAAAAGGCTCAAATCATCAATGATCATCATATTGCGCTTGTTTAAAAAAGCTCCAAAACCAAAACGTGTAATTTTTAAGTGTCCAAATTATTACAGCAAGCCATTTTTATTGCCAAAACAAGGCAGTCTGAGGCCATTCTGCTTGGGTCAATGTGGAACTCTCCATGGAAGACATGGTTCAAAAAAATTTATCTCTCCCACTCCTAAGAATCCCTATTTTAAAAAATTTTTTGGTAGTTTGCCTCGGTTTTTTGACAGAGAAACGGTATTTCTACAAGATTTTTAAGGGTTTTTCTCGGTTTTTGACAGAGAATCCCCATGACAGAGAAACGGTATTTTTACCGGATTTTTAAGGGGTTTTCTCGGTTTTGGACATTGAAGCCCCATTGTTAAATACAGGATTTTATGTTTTTCTTGGTTTTTTGACAGAGAATCCCCATTTTTAGATTTTTGGTAGTTTTCATCAGTTTTTTGACAGAGAAACGGTAGTTTTACAAGATTTTAAAGGGGTTTTCTCGGTTTTTGACAATGAAGCCCCATTATAAAGGTATATATAGGATTTTTAAGTTATTTTCTTGGTAGTTTGCCAAGGTTTTTTTTGCCAAAGAAACGGTATTTTTGCAAGTTTTTTGACTAATATAAGCCCCATTATTAGAGGTTGAATACATGATTTTTACCAGTTTTTCTTTGTTTTTGACAGATAATCCCCATTTTCAGATTTTTTCGTAGTTTGCCCCGGTTTTTTGAAAGAGAATCCCCATATTTAGAAGATTTTTTTTTTTTTTTTTTGCCGAAAACGGTATTTTCACAAGTGTTTTGACTTATATAAGCCCCATTTAGAGGTTAAATACAGGATTTTTACCGGTTTTATGACAGAAAATCCCCATTTTTAGAATTTTTGGTAGTTTGCCTCGGTTTTCGTGCCAAAGAAACGGTATTTTCACAAGTTTTTGACCCAACTATTATACTAACAAAACTAACTATTATAAGCCCCATTTTAAGGATTTAATAAAGGATTTAATAAAGGATTTTTACGAGTTTTTCTCGGTTTTTTGATAGAGAATCCTCATTTTTAGATGGTTTTAGTAGCTTGCCTCGGTTTTTTTTCCCGCCAAAGGAACGGATTTTACTAAATCTTTAAAAGTTTTTCGTTTGGTACCTAGTTTACCTCGGTTTTTTGACAGAAAAACAATATTTTATACGATTTTTAAGAATTTTTCTCGGTTTTTTGACAAAGAAGCCCCATTTATTAACAGAGAAGTTTAAAAAAAAATTGATCTCTCCAATTCCTAAAAGCGTAATAAGGACCTTTTAGAGAAAGGTTTAAATTAGGTTTTCCGAAAAAATGGCTGAAATAATTAAGCAAAACCTTTAATTTAAAAAAAAAATTGCTGGATTGTTCCATAATCCTTCTGCCTACAAAACCTGCCAAGTAGAATTTCAGACATAAATAATGGAGTTTGATAAAATGTTGAGTATAATTAATAAATTAAGGGCGACATCTTTTGAGAAATCTTGGGTAGAGGCAGACGTCTCGGATGTGATAACGGTTGAGAAGCCAGCATAAGTATCTTTCCAATCCAAGCCCATATCCACCATGCGGACAAGTGCCATATTTTCTCTGAAAAACAAATACAAAATTATTATTTATTTCATGAGGGGTTAAAATACAAACCTGGTCGGTATACCAGTAGTACGGTTCTGGGTCGATCCCTGCGTCTTTATATCCTTTGATTAAAGCATCCAAATCCCAGAGACGCATTGAACCGCCGACTATTTCGCCGACTCCTGGAAGAAGGACATCGACGGATTCCGTCAAATTTTCGTCCTCTTTGCATCGAGCCATATAGAACGCTTTGATCCCGGCAGGGAATCTGCAAAGCATAATCGGCTTGTTGATCGCATCGGTCATTTTACGCTCGGGCATCTCAGGGATATCTTCACCAAACTCGTAAAATGAACCATCTTCTTTAGTTATGTTGTTATCTTTAAGATATTTTATCGCATCGGCGTAGTCCATACGAATGAACGGCTTCTTCGGTACTTGGAAATCCTAAAATTTAATCATTGTTAGCTCAGTAATTAGACCATTGGTTTGCAAGGGGTACGAGGAAAGGCTTGATTTAAAAAAATCGCTGGAAATGCAAAGACAACCCATGATAAAAAGCGTTTTTACTTTTATGTCAAATTTTTTCACGTTGGACAAGTCAGATAATTCCAAAATTTCACTGTTTTTAAAGAGGTCTGTGCGTTTTCTCTAGAAGCCCCCATTTTTTTTAGAGTTATCCTCAGTTTTTCGACAGAAATATTTTTCTAACGGAATTTCCAGGAGTTTTTTTTTTCCGGTTTTTGAGAGAGAATCCCCATTTTTTAGAAGTTTGCTTCCGTTTTTTGCCAGAGAAACGGCATTTTTTACAAGATTTTCAAGAGTTTTTCTCGGTTTTATTTACAAAGAAGCCCCATTTTTAGAGGTTTAATAAAGGATTTTCACGTGTTTTACTTGTTTTTGACAGAGAATCCCCATTTTTAGATTTTTTGGTAGTTTGCATCGGTTTTTTGACTGAGAAGCGGTAGTTTTACAACATTTTTTACTTGTTTTCACGGTTTTGACAATGAAGCCACATTATAAAGGTTAAATACAGGATTTTTAAGTGTTTTTTTTATGGTTTTTTGACAGAGAATCCCCATTTTTAGAATTTTTTGGTGGTTTGCCTCGGTTTTTGTTCCAAAGAAACGGTATTTCACAAGTTTTTTTGACTAGCCCCATTTTAAGAGGTTTAATAAAGGATTTTTAAGAGTTCTTCTCGGTTTTTGACAGAGAATCCCCATTTTTAGAAGGTTTTTGGTAGTTTGCCTCGGTTTTTTTTTTTTTTTTTTTTTTTTTTTTTTTTTTTTTTTTTTTTTTTTTTTGCAAAGAAACGGTATTTTTACAAGAGTTTTCCTCTGTTTTTGACAATGAAGTCCCATTTTAGAGGTTTAATACAGGATTTTCAAGTGTTTTATTCAGTTTTTGACAGAGATCCCCATTTTTAGATTTTTTGGTAGTTTGCATCGGTTTTTTGACAGAGAAGCGGTATTTTTACAAGATTTTTTAGGGGTTTTCTCGGTTTTTGACAATGAAGCCCGATTATAAAGGTTAAAAACAGGATTTTTAAGTGTTTTCTTGGTTTTTTGACAGATAATCCTCATTTATACCAGTTTTTTTTTAGTAATATAAGCCCCATTTTAGAGGTTTAATAAGGATTTTTACAAGTTTTTCTCGGTTTTTCGACAGAGAAAACCCATTTTTATAGGAATTTCAGGAGCTTCCCTAGGTTTTTTTTGACAAAAGTTTCTCCAGCTGGGGGTTCTTCAGGGCATTGTACAAATAGTTGAACATTTTGGGCCTTCGAATGATTTTTTCCCTATTTCTAAGAGCTTACTAAAAATGAGAAAATGGGGTTTTTATCAATTTAGATTTAAAAAATATTTACAGGGTTCAACTGATGTACTATTTCACCATATGGAGACTTAAGTACGCGATCGACAACATCGACAATCAGATCTTCCAATCTATCGAGCAAGTCTTCAAAAGTAATAAAAGGACATTCTGCTTCAATATGAGTATATCTAAAAAATAAAAAAATAAGAAATAAATTTTAAAATAGAAAAATAGTTACTCTGAGAGATGACGTCTTGTTCTGCTTTGTTCAGCTCGGTAGCTCTGAGCCATGGTGAAGACATCACCCATGGAAGGAATGCAGGTTTCTAAATAAAGCTGAGAACTTTGGGTAAGATAGGCTTGCTCACTGAAAACATAAAGATTAATAAGATGAAGCCATTAATAATATTGTACCCAAAATAATCTAAACTGAAAAGAGTAGAACCGCCTTCGACTTGCGTTTGGACGAGAGTAGGCGGCGAAACTTCGCAGTAACCACGGCTCAAGTAATGATCTCTAAACGCTTGCAAAACGACCGATCTCATTTTCATAATTTTAGAAGTCTAAACAAAATTAAAAATTTCTCTTTTTTTCTATGAATGTATTACATTTTCTCCTCTGATCATAATGTGCCTGTTGTCAAGCTGGACGTCCGGAAGGGCTTCTTCGTTGAGAATGCTGTCAGCGCCGCCGGGAGGAGCGAGGCCGATCAGTTCCCAGAAGTCGACTTGCATCTCGTGACCGTCAGGGGCCTTAAAAATGTTTAAAAATAATACCAAAATGTCTATTTCTTTATTACGGTTTTTCCGTCTGGAAGAGGTTTGATAATTCCGTACAAAGCGACCGAGGATTCCGTGGAGAGAATGAGAGCGTTGTGGTTTTGACAGAGTTTTTTTGTGAGAACACATTGAAGAAAACCAGTTCCATCACGTAAAGTAATAAACATCAATGATTTACCTGTAAAATATTAAAATAATGTATTATATCTCACCCCCAACTTAATAAATTTCCTTCAAGTTAAAGGGGACACAATTTTTCCCTAAATTTGCTACATCCAACTAGAACTGGGCACTTTCATGATGCAAAATCGTATTCGTATTAAGTAATACGAATATATACGTATTCAACATTGAACATTCTTATTTCCTCAATAAATGCGCGTATTTAAGGGTGAACATTCATATTTTCTTCGTAAATACGCCTATTTGAGAGTAAACATTTGTATTTCTAGAGTAAATACGAATATTCACTCTTAAATACATGTATTTACAGAGGAAATGCGAATATTCACATTTATATATTATGTGTATTTACTGAGGATATATGAATATGAATAAATATGTGTATTTACTGAGGAAATAGCAATAAATATTGTGTACATATATACTGAGGAAATACGAATACATATTCACCCTTAAATACCTGCATTTCCTGAGGAAATATGAATATTCATTCTTAAATACATGTATTTATTGAGTAAATACGAATACTTACCCTTATATACCTGCATTTCCTGAGGAAATACATGTATTTATTGAGTAAATACGAATATTCTCGCTTACATACATGCATTTACAGTGGAAATATGAATATTCATTATTAAATATATGTATTTACTGAGAGAATACGAATATTCTCCCTTAGATACATGTATTTATTGAGTAAATACGAATATTCTCCCTTACATACATGCATTTACAGTGGAAATATGAATATTCACCATTAAATATGTGTATTTACTGAGATAATACGAATATTCTCCCTTAGAACATGTATTTATTGAGTAAATACGAATATTCTCCCTTACATACATGCATTTACAGTGGAAATATGAATATTCACTATTAAATATGTGTTTTTACAGAGAAAATATGAACATTCTTCGTTAAATACAAATATTCTTCCTTAAATAAGTGTATTTACTGAGGAAATACGAATATTCACTCTTAAATATATTCACACCATAATACGCGTATTTATCGTGTATTCACTGATAAATATAAAAAAATATGAATATATTCAGATCCGTCCTGTAAATAAGAACGTATTCATATTAGTATTTACAAAATTATAATGTGTTAGTATTTACTAATATGCTCAACTCTTCCTAAAACCTATAAATCTGAATACAAGTATGAATACATATTCACATTAATATCAAAGCAGCAACTTAATGCCTACTTTTTTTTTTCAATTCTGATAAACTATGAATATGCCCAGCTCAACATTCAAGTGAGATTACTACAGAAAATCACCTTGTTTTCTCAACCGATGAACCCATCCGAAAACTTTGACACGTACACCTCGATTTTCTTTCCCATGAGCGATCTTGATCAATTTGGGTTTCGGAAGTGATTTATCTTCTTCGATAATGATCTTTTTGGCTTCTTCCAACGGGTCGTCGCCCTTTTCTGCAACTTTTTCAACAGTTTTATGGCTGTCTCGAACGAAGATCTTCTGGATTTTTTTCAACTGAGATTTCGAAGCCGGCTCGTAAACCATCGACTCATCTTTGAGTCGACATATATGACGGGAAACGGCTGTTTCCCTGCATGTTTCATCGCTCGTAAAATAGTTTTAAACGGTTTCTCTTTTGTACCGCATCCAGTATCATCATCGCCTTTCTTTTCAGACGTATACAGCTCCCCTAAATCAATAAAAAAATATAACAAAAAAATCATCACTATCTCCTTACCTAAAGCCAAATCTTCCATCGGAGATTTGAGTTCAGCCATTATCAGCAATAAATAAAAATTGCACTACAACTATCACCAACTACACCAATAAATGATGATGAAATCTGAAGAACAAGAACGCAATGTTGGAAGATTCGCCGGAGAAAAAACGAGACAAGAATACCTTCCGAGTTGCTATTCTTTGAGATAACCAAACATTGGAGGTAACAGCAGGGAAGATTATAGTTTAAGCCACTGGTTATCCGTTGTTTACTGCATGGTTGTTCTTAGTGCAAAATTTATAGCAGTGGTTTTTTATTTCTAAACTATATATTTATAATAAGATGGAAGTTGATAAACTAGAGAATAATGTGGGAGAAGAAAAAATGTCTGAAAATGGCTCTCATGATGATAAAACATCAAACGTTCTTTCAACGTCGGAAGAAGCTTTTAAAAAGCCTTTACTGCCAAGTTTTAAACCGACGAAATCTGCAAAAGTTAATGATGATCAGGCGAAGAAAGATGAGGTAGAAAAAGTCGAGTTTCCATACGAGCCGCCCCCTTGGAAAGGAGAACCGAATCAGCGTTATTATGTCGAAGTACGTTATAATAAATAGAATTTTTTTGTTTATTTTTTATTTTTTAGGAATTAAAAAATGGAACGATTGTCAGGACGATTGAGTTAAGCGATAAGCCCTTTGTTAAAATTGGACGTGTTGAATCATGCGATATTGATATGGCTCATCCGACAGTTTCAAGATTCCATGCTGTCCTGATATACCGTGCGGTTCCAGACGAGCAGAACGAAAAGGGTTTTTATGTCTACGATCTAGGAAGCACGCATGGAACATTTTTAAATAAATATAGGATCAAGCCGAGAATTTACGTCAGAGTAAAAGTCGGTCATATAATTAAGTTTGGTGCGAGTTCGAGATTTTTTTGCTTCCTCGGACCTGACGAGGATCAAGAAGAAGAATCCCAGTTTACGATGACCGAGTTAAAAGCACAAAGGAAAGCTTTAGTCGAAGAAAGAAAAGAGGCGGAAGAAAAAGAGAAGATGATGGAAGAAATGGAGAAAGAAAGACAAGAAAGATTGCTGGAGGAAAGAGGAATAAGCTGGGGAATGGGTAAGTCAATTTAAAATTGAGTTAAGGTGTAATTGTATTACCCTCCATGTACTGTTTTTGGCATCGATAACATTCATCAGTAATCCCTAATCACTGATTATATATTACCTTTAAACAAGTATTTCGCGACGCCACCAAGGGGAGCTTGAAAACGGGAGACGGGCGCTTCATCTCTCCTCAAATTTTCTTTTGTCATACTATACCTCAGAAAAAGTGGTGCCATCTTCAAGGCTGCTAAACAGACATTAAATGGTCATTTTTCAGCTAGGTAGTAAGTAGTTTATCATCATACAGGCAGCTAAACAGTCGTTAAATTGTCATATTGTCAGCTGAACGTTAGATCGTCATCGCTGTTGGTTTAGAAGAAATATAGTTACCATCTTCAAGGCTGCTAAACAGTCGTTAGATGGTCATTTTTCAGCTAGGTAGTAGATATCATCATACAGGCAGCTAAACAGTCGTTAAATTTTCGTATTTAACGGAATCGAAGAAAAAGTGGGCACCACTTTTTACCAATCTACAGAATCTTTCTGTCCTAGTATTTTAACCGTTTTATTTTTTAGCTGAGGATGCTGATGAAGAAACAGATCTTTCGGAGAATCCGTATGCGGTTTTAACCAACGAAGAACTTTACATCGAGGACCCACGAAAAGCTTTAAGACTGTGGTACGAAAGGGAAGGTCAAGAGTTAGAATATCAAATGGACCGAGCGGAAAAAGGGATGTTTGTTTGTAAATTAGTGTAAGTTATAATTTTATACTTAATTCCTTTTATCCATCTTTTTTTAGGTTACCCGTTGACGATGAATTTGGACAAGAAATCGCCGTCGAAGCATCCGCTCGCAACAAAAAAGAATGTCAGGTTCAATGTGCTCTTGATGCATGCAGAGCAATTGACAAATTAGGTTTATTAAAACCGTCAAAAAGAGGTTTGTATTTTTTCTAAACACTTTTTAAAATAGTTATTCCATATTTTTAGAAAGTAAGAAAGTTAAAAAAAGGAATTGGGAAGAAAATGATTACTACGACAGCGACGAAGATAGTTTCTTTGACAGAACTGGAGACCTTGATAGAAAACGTAAAAAACGCATGAATGCCGCCGGAAAGACAACGGAAACCGTTGAAACTTACGATTCGCTCATGGTGAAACATGAAGCGACTTTAAAAAATATAAAAATTAGCGAGAAAAAATTAAACGAACTTTCAAACAGCTCTTCCGAAGAGAAACCTATCTCTGAAGATATTGACGCTTTAGATGCGTATATGTTATCTCTCAAAAATTCAAAAACAAACAAGAAAATGGACATTAAAATTGCTAAGGTGGCTTAAATTATTTAATTTTTTTTTTTTAACTTTTGATTTTTAGGATGAACTTCAGTCGTTGAAAGATGAAGAAGTACGACTTCGGAAGTTAATTAATATCGCTAAACCAACAAATATGCCAGAGCTTCTTCAGCCGGTCAAAAATGTAGAACCTTCAGCTCCTTCAGCTCCTTCGAATCCTGTAGAAAGTTCCAAAAAAGAGGCTAATTCTGCAGATAAACCTGAAGTCCAAAAAGTCGAGAACAAACCGAAGAAAGTCATTGGCCCTACATTACCACCAAATTTAACAATCCGCGATGACAAAATTGTACCAAAAAAGAAAAAAGTCAAACCAGAGGTAAATTTTCTTTTTTCTTTTTATTTCTAATTTTGAATTTTTTCTCAGGTTAAAAATACTTTAGAAGAAGAACAAGATGTAGTTTGGGTACCACCTAAAGGGCAGACAGGAGATGGGAAGACTCATTTAAATGAAAAATATGGTTATTAAATTCTGTAAGTTATGTAAATAAATCAATGTTTTTAAATCTATTCTGTGCGTTTCTTTCGGCCCTTTTGGCTGAGCTAAAATATTTAGATAAAATTTTAAAAATAATATTTATTTATTATGAAATCGATATATTCATATTCATGTTTAAATTGTTCAGAAATTTTTAAAATAAACAGAATTTGTAAAAAAATCTAAAAAAGTAGCAGCTCTTCTGCTATCTTTGTGGGAAAATACCTGTTCCTGAAAAGTAGCGTTTTAACCTAGAACCTTTAGGCGGGCATTGCGGTAATTGCGGAAGTGCAGTGGGATGAAAGGACAAAAATGGTGGGAGAAGAAATATTTCAAAAGGTGTGGGAGATCCTGAATCGATAATGAATATATGATTTTAAAAAATTTCAAATTTTTTTCCGATTTTTTAAGTAGATTTCGTTTCTTTCAGAAATCTATGTATGATTTTCAGCTATAAACCTATAAATCTAAAATTTATGAAGTCATATTTGTAAACTCATCTAACAAAAATTGAAAATTTTAATAAAGTGTCCCTAATTTATGAAAAAAATTCAATTTTCAGAAATTAAAAAAAAATCATCATTTTCGAAATGAATATCATTAAACGGGTAAAAAACCCCGTCTCGCAAAAACCCTTCTACAGCAGCCAGAAAAATGATATCAACATTGAACTTCCCCGCCCTCCGAAGTACAATGTAGAGAAAGGAGGCTCCCGTTTTCAAAGCTCCCCTTGGCGGCGCCCAGAGATGCTTCTTAACAGGGATAACGCAGTTTTTAAAAATGTCATTCTTTTTTTTAACGAATCTCTGAAAATAGGCGGTTTAAAAAAAATATTTGTGGCTATGGGGTTAAGTAAATTATGTTCATAAGTTAATAGCATTAAGAAATATCAATTTTATTAAAATTCATTGATTTTTTGTATAAATTTCTAGATTATAAATAAATTTGTCAATCTAAAATTTATGAATGTGAATATGAATACTTTAACAAAAATTTACGACTAGATAATTTTATGAATACGAATACGCCGATTTTTGAGATAAACATGGATAAAACTATGATTCATAGGTTTATCTTTAAAATAGAAATTGGAAAGTAATTGTTTAGCTAGAGAAAGGTCCGAATAGCAAGTTCTTAAGGATCAGCTACTTCCTAGTAGCAGATCCTTTTGCGTTCACCTGTAATTCTATACGTTCAAAACTCCTTGAAAAACACTCCAGTCCAGTGGTAGCTTCATAGGTACTGCTGGTTCCCGAAACCCCATTCTCATAATCAAAATGTTTATGACCTATAAAACAAAATCAAATTTATTTCTTAAATTTTTCACTGCTTGGAACAGAACGTGTATGATACAAAATATATTCTTGATCATAGTCCCAGTTTTTCGAATAGTCCAATTTCACAAAGTTTATTTTTATTTTATTTTTTATTTCGACGACACGATGCCTAAAGGGAAGAAAAAAGGAAAGTCAGCAGGAGTTTATTAAGTTTATTTCTTTTTTTTAATTTGTTTTTATTACTTTCGAGGTTATTTTGTGAAATCTGATAATGACCCTGCCCGAATTTTACTTTCGTCCTATTTTAATGTTCTATTCGAGTCAAGGCTGACTTTTTTCTATTTTTTTTGTTGCCAACTTAAAATTTTTAAAATATTTCTATACCTAATATTCTAAAATTTATTTAATTAAAAGATAAAATATCGTAGACGTACAATATGTGATCAATCAGCCCCTAAACACGTGTCCAGACGCAACTTGTGTAAAATATTTACTTTGCTAATTTTTATAAAATGAAAATGTCATTGTTTTTTTTTTCAGTCATTTTTTAAATTTTTTTATAGCAATTTAAAAAAAATTATAGACTTTGCAGTAATTGACCTTGATAGTCTGGGTTTTTTTTGTTTTTCCTGACGATTATGAAACAATCTGGTTTTGTAATAATTGAAAGTTTGGATACTTTTTTAATTTTGCTGTAATAATTTTAATCTCAATGGACATTAGACAAATATGATAAATTTTGAGCTTTTAGAGCCTTTTATTTATTTCTTCTCACATTTTTAAAAAATGGAAACTCATCCCAAATTAAAGCCGATTATTGGGGGTCATTGAATCTGTGCTACTCTGTATACGCATTGCCAGCTGTATCTGGATTCTTCTGGCTAATGCTTCTTCAGTGTATTATTGGCTTTTTAGCATTATAAGATAAAATAGTTATTTTGAACGTTTTCCCTACTTTTGATGTCCTCCGTTTATAGGATTTTAAAAAAATCTCTTTTTTTTTTTTTTATAAACCAATAAACACTTTTTTTTTGTCCTTAGGTCCCAAGGGTCGTAATGACTTCATTAATACATCTGATGAAGATTCGCTCAATGATAATGCCAGTGTTATAAGTGCTGTATCTGATGGAACTTGTTTAGAAGAAGGTATAATCTTGTTTATTTTAAAAATTAGCTAAACTTCAAAATTTAAGGAGGAGATGAAGTTGAGGAGTGTCAGATTGAAGTTTTTGAAGAAAAGCTGGTTGAAGCGATCGATGGCCTCACCCAAAAATCAGCGCAAGGAAGAACTAACTGCTTGGAATCTGTCTCTAATCTTTTCTCAGCCAAATACATACCTGAATTTGTGATCAATCGGAAGCTCACTTTGACCGATTCGATTGAAAGATGTTTGAAAAAAGGGCGTGGACTTGAACAAGCGGCTGCTGCACAGCTTGCTACGCTTCTTGCTGTACAGCTCGGCTCGGGAGAAATGATTGATGAAGTCTGTCGTGATTTAAGCCCCCTTCTTACTTTCATTGTTAATGATCCTGCTATGAGTGTTCCTGCCAGAGCTAAAGTATGCAGTCATTCTTAATTTCTCTTTTTAACCTTTTCTTTTCAGTGCTGCTATGCCCTCAGTCTTCTATCTTTTCTCGCCAATACCGAAGATATAAATGAAAACATGCAAACTTTGGAAAATGTCTTCGCTTCTTACCATAAAGGCGATGGTTCAATTCCTTCAGTTTCTCAAGATCTCGCTGTACTGCATAATGCAGCGCTTTCCTCATGGAGCCTTCTTTTGACTATTAGCGACTCGACAACTCCGTAAGTCATTAATGAACAGCTATTATTTTTACGATATTTTTAGTTCTATAGCCCAACTTGGGGAACTGCTCGATTCTCCGCATCTTGATGTCCGTATGTCTGCTGGCGAAAGCATCGCTTTACTCTTAGAACAACAACGGCAGTCAGACGATGGCGACTGGATGTACGACGTCAACGACGATTTGGTCGAAAAGCTGCGTCAATTGGCCACAGATCTCACAAATACAGGGCCAAAAAAGACAGAAAACCCAAAGATCGAGTTTCAGAGATATTCTCCGATATGTCGAAGTATAAATCATTTTTTTATAAATTAATCAAACTCTAATGTTAACTTTCAGAATGACGAATTCCCAAATATGCAGGTCAGATTTGGACAAGAAGCTCTCTCGCTCGATTCATGGTGTAAAAAGAAGCAATACGATGCTTTCTGTCAGGTAAAAATCTTAAAATATTTTAAATTTTCATTAATTTTTTGTACATTAGGCATTGGGATCTGGAATGAACTTACATTTGACTGAAAATGACCTCTTGAGAGAGATAATGGAACTTGGAGAAAAGCCTTCGCTTATGAGCTTGGCATCTAACAAACAATCAAAACTGACCAGGGTAAATTTTGAAAAATAAAAAAAATCGCGTTTTTATTTTTATTTTCAGCACCTTATCAACGCTGCGAATTTCAAAGCGAGGAGCATATCAAGAGCGAAGAACCGCGACAAACGATCTGCAGTTTTTGCAAATTAAACTTCCTTTTTTTTTCTTCATCAATTTCTTAATCGTTATGAAAATTTCATTATTATTCGATAACCTTTCATCGCATATTTTGCGTACTTAACATGTTTTCTTTCTTTTTTGGTGCATCTTATAAGGGTGTTTTTTAATTTGTTCGTTTTTATTTTGTTATTAATTATTATTAGTTATGATTTATCGAGTTATGTATATTATTTTGTATAAAGGAAGAAAGGTAGTACCATATTTATGTATGAATGAATTTGTGTAAATAAATTTCTGTTTTGCTTGAGGATTGCTATTTATTTGTTTTCCTTGACAATATAAACTAGACATCAAATACTACGAAAAGACCACTAAAAAAATTATGTTTCTTGGCGTTGAAACACCATTTTCAACAGATTTAGGCGTTTTTCACTGCTTATTGCCCGGGAAACAGGATACCAGATTTCTCTCTGACAATATTTATTCAATTTTTTAAAAGTGTTTTCTATATTTTTAGTGTTTGAATTTGACATCTAGTAATAACGCATAACCTTGAAAACTCCTTTTTAGAGATTAGTTTCTTGGTGTGCAAACACCGTTTCAAGAGGTGTTTTCTATGGTTCCTGAGAAACAACATTAACGAGAAAACTCCTTTTAAAACATCCTTCTTTCGCTCTGTTAAACTCCTTTTTAGAGATTAGTTTCTTGGTGTACAAACACCGTTTTCAAGAGGTGTTTTCTATGGTTCCTCTGAGAAACAACATTAACGAGAAAACTCCTTTTAAAACATCTTCTTTCTCTCTGTTAAACTCCTTTTTAGAGATTAGTTTCTTGGTGTACAAACACCGTTTTCAAGAGGTGTTTTCTATGGTTCCTCTGAGAAACACCATTAACAAGAAAACTCCTTAAAACTTCTTTCTCTCTGTTAAACTCCTTTTTAGAGATTTTCTTGGTGTACAAACACCGTTTTCAAGAGGTGTTTCTATGGTTCCTCTGAGAAACACCATTAACAAGAAAACTCCTTTTAAAACATCCTTCTTTCGCTCTGTTAAACTCCTTTTTAGAGATTAGTTTCTTGGTGTACAAACACCGTTTTCAAGAGGTTTTTCTATGGTTCCTCTGAGAAACACCATTAACTGATTTTAGAAATATCCTCGATTTTACTTAGAAGCGCTATTCCTAAATTATTTTTAATATAATGGCATTTAATTTTTTCAAAGTGTTATTGCCATTTTTGATTTGGCAGTGACCTCCAATTCCATCTTTTTGCCTACGTTGCCAGCTTCTCATGAATTCGAATTTTGGTGGGATTATTTGCTTTTTCTTTCAACGCCTTTTAGATCAAAATGTTTTTTAAAATTCAGATTAAATGTGTAAAAAAATGTGGAATTTGTTTAAAAAAAGTTTTTGATTTCATTATTTTTTTTTTTTAATATTATTCTTTATTGAAGGTTTGAAGTTGATTTTTCATTTTGTATTTTAAGCTTAGCATTGTCCGTTAGAAGGCGTTCAGATCGACGGCGACCGTTTGGCTCGAAAAATCGGTTAACGACATCAACTAGAGAGGGAAGTCGCGCTTTTTGCACGTTTCGCTTATATCACGAAGCCGCTGGAAATCCACGTGAGAAAAAGCTTAAGACTAACATCATGGATCAATACCAAAAGATAGAAAAATCGGCGAAGGTACGTACGGTGTTGTATTCAAAGCGAAACATAAGAAAACGGTAATCTGGTGGCTATTAAGAAAAAGAAATGAAAGCGAAGAAGAAGGAGTACCGTCGACAGCCCTTCGAGAAATCTCGTTGCTCAAAGAACTTGTACATCCTAACATAGTTGGGCTTCAAGAAGTCATCATGGAAGAAAGCCGACTTTATTTGGTTTTCGAGTTCCTCACGTGGACCTTAAGAAGTTCTTGGATTCTGTCGGAACTGGAAAACTCCTGCCTGAAAAACAAGTGAAATCTTTCTTATATCAAATTCTCCAAGCGATTCTTTTCTGCCATAAAAGACGTGTCCTTCATAGAGATTTGAAGCCGCAAATCTTCTGATGTCTGGCAATAACGTCGTTAAAATCGCAGATTTCGGTTTAGGCCGTGCGATTGGTGTACCTGTCCGTGTCTATACTCATGAAGTCGTTACTTTATGGTACAGAGCTCCTGAAGTTCTTCTGGGCTCTCAGAGATATGCTTGCGCCGTCGATATTTGGTCAATCGGCTGCATCTTTGCCGAAATGGCCACCAAGAAACCTCTTTTCCATGGCGACTCGGAAATCGATCAGCTTTTCAGATGCTTCCGCGTTCTCATGACTCCGACAGAAGAAACTTGGCCAGGCGTCAGCAAACTTCCTGACTATTCAGACCCTTTCCATCCTGGACAAACTACAATTGCCCAGCCAGGTCAAAAACATCAACTCAGAAGGCATCGACCTTCTCGGCCAAATGCTCATTTATGACCCCAGTCAACGCATAACTGCCAGAGAAGCTGTCAAACATCAATACTTTGACGACCTAGACAAATCAACACTACCATTTAACTATGAGAATAACCATTTCGAATTTTATAAATTGTAAATTTTTATTTATATTAAGTTTTTTTGTTCTTTTACATGAAAAAGTTTCCCTTATATTGTCTGTGAAATCGTTTTCTTTTATTAAATACTTATTATAGTATTTGTGAATTTTATTTATAAAAACCTAAAGAGACTACAATTAAGGACATTTAGAGAGAAGGTTCAGGTGGAATTTCATCTTTCATTCTGGTCAAAATGATGTTTCTGTCGGTTTGATTCTTGTTGTGTAGCTCGCGGTCAATGATGACCAGCTGGTCTTCTAAAGCGTTGAAAGTTGCTCTATAGAAAAGAAGAAATAAGTCCGTTGAAAATTTGGAATTAACACATTTTTAACTGATCTTAAGATTTTGGTGATGAAAACTAATGTTACAACAGGTCCTCCATGGCCTTTTGCAGAAAGCATCTGGTCGTTTTCGATGACCTCTTGGGCTAGGAACCCCATTTTTGCCGGATTTTTGGTCGTTTTCCTTCATCTGAAGGTTGACTTTGGCGTTTCAACAGGTTCTCCATGATCTTTAGCTCAAAAGCGCCCTAAAGACCAAAATCCGGTCGTTGTCAATGATCTTTTGGGCTAGGAACCCCATTTTCGCCGGATTTTTGGTAGTTTTCCTTCACCTGAAGGTTGACTTTGGCATTTCAACAGGTTCTCCATGACCTTTAGCTCAAAAGCGCCCAAAGACCGAAATCTGGTTTTTGGGCTCTAAGCCAATTGTAACCAGATTTTTGGTCGTTTTCCTTCACCTGAAGGTCGACTTTGGCATTTCAACAGGTTCTCCTTTAGCTCAAAAGCGCCCAAAGACCGAAATCTGGTTGTTTGGGCTCTAAGCCAATTGTAACCAGATTTTTGGTCGTTTTCCTTCACCTGAAGGCTGACTTTGTTGTTTCTACAGGATCAATGGCCATTGCCCAAAAAGCGCTTGAAAGACCAAAATCCGATCGTTCCCAATGATCTTTTGGGCTACAAGCCCCATTTTCACCACACTTTTGGGATGTTGACTTGGGTTTCAACAGGTTTTTAAATTGCCTTTTGCCAATGAAACACCCTTTGCAATAGTTGCTCTTCAGGCTACCATTCTGCAGTGGACTAACTGCAGAATTATTTGCCAAATCAAAAGGATTTTGAGAGGAGACTAACTCATTGTCTGCCAGCATTTTTAAATATAGGCATTGATCCAGCCAGCATTTATATGAAACCATACTTAAATAAAAATAGATTAATTGTCAAAAGTAACATGAACTAACTCATCAGGAATTCTGCAAGGGTCTAATTTGTAAGATATGTTTCCACCGCTTTTGTCATTCCGAGAGCACTGTGGTCGATAACAAGAGTATCGTCTTTTTCAAGAATGTCTGTTATGATTTTACTTCTTATGCTTTCCATGCGATTCACTTGCTCCCAGCAATCCATACATTTCTGCGACATCATCAATTTTTGAGCTTCCAAAGCCGCAGTTCCTAAAAAATTAATTAGGTATTCAAAAATGAAGGGTTTTTACATTTTTATTTCGATTTCGGCTTCATCTGTGCATAAATCTGCGCCTCCACGTTGGTCGTTGAGTCAAACATTCGTTGACAACGGAAAAACCGAGTGATAGAAACTCGATTTCTTTTTCAGTCAGCGCCTTTTCATTTTTTAAACATACAATCTCTTTATCGATAGCTCCAACCAGGTCTTCCATCGTATTTCGCCATTTTGTCACTTCTAAAATTCTAAATTTTTTCGTTTTTAACCATAAATTTTGGTAATTAGATACCGTTCGGCAAGCCTTCCATCGTTGTATAAGTAGACCAGTATGTCGTAGATTCAGTTTCGTTTCTAAGTTGCCTAGCTTCATTCTAAGGGTAAAAGCATCATGCCTTCGCGTATCGCAAGTTTGTCTCAATTCCCAAACTTTGCCATGCCAATCAGGCAGCGGCACACGTGGCGTCGGCTTCTCAAGCGTCACAATCGAATGCTAAAAGACCTTCAGCATAAAATATCCTTTTATTCCACCAACTTACCATCTTCTAACAGAAATTTAATCCTCTACTACCAAGTTACTAAGGAACAGCTTTTTTTCCTAGTTTGATTGATCAAACATATGCTTCATTAACACAGGCAGAAAAGAAACTTTCTTTTTAAGTCTTTATTAACAATATATATCGTTGACATCAATGCAATAAGTAAATTTTTGTGTTACAAGTGGTCGGTCAACAATAACAAAAAAATTGTGTTCAAAGCAAAATACTGACACTTCTTTAATTCCTTGAGGAAATAATTATTTTACAAAAATAAAAAGGTTAAACTTAAGTGACTAAATTTATTTAGAAATTTAATGAACAGCTGTAATTAATCAGCTATAAAAATTTACGGCACGAATTAAAATAAAAACAGCCTAATTTTTAAATATTCAGCCTTCATTTTATAATACATAAAACCCTTCAGAATATCTACACAAAAAAAAGATTTTGGCTAAAAATGGAATGGAGAAACCATTTTACTATGTACAGTGCAATATAACATGAAGGAGGGGAGAAAAAAACGGCCATTTTGGATACATTTTATGTGTAACTCCTGAAAGACAAAAAGAAAAGTTTTGATTATTTTTTTTTTATAAAGAAATGTAGGAGATGTTAGAAGAAACTAGATGATGAGTCATGCAGAAGAGGAGAGAGAATAAAAGATGGTGTACCTAGTACCTAGAGGAGCGTTTCTGGCTTGGGAGAATTGCGACTGTACAGCGGCTGCTGCTGCTGTCGATGCTGCCTCACGAACATGATCGTTTTTCAAGAATTCCGTCGTGAATTCCGCCTGATTTAGCCATACTCGCTCCGCTACTTCTATAGATTCGATGTATCTGCAATAATCTATAAAATACCGTTTCTAACTACTACAGGCTACCTTGAAATTAAAAGTACGTCCATAACAGCGGCGGCGCAAAATCCCAAAGCGACCGAAAGGGTTATTATTCCGACAATTACTCCTGAGGGCGATTTGTTAAATGATTCCAAAGCAACTATGAGTCCGCTGAAAAATAAAATTAGAATTAAAAAAAATTAAACTATAGTTGCTTACCAAGATCCTCCGTTTGGAAGTCCGATAGCTTGGACCACGGTAATAATCAATTGAAAGAAAAATATAAAAAAGAAAACCATAAAGTTGAAGGAGCTGTCATTTCTGAAAGAAAAAAAAGTTATTAACCTCATGGATTTTACAAGAATGCTGAACCATAAATGAAAAAGAGAGATTAAAAAAAGGCAAGCCTCAATTCTCATAAGAAAGGCCCAGAAACCTAGTTTCTTGATCAGAAAACGAAGAAAACATTCCTAAACCAAGTAAAAAGACGTTAAACGCCAAAATACCTAATAAAACGGGTTTTTCTAGACCTGAAAATCGAGAAAAGGTCCAAAATAGTTGAAACAGTGTTAACGCCTAAACACCAGATAAAACAGCGTTAAACGCCTAAACACCAGATAAACAGTGTTAAACGCCTAAACCCAGATAAAACAGTGTTAACGCCTAAACACCAGATAAAACAGTGTTAAACGCCTAAACACTAAATAAAACGGTTAAACCCTAAACACAGGGAAAAAAGTGTTAAACGCTTAAACATCAGATAAAACGGATTTTCTAGGCAAGAAATTGTTACAAGGGTGCTAGTAGCCCATAATCCCAAGTACTAGTTTAAGAGCTTCCAATGAAAGCTTCCTTAAAGAGAAGTAAAAATAGGAGGGGTAAGTATAAGGAGGGGAAGTACAAGAGGGGGAAGTATAAAAGAGGGGAAGTATAAGAGGGAAAGAATCGGAGGGGAAGTATAACGGAAGGGGTTCTTGTTATAGTGTCAAGGTAGAAATAAAGGATTTTTGCCCAGAGGTCCCTCTCGTAAGGCGTGGAAGTATGAAATTTCTCCCTACTAAAATGATAATGATGAAAAAAGTTATAATTTTTTTTCACACCGAAAATTCGTGAAAAATAAAGGAGTAATTGGTGAAAATTTGATGAAAATCGGACCACCATTCCGTAGCAGCCAATTTTTTAAAATTTCAAACAGACATAGCTCCGCCATTTTTTTCGAAATTCAAAAATCGCCCTCGTTAGTTTCTAGTTCAACAACTAAAAAAATTTGGTGAAATCGGTTCAAAACTGTGGCCGTAAAGTGTTCCGTAAAATTCTATGGCCGGCCGGCACCACAGACAGAGTTGAGATCGGTAAAGATCAATATTCGATTTGACACTCCAGGATCTGGAAGAACCTTCCCAAAAAACCCGACGTCGAGGGTATCACAATAACTTCTTTAAGGAAGTTAAAAAGTGTTTTTACACCAAAAAATCGAGAGAAGAAAAAAAGACGTTCAACGCTCTAGCGTTAACCAGTACAGTTTTGACACTGTTCTTTAGCTTTCCCCCACTACTTTTTTAGAGGATTGCTTCCCAACGTTACAAAAGCGGGACATTTGTCCATCCCAACCCTCTATAGCTGTATATGGTACTTTAATTAAACACCACCTAAAAGTAAAAATTAAGGAATATAAAAAGACTTTTTACCTGAAAGCTTTGTAGCCAGGTCTATACCAGCACAGAAATGAAAATGGCGTTAATATTAGAGCGTAGAGAATTGACGCAGCGAAAGCTCCAAAGCTTTCCTGAGTAAGCATTAGGCCTAACGCCCCTATCACGTTTCCTACCAACAATAACGCATGAACTAAAACAAAAATTAATCAAATTCCATCATTTTTAATTCCTTACAAATCCATAAATGATAAAGTTGTCGAACGACGGATTGGAAATCGACTGGAATTTCAACGTTAATGTCTTGATAAAAGCAAGGCTCTAACCCGCACGAGTTGGCAGGTAATGGAGGCCAATTGTTCACTCGGACTAAAAATTTAAATAGTTTAATTTATAATTTAAATAAAAGATAAACCATTATAAGAAGCATTTCGAAGCTCATCCTCTCTTCTTTGAAGCTCCGCTGCCTTCCTTTCTAATTCTTCTTGACGTCTCTAAAAATATAAAAAGAAGTTCAATAAAAAAATTCAAAAACATAAAATAAAATAACTTACGTTTAAAACATCCTTTTTTTTTGTAAGTGTGTAAAATTAAATATTAGTTAAGATTTTTTAAATAAAAAAAATTTATTACCTGAAATTCAGCGCTGGACATTGTTTGAGGATTGGATTTCGGTTGAAATTTTGCTCCTGGTGTGTTGTCGCCATAACAGCAGGTTGGGCGGCCTGCCTGCTATATTCTGGCGGATTCGTAGCCCCTCTGACCTAGAATTAAATAGCTTTAATGGGAGTTTTTTTCTTTTGTTTTCAATTTTTTAGACCCAAGAACCAATAAAACAAAAAAACCCTCATGCGATTTAATGAAAATAGATTTTACAAAAGATAGTGAATAAGGTTGTTAGTACATAAAAATAATGAACGTACATTAGTCGTGGCATGCGAAGGTTGGTCAGCAAAAGGATTAACTCTTCAAGACCTCGCTGAATGTTACTCGACTGTTTTGTCGCTTGCTGCACTGAAGGATCCTGAAATATACATGTTTTCAGTGGTCAACGCATGTTATGCTTTTTTTCCTCAGCCAGAACATAGATTATGCTCATAAGAACCCTTTCCTATAAATATTTAAGAAAAAAGGCTTTTTTTGGTACTTAAGGTGACAGATACCCAAAATTCCAAAGCGATACTCTGAGAAATAAATTAAAATGGGTTCTCTTGGGCAAAAGACTGTTGCGAAAGGTCCGGAAACCGAGTTTTTCAACCAGAAAATCGAGGAGAAAGACACAAAAAAATGTTTAAATCCTACAAGTCCTGACTGCCCCAAAAAATTTGGTAAAAGGGTGTTTTTAAGTTCCTTGGCCAGAAGAATAGTAGCTTTAGCTGCAACTGTAGCAGTAGCATTTTAATTCCTTGGCCAGAAGAACAGCGGTAGCTGTAGATGCAGCTGTAACTGTAGCGGAACCAGAAAATGGGTTTTTGCCTTTCTGTCCCAAAATGTCTGGTAAAAGGGTGTTTTTAGTTCCTAGGCCAGAAGAACAGTGGTAGCTTTAGCCTTAACTGTAGCTTTTTAATTCCTTGACCAGAAGAACAGCAGCTAACTGTAGCTGTAGATGCAGCTATAACTGCAGCTGTAGATGCAGCTGTAACTTTAGCTGTAGCGGAACCAGAAAATGGGTTTTTGCCCCTTTCTGCCCAAAAATATCTGGTAAATTCCTTGGCCACAAGAATAGTGGTAGCTTTAGCTGTAACTGTAGCAGTAGCATTATAGTCCTTGGCCGAAGAACAGCAGCTTTAGCTGTAGCTGTAGATGCACCTATAACTGTAGCTGTAGATGCAGCTATAACTGTAGCTGTAGATGCAGCTATAACTGTAGCTGTAGATGCAGCTATAACTGTGACTGTAGATGCAGCTGTAACTTTAGCTGTAGCGGAACCAGAAATGGGTTTTTGCCCCTTTCTGCCCAAAAATATCTGGTAAAAGGGGGTTTTTAATGCCTTGACCAGAAGAACAGCAGTAGCTTTAGCTGAAGATGTAGATGGAGCTGTAACTGTAGATGCAGCTGTAACTGTAGCTGTAGCGGAACCAGAAAATGGGTTTCTGCCCAAATTATCTGGGAAAAGGGTGTTTTTAGTTCCTTGGCTAGAAGATTAAGCCATAAAAAGGATTTTTCCCTTCCACAAAAGGGAGTTTCTTGTTCCAAGCGAATGGAGAAGGATGGCGCCTTCAATAGCTAAGGGACTGACATAAATTTTTCCTTCTATACAAAAAAAAGCTAAATTTAGAATCAAATATTTACATTTAAGATAAATTTTGTAATTACTAATGACTGATTAGATTGAATTTGTCATTTGATATTTAAGGTGGAGGAAGATTGTTTAAAAATTAAATTTGACCTCCGACCTTCCAGATGTTTTTGTGATTGAAAGATCAATGAACCTGATTTTAAGGTCCAAAACGGTCCCTAAAAACATTTTGAGCGGTGGCTATGACTTTTTCTATAAAATTTTAGTAGTAAGAAAACAAATGCAATGAAACAATAATACAAAATGGGATAAAATTGATAAAATTTTGTACATAAATTTTAAACAGAAAATTCCAACACGATAAGCAAGTCCAGCGAACCGAGGAAAAATTCAGTTGTTGATAAGAAGTTTAATGGATTGATAACAGTGAGAAAAAAATTTAAAATAAAATAGACATCGTAGATTTTAAAAAAAGACGAAAAAACCATACGTTTTTGACATTCTGATATCATTTTATGAAAAGAAAAACTTACGGCGAATGGGTTATCGACGGTCGGTGGGCCGAAAGGGTTTTCGTCGAACTCCGACATTTTTTATGAATTTTTACGGGGGGGGTTTTCGTCGAACTCCGACATTTTTTATGAATTTTTATACTTAGAATTGAGAAGTTCAAAGGGTTTCCTTGTGTAGAAACATGGGAAACAAAAGGAAAAATTTCTAGGGGGTTTTTGAGGGCTGAAATCCGGATGGAATGCAAGAAATGTTGAAGTTTGGGGCTTCTGCGTGAATGACGTAACAGGATAAAAGTGATTCCAGAAACTGGGAGGTTTTATTTTGTTATCCTTATAAATTTATTCCCCTTTGATGACGTCATAAATTGAGAAAGTTTTCGACCAGATGATCGAGGAAAAAGTACGTGATTCTCTGTGAGAAAAACGGAGTTTAACATAAAATCGAATAAAAAAAGGGATCTCTTGGCGGAGATAAAGAAAAATGCCCAAAATAAGATGTTTTGGGGGCAAAAATTAATACATATCTTAAAAACAGTTTTGTGTGCGAAAAACATCTAAAAATTTTATTTTTCAATGGAGGGTATCACAATAACTTCCTTTTTGATTTTTTTTATTGGATGAAAGAAGGTTGGTAGCACTTTCTTCCCCCACTTTGCGCCCAATTTAGTTCTCATCCTTCGATCTCCGGTCAGTCAATCGGTCAGTCGTTCCTTCAAATTTCTTTTTGTACATAAAGTCCATTTTTTTAAATAGATGATTCTAAACCTGCGTTTAGAGTAAAATAATGTTATTTTATTCAAAAGAAATTTGAAATTCTAGTTTTATAGAATCCCGGCACGTTTGATTTTCTTCAGAAGACCAGCTCACAAAATTTATTCTTTTTTAGTTTCCCTTTTCATTTTTTCCCCATCCGATCGTAGATTTTCTGCGAACTTCAAGCAGTGAGTGTTCTTAAACACATTTTGTGGTGTTGGGTTTGAAATGTTGGAAAAGATTCCAATTTCCCAAAAATACAGTCCACATTTTTGTTCAGTTAAATTTCAAATTAGAGCTTTTCGGATTGAAGGGCTGGAATTCATTATTAAATAATTATTAATAAATTATTAACAATAAATGAGAAAAATATGATTTTTTACGAAAAAATTGGCAAAGTTTCCACCTCCCCCCCCATTTCCGACAAGCTTGAACATGCAAGGCAGGCGTTGGTAAGCGTTCAATCGGTGTCGACGGTTTTCTGTTTAGTGGTGAATTTTAGTCGCCATTTTGGTTTGTTGAAAATCATTTCTTTTGTTCATTTTTTTAACTTAAAGAAGTTATTGTGATACCATTGATCTTTATCTTTGTCATTGATCTTTACCGATCTCATTTTGTCTGTGGTGCCGGCCGGCCGTAGCATTTTTCCCGGAACATTTTACGGCCACAGTTTCCAACCGATTTTCACCAAATTTTCACACAACCTTCCTGAATAGTTGAACAAGATTATCGTCTGCGATTTTTGAATTTCAAAAAATGGTGGGATATGCACGTTTGAAATTTTAAAAAAGGCCGAATTGTTGTTCCGATTTTCACCAAATTCTCACCAAATACTCCTTATATTTTAAAAAAAATTTTGGTGTAAAAAAATTATCAATTTTCTACATTAATTATGTATCATATTAGTAGGGAAAAATTTCATACGTCCACCTGTTACGAGAGGGGTCTCCCTTGGGAAAAAATCCCATTATTTCTACCTTGATACTTAAAAAAATTTTCAAAAAAAAACAAAAAAACTTCCCTTCTTTACACGAGTACTTCCTCCTCCGTTATACTTCCCATCCTTATATTTCCCCCTTATACTTCCCCCTCTGTTATACTTTCCTTTATCCTCCCCCTCCGTTATACTTCCCCTCCATTATACTTCCCCCTCCTATTTTTTACTTCTCTTTAAGGAAGTTTTCGTTGGAAGCTCTTCAAACTATACTTTTATCATGCTTTGGGTCGTTTTCCTGAGTATTCTGGTGGAGACACATGATTTCCAGACCTTCGTTACAGTCTTATGCCAAGAAAAACTCTTTATTCCGATTCGAATGAACCGAAATATTTTTTTTTTCTCTTTCTCTAAAGAGCCGATGAATATAAAATTTAAAAAATAAAAATTCCACATTAGTTCTTAAATACGATACTAGATGGCGCAGTTGGTTCAAAATGGACTAGGGTATTCTCTTGAATCTTGAAGAATTCCATTCTGCTTGTGTACTTTGTTTATTAGCTGAAAATCTTAAAAACTTAAGTTTATTTAATTGATCCTTGGGTTTATCAATTTTCTGATGAGTCTAGACAAATAATAAACAAACCATAAATATTATAGATCAAATTAGAGTTGTATTATGTACACTTATACAAATTCAAAACACAAAAATTAAAAGTAAAAAAAAATTTGTGTAGGTAATTCAGCATAAATAATAATGTTATAAATCCTATTACAAAATGATGTGAACATATTTGTGGATTTAAGCCATTTTCGGGTACAATTTTGGCCTCTGTAATTTTGGTTAATGTCAAATTATGTATTTTATTTTATTATTTTACATTACCATAAAAACTTAAAATAATTATAAATATTTTTTTAAATACTAAAAAGAAAAGACAAAAAAAAAAGTTTATAGTTTGATCTTTACACATTTTTTCACGTTTCACATAAGTTCAAACTTAAAGAAATTTTAAATTTTTTATGTTATGAAATAAAAGAAAATACTTGTCTTTAGTTTTGATCTTCACTTTTTCAGTTTCCTGTTCGTTTCTTTTTCTTTTTCTTCTAATCTAAAAACTTAAGTTATTTAATTGATCCTTGGGTTTATCAATTTTCTGATAGTCTAGACAAATAATAAAACAAACCATAAATATTATAGATCAAATTAGAGTTGTATTATGTACACTTATACAAATTCAAAACAAAAATTAAAAGTAAAAAAAAAAGTTTTGTGTAGGTAATTCAGCATAAATAATGTTATAAATCCTATTACAAAAATGATGTGAACATATTTGTGGATTTAAGCCATTTTCGGGTACAATTTTGGCCTCTGTAATTTTGGTTAATGTCAAATTATGTATTTATTTATTATTTTTATTACCATAAATAAAACTTAAATAATTATAATATTTTTTTAAATACTAAAAAAGAAAAGACAAAAAAAAGTTTATAGTTTGATCTTTACACACTTTTTTCACGTTTCACATAGTTCAAACTTAAAGAAATACTTTTAAATTTTTTATGTTATGAAATAAAAAGAAAATACTTGTCTTTGTTTTGATCTTCACTTTTTCAGTTTCCTGTTCGTTTCTTTTCTTTTTCTTCTTGGCGAAGACTTCGCAGCTGCAGCCGCTCCGGACTTTGATGTAATCGAGCATCCATTTTGTGTCATTGGAGGGCAATGCAGGATAGAATGGTTGATATGATGGTGGTGCCGAATAACCTCATCTGGCGATTTTATTATCGCGTATGTGAATGTGTATCGTTGAACGCATTTCGACTGGTTGAACATTTTGCGGCGATAAAACGGCACGGTTTACCTTCAACGCCAGCTCTACAGGATACCTCGAAAACCTTTAAAAATATTTAGTTTCTCTATTTTCTAAATTATATTACCGTTGCATGTTTTTTCCATCTTTGTAAAGTTCGACGTACATTCCGTTTTGGTTCGTACCACCCCTGGTTCAATCATTTCCACTTCGAACGGGCAGCAGTCCATTGGCCCTCCTTTTTCTTTTTTGAGCAACTTCTGGACTCCCTTACAGACAGCCAATTACTCGCTCCTTCGTATGAATGGGTCATATCGTCACCTTCGTTCAGAGACCTATTTTTTATAAAGAAATAAATAAAAATAATTTTTTAAAATAAATTACCATGACTCGTACGAGCTTTCGCTGCTGTTAGAATGGCGGATCCCACGATCGCGATGCCAGCCTACAGCACAGGCAGCCAGCGACACCACCTTAGAAAAAAATTCAGTTAATTAAAAAAAAATTCTCTATTCTAATCTAGTTTAATTAGGTCTTTTTTCTACTTGAAAAACTTGTTTTTATTTGTTTTAACGATAGTCTTTATTGCTAGATTTTTTTTTGTGCATCCGACATAATTTATAACGTCCTTGGGTAGGGATATGCAAGTTAATCGGATTTGGAATTTAAAAAAAATAACCAGAACAATGACCTTTCCTGGACAGTCAACTTATGTCAAGATTTTAGACGCCTTGTTTGCAATGTCTATAAAAGGGGTGTGCCGATAAATTTCATTGAAAAAGAAGAGAAAAGAGGTAAAACGACAAAATTAAAAAAAGAAACAAAAAAGGCCGTCGATAAACAGTAGTCGCCATATCTCATTGCTCCAATTAGAAAACTAGTCTCGATTTTAGCTAATGGATTTAAATTAAGCATTAAATTCACAAACTTGTTTTGTTATCGTTTCCGAATGGCAAATTAAGTCGGGGAAGAAGACAGTATCTCGGGATTAATTATTTAAACATAAATGTCCATTTTAAAGATCGCCACCGGATTAAAACTAAAAAAGAAAAAAAAAAAACCTTGTTGGCGATCGAAATGATAGAAAGCGTCCGGCTAGGCGAGATCGTGAAGCACAAACCGTATCAAACAAATCAGACGTGAAATAATGTGGCAGCCAAATTTATTTTACTTTTACAAGAACCTGCAGCGTGTAACACGTCTAACCTAGCTATAAAAAGACCAGAAAAAAATTTTCTATCCTAGTTTCGCAATTTTATTTTAAAAAAATTTGTTGAAAAAAAATCGTATTTTTCTAGTGTGACTTGGAAGTCGTGCGGGTTTAGACGATTGTAAATGGTAATACGGCGTAAAAAATACCAAAGTTTTTTTAAAAGGTTACCTATTTAAAATCCCATTAGTGTCTAATCTTTTTTGTTTCGAAAAATTTATAGGCTTAGTAATTTCACGAGTCAAACTAGGTATAGGTCAATACGACTGGATATCCTTGTGGAAAAACAAAACCTGTACTAGAGAGCCTGTAAAAAAATGTCCGGACACAAAAAAAACCGAACATTATCTTTAAATCAAGAGTTCCAGATCCCGGTGTCGTTTAACGAGTCATTACACCCCGATTCTTTTAAATGCCATTGTCGCTTTCTCTCATTTCGTCAAAAGATATCTTGGGGATAAACACAGAATTTCGAAGGATTTGTCCAGTCGTAATTTTATTTTATTACGTGAGGGTCATTTTGTTCGAAATTAACATTTGAAAGAAATTATGGAGACAAATGTGTTGAAGACCCGATGAGAAATTTAAAAAAACCGGCCGGCAGGACTTAGGTCAGCATGGTGGGGTTAAGATCGGACTTTGGCTACCATTTTCTGAGCTTTTTTTTTCCACTTTTTTTTGGATCGTAGAAATCGCTGTTTTTTGGGCCTTTTCTTGGCCGAAAACTCCTATTCGCCGGGTTTTCTAAAGTTTTTTGACCAATAAATAACCCATTTTTGCTAGAAAGAAAGTTTTCATCCGTTTCTCCACCAAAAAACCCCATTTTACCCCACATTCGGACTTTTTTTACGGGTTTTCTTTCTTAGGTTCTATGAACTTTCCTTTCATGAAAAACCATTTTGAGCGTTTTCCTCGATTTTAAGGGTCCGTTATACCACTTAATGTGGTTTTTTTTCTTCAAGTTTTAGTTCAATTTGCTAGAAAACTGTTACATAGTTTTTAAAAAAATTTTCCGTTTTACTGGCTGCAGCAGTCTCGGAGAAACAATCGAAACTAAACGAAGCTAAAAACCGTAATTTATGAAGTTTTTAAACTTGCTCCAATTTACAAAAAATTGACTGTGGTTAGGAAAATACTTTCTTAGCTATTAGCCTTAAAAACACACATCAATTTAAATACAAACTCGTTTTATGGATTTAGAAAAAAATCTTTTGTATTTAACTAAATAAATGTATTCTGAAGCCAAATGAAAAAGAAAATTTTTAAAAAAATCAACAGTTTTAGGCGAAATGGGAGCAAAATTTCAAAGAAAAACGCCGCCGTATTAATATTAAGTATAACGAACCTCAAGCTCTTTTTACAGAATATTCAAACTTTTTTTCTTCCTCGAAAATAGATTTGATTTTTTTTGGATCCATTTTGAGAGAACTAAATAAAAAGTACGTAAAAACCGGAATTTATTATTTAAATTTCATCGATCTCATAAAAATAGGGAAGATTCTGATGCAATTTCATGTCTTGAGGCTCTCAAGAAGTCGTAGTTTTTCGGGTATAAATGGTCTGATTTGAATTCTGGGTGAGAAACATAATAGAATTGGGTTATAAAATAGTTTTGTAACAACTAAGGGTGAGCAGTCGTCGTTTTCAAATAGTTTGTATTTAAATGAAGGCCCTAAATAGTTTCGGTTAAAGGATTTTTCTGAGATTTATTTCTTGAGGGTGTAATCACCGTGAAAAATACACGTGGCGAATATTAAATAGTACCTTGAATGAAAAGAATCTTATTTTGCATTTAATGATTTATGATTATCACATTACGTAACAACCGTGGTTTTTATGATAAATCTGGAATTTATATGAGGTGCATCTCGTGGAAATTTTAAAATAAATTGCTATTTAAGATTTTTTATTTTGGCTCTGTTTAAATTTTGACGAATTTCGACAATTAGGGCGAAAATTTTGAGAGCACCTGTTGGAAGTGGTCCAGAAGCTAAGTAGAGATGATTTTTTTCAAAATGGTTAACGCCCTTCAAGTTAAGCTACAAATATTTTGACCTTTAAATAAATGACGTTTTTAAAAATAATTTTTTCATAGTGAGAGAAATAAATCATAGTGAAAGAATACGGTAGTCTACAGTTTTGTCATGGGTGATGGAGTATGTGCAGAAGCGATCGGATCGCCGGTGTATCAGCGCACGATCTTTCCACTCGATAGAACCTTTCGACTCGCATTACAAAGCAGGTCCAATTAATTCAATGTAAGGGACCGTGCGAAAAATAAAAAAAAAGCCCTCTTACAAAACTGCATCGGAGGCGCCAGCCATGTCCTTGGCTGGACACCTCACGTCACAACAAAAAATACACTTCCTGCCTTTTTGCCCGTCAAAATACTTACCGCAATGAAGATGATGTGGATGGCAATGCGCATAGTCTCAGCGCTCACTCATTTCGTCGTTGCCCCTGGAACAAAAGGACAGAGTTAAACCTTTTCCCTTTTATACTTCCCCCACTTAGTGAATTTAAAACATTCTAATTTGAATTGTTTTCAAAAGTCTTAAATTTCTGAAAACGATCTTATCCGACGAATCAGTTTGAATTGTTTTTATCAATACCCACGTCATTATCCTGATTTACTTGTTAAGTCTGTTCTGGAGCCCTGATTTTTAAAATGAAAATTTGATGAAAATTTGACCACTAGAAAATAGATCGTCATTTTTGCTCAAAATGTATAAAGGTTTTTTGGGGAAAATAAAGGTCCGGAAACCAGAAATCGAGGAAACGACCCAAAACTTGTTAAAAAGATGTCAAACACCCGAACACCCGATTTAACGGATGTTTCTAAACAGGGAAATCGAATAAAACGGCCCAAAACCATAAAAATTGGGTTAAACGCTCGAACACCGAATTAATGGGGTATTGGAAGCTCAAAAAAGGTGTTTTTACACCAAAAATTGAGGAAAACGACCCAAAACCTGGTAAAAGAAATTTACGCCCAATACCTGAAAAAACGGGTGTTTTTAGACCAGTCGAGGAAAACGCCTCTTATTAAAAGGGAGCTATATAAAGCTCCTAAAAGTTAAGTCCCAAAAGCCCCCTTTAGTCCGCCAATGTCAACAATTAAGTTGGCAGATTGTTATGTTCAAGCTGAAAGTTGGCTGAAAGAAAGATTAATATTAAAAGAATGTTTTCAGAAATGGGTCTTCCAGACTCGTAGGGTCAAAATGACGGATCGTGATTGTATGGTGCCGTCCGGACGTCCATCGCCATTTTACCCTGAATTCTCCAAATCTCTGTTCTTATAAAATTTTGAGAACATTAAATTGTTGGAGATTTCTCCTAGTGGTACGAGAGGAAGGGAGTGACATGACACACCCGTGAAGGCCCTCCACCATTCACGCTTATCTAGTTCAAACCAGGAACATTTTCCACGAATGTCTCAGACAAGACAGGCTCAACCTCTCCGCATACCGACATTGTGCCCCCTTACGTAACCCTCCCGAATACGTTTTGAAAGACAAATCTCAAAATTCCTTTGATCTTAATATCTTCACATTTTTCAGGGTGTTTTATCGTTAATGATGTGTATTATAGGGATTTGTCCGCTCAACCATGTTTAATGGGAAGAAAATAGTTATTTATAGGACTTGATTCGCCGCTTATTTTAAGTAAATATTAGTATTATTTCTAAGTCGTCCCATTTTCGTTTTCGTCACCACCTAACTTCTTTTTTAAGGTCTTTTCATGTTCCTTTTGACATTTCTAGGTTTAGAGATCCGTCAAAGACTTCGATTTCAAACAATAAGATAAATGATTCCTTCAGAAGGACATGTCATTGAGGTTCCCTACCTGGATTGTAAATAAAGGAAGTGGTTCATTAAGTGAATATATCACATTTTGAAAAGACGATTAGAAAATAAAATAAAGAACAAAATAAGACTCCAAGATTCATCTATTCTAATAAGATGGTTCTTCTTGTTTTTTTTTTCTCCTTTTAAAAGAACGAACCGTTCATTCAGCATCGTCTAATTGCCCCGGAGCTCTATTATATCAGATACCTCAATTACGACTCGGACTAAAATTCAAAGGGCTTAATCAATAGAGTCGAATCTGAAAGAATTAATGGTACACGAAATTAAGACATCCCAAGAACATAATTATAACATGTAGCGCCTTTTTTTGTGTTAGAGAATTCTTATGAATATGAGGAGGGTACGTTCATATTTGTAAAGAAATAAGGAAAAGAAAGAATCTGCGTTGAAGAGTTGCGTTGCATATTTTTTCTCCCAGAAAACCCCCCTAGATTTTTGGACGTTTTCTTCGCTTTTTTGGCAGAGAGAATACTCTCATTTAAAATATTATTTGGCGAACGAAGAAGAAACGAACGAGGGCGATTTTTGAATTTCAAAAAAATGGCGGAGATATGTCTGTTTGAAATTTTAAAAAATTCGCTGCGGCCGAACCGTTGGTCCGATTTTCACCAATCACTCCTTATATTTTTACGAATTTTTGGTGAAAAAAAATTTCCACTTTTTAATTAAGAATTTTTTTTTTAGTAGGGAGAAATTTCATACTTCTACCCATTACGAGAGGCACATCCGTTGGCCAAAGAGCCCATTATTTCTACCTTGACACTTAGACAAATTTTCGAAAGAACTTAAAAAATTTTCAGGAAAAAAAGCGCAAATTTAAAAAAGAAAACCCGGAATACTTTTCGTTATACCTTCGTTATACTTCCCCTGACTTATACTTCCCCTCGTTGTACGTCCCTCCTTTATACTTCCCCCTCCTTATTGTTCCTTCTCTTTAAGGAAGTTTTCGTGGGAAGCTATTCAAACCAGTACTTTATCTAGTTCTTATTTGACGGCACAGAAACCCCATTTTAATCGATTTCAGACTTTTTGCGGGAATTTTTGCTTTATAATACTTAAAACCGGATTTCTGGACGTTTTTCTTTTTTGGCACAGAAACCCCCTTTTAGCTGATCTTACATTTTCTCGGGTAGTTTTGGATATAATATCTTTCACAACCGCATTTGCATACGTTTTTCTTAGGTATTTTTGTTGATCAGAAACCCCCTTTTTAGCTGATTTTTTTCTTCGGTTTTTTGGCCATAATACCATAAAACGGATTTTCGGATGCCTTTTTAGCGATTATACCTACTTTTTACCCTATTTCAGGAAATTTTATTTTGGTATTAGCTATAAAGCCCCCCCCCCCCTTTTTTTGGTTTATTTTGAATCCCATGACGGACGTTTAACTTTACATAACCAACTGTTAAGTATCTCACTAATTGATTGATTGTATGTAGCGTAGTTTTCACTGGAAAGTGTTCTCCTTGTCAATTTAAAATTCTCCGCAATCAATTTCAAGCCATTTTAGAATTGATTTATTAGATTTCCGCGATGGTGTTTTTTTTCTCGGCGTTGGCCATCGACATGCTGTTTACGATTTTATTTATGTTGGCATTGTTCTGTAGTTAGTTCACGATGAGAGATCGTGTCGAGATCGTATCGAAAGATTACGGGGCCTTGTCGGTAGGGTCGATAATTACCTCAATAAAGTTGTAACCCTTGATATTGTTATACCCGTACAAGACAAATTTTTCTTCTCTTTTTATAAGGAGGAATATTTAGTCGGCGAAAAACAGGTTTACAGCTTGTTCTTTAAAGATGACACTTCTTTTGAAATTGATGTTTTCTTCACCATCAAGACAATATTACGTTCGTATTTTAAATATTAAAATTATGTCTTGAAACAATATTTGTGTCTTCTGATTTAGGAGGCCTCCTTTGATCCTGGGAGGGCTTTTAATATACGGGGCCGATTCTGTCATATTCAATACAGAAGATAGAATGAATAATGGAGATTGTGGGCGTTTTAAAGTGCAGAGTGATGTCATGACAAATCCAAGCTTTTAAATTTGCCAAAATCTTGACAAGGTCAGACAAAAATTGTTGATATAAAATTGAAGAAACGATATTAATCAAATGAAGGAGACTGCAAGGTCTGCCTATGAGGAATAAAAAAAAGTTGATAACCATTGGCCAGTTCGTTACTACCGCTTTGAATAATATTATGTAAATCGTATTTACGGCGCCAATAGGATGGAAAGGCGTATAAATAATTAATTGCCATTTTGTTATGTATTGGAAGTGGCGATGATCGTACCAATTGAGTTGGCACTTGACCAACCCACTGGGTTTCAAGTCTCTCATGTTTCTAATTAGTCCTCGCGTGTATTTACCTTTTCGAAGATAAAATCTCGAAGGTGCTCTATCCTCCCATTGACTCCTTACCCTCTATTTACGACCCGGAGTTTTCAGTTTGCTTTTATTACGAATCGTGTTTCACTAAGAATTTAGTTGAATGAGATTTATATCTTACCTTGGCTCTAAAATATTATAATTTATCGTCCACTTTCACACAATGAATCTTTCTTAAAAAACTTAAAAATGAAGACGTTATGTGATAAGCTTTTATAAAATATATTGTCCGCATTCCTTAAAACGCGTAATTTGGGCTTTTTAGGACTGAACCAAGGGAATATGGCGAAAGCCCCCTTGGTCCCATCCTCTTTCGTAAGAAAACAAGCGAAAAAAAATAATGCTCTTGACTTTTATGATTGGCCTTAAAATTTAAATTTGATCGTACATTTTAATGGAACGAGGAAGCCAAGAATGAGACAGTGACAACTTTATTTTATGCACAAAAAAGGTGTAACACGTAAGACCTGGGTGGCGGAGATAAACAAGTCCTTATCCCATACCTCCTACCTTGAGATGTTTTATAAAACGTGTAGCTACTTAAATTTCAAATTTTTTCCTAGTTTGGATTATATTTTATAAGTAATAAATTATAAGTTTTATATTGCTTTTTCCTTAAGAAAAAAATTATTTACCCCTGAGATGCGGAGGATTCTCGCATTAGGGTCCCTCCACGATGATCGTTCTACGTTCATCTGTAACATATGAAAAATAAAATAAATATTTTGTAAATTTTAGGAGATTGTAAAGGAAATGACATGGAAAGAGCAGACGATGAAACGATGGATTTGGAGATAATCGGATTTGTCAACTTAAAAATCTTTCGATTAACCAGTTTCGACCATCCCGTCTTAAGAAAGTGAATGAGAATGTGGATGCACGAATTACACATAGGGAGGGAAATGACCTATTAAAATTATTAATGGTGGGGGGGGGGGAGACCAGATGCCCAAAATTCCGAAGCAGGGCGCCATGGCAAATGACTGTAAGATCCGGAAACCGTATTTCTCGACCAAAAATAGAGGAAAACGTCCCAAAAGATGTTTGACGCTCATACACCCGGTAAAACGGTGTTTTTGCACCAAAAGGAAAGAAAACGGCCCAAAACCGTAGGATGCCCTTAAGCCATCTTGCAACATCAATTTACAACTCGATTGAATGTATCATTTTTGCCCCAAAGTACCAGACTCCTGTTAGATTTTTGGGTCCAGAGAAACGAAAAACTTTTGATTCCGAGTTCCTCTTTTTGATGATATTCCCTGTAGATTTTTATTCCCCTGTAGCTATCAAAAGTCCAGGTTTACCAACCTACGTGCAAGTTAAAATTCAAAAACGTAAAAAAAAATTTGAATGAAAATCCATTTTGAAAAGATAGTAAAACAGATTCGGACTCAACGTCAAATAACGATGTTGTCGAACGGTTAAACGAGTCGAATAAAACAATCGTTATATGGCTGGAAGCTCGTAAAACGATTTAATGATTAAATGCTATGCAAATAACTACCCAGAAGCATGCGTTCGACATTTTTTTAAACGCTTAATAAGGCAAATTTGAATTCAACTTGGCACATAAAATAGCCAAGTAAAAAAATTATTTTGAATATATAAAAAAAATGCTAATCCACATTGGTTTATTATTTGATCTTTCGTTAAATTTTTTTTTCAGATACTATACCTGACTAAAATTTGCTTTTATTTTTTCAACAGCCCCATATAAATGGCACCCTGGTCGATTTATAGCTCCAGATAAGTAATAGGAAGTGAAGAATTATTAGTCCCCTGAGGGCATTTTTCGATCGGAACAAAATGCTTATTTGCGGTTACCCTAGTCTAGACATTTTGACCGTGTAAACAGAAAAAAAACCCCTGAAGGATGATCTGAGGACAAATTACCCGATAAAATCAACAAACATAGAAAGCCGAAAGAAAAACGTTTCAATATTTTACCCTTGACTAATCTAAATTTTGGTAAGTTTTTCCCAAGAAATGGAGTTTAAAAATAGTCAATTTGTATTGCGATATTGCCAAAAAGCCTTCTAGGTGACAAACGGTTTGGCAATGGATTAAACCTTTTCCCTAGAACATGTAAAATGTTTAAAAAGATTTCATTCATATTTCGTTCATTGCCCTTGTAAATTAGATTTTCAATTGTAAATTTTTTTTGTGGCGGCTGAAGACTACTCTTTATCTTAAAAAAAATTAAATCTCATAAAGAGCTTTAAGGGATTTGCATAAGTAAGGATCGGCTTCAAACAAAGCTTTCAAAACGGTCAGTGACGATGAAATAAACCGGGGATTCGATTTTTAAACAAGAAACCCTTGAGGAAGTCGTTAAGAGATCCATGAACCCTCTGAAAAACCAAATGCGATTTTTTTTTCGTCATCTGCTCTTTTCGATTTCTATATTTCAAGTTTCTCTTAGAAATTGTGTAATTTCAGGTCATTTAAATAATTATAAATGATTATTATAATCAAGTCTATTATGAATGAGCAAAATAGGTTGCAAATTAAAAAAATAAGATTAATTAAACAGTGAAGAATGTCATTCCTGATGTAAACTGGCGCCAGATATTTATTTCCAGCCTAAAAAAAATTTTTTATTTTCTTTTCTGAATATTCCGTAAATTCTTTACTTAAAAGCGAGGATAGAACAAACGGATATTCCACGACCGGTTTCGGCGAAATACGCCTCATCAGGAGGACTACTTCTTTATTTTTCATCATCTCTTCTTAGCTTTTAATAATTTGCAAAACATAAAAATGAGTAGGTAGTATATTTAAAAAAATTCTTCTATATAAACAATATTAAATCTTTTTTTTTATTATACATAATCGAGACTACAGGACATAGAATTTAGTGCCCATGTTTGGTGAAGGTTTATAGCCATATCAAAATCAGGTTGTATATTTGGCGCTTTAAAATTTATTCAAACAGATTTTGTGGACAGTAAAATTTATAAAAAAAAAAATTAAAATACAATTCAGAACTTGGTTACATTTTCGTACATGAGGTATCAAAAAAAAATAATAAAGATTGCTACAATTTAAATTTTTGATATAAAGGGAAATATTTACGATCTGTTTGGGTGGGCGGGAGTATAACAATCGATTTTTGAGGGAAAAAAAATATATTCAAGCTGCGATTTTATTTTACGACGGTGTCCGAATGCTTGTAAAAATCGAATTGATATTCCGGAGGTGGAGGAGTTTGTATTTATTATTGGCCTCTTAATTTCGGGGAGGAATATTTTTAAAAGGAAACAAACAAGAAAAATTCCCAAACTTTCACCCACTTCGCAACAAGCTTTTATTATGAATTCTTTTAGGCTTATTCACACTTTTACTCAGAATACTACTAATGATAGGTAGGATAATGAATTGTTATTATTTAAAATGGCAAAAAAGTTTATAATGAAAGAAACTACGGGGGCTGGAAGACTCAAAAACCCGACTTTAAGGAAGTTAAAATTCCAAGACACAGTTATTTCAGTTGCCGCGGAGTGTAGGAGTTGAAATTGATAAGGGAGAGGATTCTAAATGTCAATATTTTCAGTTTTTCCCGGAAACTGTGTTCTCCGAAAAAAAGGTTTCAAAATAAAAATTTGACCGAATCAAACACGCAAGATTAAAATAACCGCCAAAGATTTTCAGACGTTTTTCTCTGGGTTTTCGCCGTTTTTCTCGTTTTCCTCCCGTAATCTCATTTTTATGGAACATGTTGGCGTCTATTAAGACGTTTTCCTCGGTTTTTCAACTATAAAGCCCTTATTTTTATCGACTTTCTTGCGAATTACCCAAGAAACTTTATTTTGTTTGTAGTTTTGGGCGTTTTTTTTCGGTTTTTTAGTCAAGAACCTTTTTTAAATGTTTTTTGAAGCCTAATTAGCCATTTCTTCCAGGCCTACCAAAATAATTTCTTGTTTTGTATGGCCAGCAAGATGGGTTAAGCTACTGATTCCCCCCCCCCCCCCCCCGTGCCCTTATTTTTACCGACTTGCTTGCGAATTGCCCAAGAAACTTTATTTTGAAGTTTTGGGCGTTTTTCTTGGTTTTTTAGCCAAGAAACCTTTTTTTAAAGCCTAATTAGCCATTTCCTCCAGGCCTACCAAAATAATTTCTTGTTTTATATGGCCAGCAAGGTTGCTTAAACTACTGATCCCCCCCCCCATTTGACTGGTTTAGTAGAAATTTTTTTTCCCCAACGGGT
Organism: Orius insidiosus; assembly: GCA_014119065.1. Lineage (NCBI taxonomy): Eukaryota > Metazoa > Arthropoda > Insecta > Hemiptera > Anthocoridae > Orius > Orius insidiosus. Next base: position 92,088 of record JACGAQ010000270.1, on the reverse strand, counting down.
GGCGAAAAGATAAAAATCTCCATAAAACTTAGCGGTTTCGATAATTTTTTTATCGCATTTTAATCCTATAAATATTTCTAATCAAAATACCGTTAATTAAATAGAAACTGACACATTCAGCATGTTGAAACTTGATTAATTTTAAATCATAGTTTAATATTATTTTGACGCCGCCGTTTTGAAAAAGGGGAGAAAAAAAAAAATTTTAAAATCAAGGTGAAAGCTCTGAATTAATAAGACGATTAATAATGATTTTATAATTTATAATTGTACCTAAGGTTTCGCTAACGGGTTAAGGATTAGGCGTATATCATTGATCGGCTGGCGCTTTTATTATAAACTCGTTTTAAACCAGACTCTTTCGAGACGAAAATATTCGAACAAAAACCTTTTTAAAGCGTGGACATTTTTGCCCGTGTTCACGCCTGTGTTTTTCTTTTCGTCCCTAATGATTATGGTCGGAATCCCGCTCCCGGATGAATAGTTCCCCTTATTTCATGGCTGTCTTTTCGATTCAGGGTCGGACTAGCTAAAAAAAAACAACCTGCCGCGAAGATAAATTATCATGGACATAGACAATAAATTAATTCGAGCTTTGTTTTCATTAAAAATTTCTTTAGTGACAGCCTATTTGTACACTGAGTTACATGGTTATTGAATGAAGATAAACGTTATTTAAAAATAAAAAATTTAAAATCGAACTCCTACCGCACTGGTGTGAAAAGCATAAATCAAATGAATGAGCCCTAACATGACATTTAACCCTGGAAAAAAACGGTTTTGAAATTGAGAAACTGCAACGAGTTTGCAACGTCGATCATAAATCTCGTCCCTTGTAATAAATGGATTTGAGACGGAGATGAGGAAGGTGTGTTGTGGGAGGGAACTCACACGGGACCGCCCATGGTATTAACTGTTATTAACATCACGCCATTTCCTAGTTGGAGGACTAAGTACCTTATCTACCGTCTGCCTCCCCTCTGCCGCCTTTCATAGCTCCCACCAGCACTCACGTTCTCCTACGTCTAAAAGCTTTCTATACAATTCGAATTGAAATATATAAAAAGCAGTTTCGGTCTAAACTGGGTGTGTTGATAACGCAGCCTAATTAGGCCAAAAAAAGGTGTTTTTTCGCCAAAAATTGAGACAAATGCTAAACAAAATCTCATTTAAGGGGTTCCTAGGCCAAAAAAACTGCGGAAAGCGTGAGAAAATGTTGCAAATGAGGTCTTTTCGGCCGGAGAACACATAAAAACAGATGAAAAGGTGATTTCCCGGTCTAAAAACTAAGAAAATCATAAAAATTCGTAAGGTGTTTTTTTCCTCCAAAAACTGAAAAAAACACCGTTAAAAAGGTGGTTTTTTTCGGCCAAAAACTGAGGAAAACTTCAGGAAATCTGGTGAAAAATTTTCTCGGTCAAAAGAGAGGTCCCAGGCCCCCCCCCCAAAAAAAACTGCGGAAAGCGTGAGAAAATTTTGCAAAGAAGTTTTTTGGCCCGGGAACCGAGAAACACATTAAGAACCGATAAAAAGGTGATTTCCCGTCCTAAAACTAAGAAAAACATAAAAATTGGGTAAATAGGTGTTTTTTTCCCCCAAAAACTGAGAAAAACACCCGTTAAGGAGTTGGTTTTCTTGGCCTAAAAACTGAGAAAAACTTCTTGAAATCCGGTGAAAGTATTTCTCGGTCAAAAGAGGGGTCCTAGGCCAAAAAAACTGCGGAAAGCGTGAGAAAACTTTGCAAATGAGGTCTTTTCGTCCGAGAACTGAGAAACACATAAAGAACCGATAAAAAGGTGATTTCCCGGTCCAAAAACTAAGAAAAAACATAAAAATTGGGTAAACAGATGTTTTTTCCTCCAAAAAACTGAGAAAAACACCTGATAAAAAGTTGGTTTTTTAACTTCTGGAAATCCGGTGAAAAAATCTAGTCCATAAATCTGGTAAAAATGGAATTAATCGGCCAAAATAGAGACGAAATTGGTCTAATTTAATGGGGCCGGGGTGGCCGGGGGATAAAGGAAGCGGGCCTGACTTTAAACCCTCTGGTTTCTAAGGTCGTGGGTTCGAATCCCGCACTGAGCAAGGCTAACCAGTCCTATTGTTACTAGGTTTATTGAGTTAGTTGCTGATTCTTTCCTATAAGGAATTCCTACAAGGAACTAAAACATTTTCTCTAAGGAAATTAAATTTTTAGCCTGGTAAAGCGAAAGCCATGGAACAGGCAATAAATCAGAATAGGGCGGTTTAATATAAGCAATGTTGTCATCATTTTGATTTGCACATTCAATCCTCAAAATTTTCCGCCCCAAAACTCGATGCAGCGGCGTGGAAAGTTCATTTTTGAACCTTGGACCCCAACCTTTTTTTTGATCGTAAATATGTACAACTTTTTTTTTTTTTTTTTTTAAGCCCACTGATTTTAATATAATCCCACATGATCATGTCTATTGTTTAACATCGATATAAATAAGTCGTCAGTTTTTAGAAGGAAAGAAAAAAAAATTTAGAGTGGACATTATGGACGTAAAAGAAATCATAGAATAAAATAGAAGTGACTAATATATTAAAATGCTTTGACTTGTTAGGATTACTCTTGTCTTAGCCCACGTCACTCCTACAAAGACTTCACCGTTTTTTAGGGCTCCGGTAAAACAAAATGTCAAAAATAAAAATTCCCACGCCCCAAAAAAAATTAATAGATTTTAATGGCTCAAGGATCTTTTTCGTGTTTCAAATACGTTTATAGTGACATTTTCTAGTCGATTTTAGTAGACAATAAAATAGGTTTGAGAATTTTTTTTCAATTCACTGAAATAGTTTCCAGTTGTCGTTCGAATCAAGATGTGACTCCCAACGCTTTTTATTGCCAGGATAAGAAGTACATGGATCGTCCCTAATAAAAATTTGCTTGTTTTTACGACCTGAGGCGTGTTTAAGACAGTCAACTGAGGTGTTAAAATCTTTATATGGAGACCTTTTTTTAAAAAAATTCATTTCAAGAAATCTCATTAAGTCATTCCCTTGATATCATCATATTTTCATAATTGATTTGTCAAATTCTAAGATTAGGAGAGTGATGAAGGGGTGCCGCTTTGATAAGAATATGGCTGACGTCTATCCCTTTTTTTCTTCTTTTATACCTTCTATAAGCCCGACGATACCCACAAAAAAACCCTCTTGAGTTTAAGGACCATAATTTTGCTTCTAGAGTACACAAACATTTGTGGCGCCTTCGATGTTAATGCGAGTGTCGGCGACTTCTTAAGTCCAAACCATCTTTATTTCGAATCGTTTTTTTTATTTATCGATTTATTTCACCTCCCCCTTCTTTAATAAACCGCCCACCTACCGTTCGAAAACGTCCTTTTAAACGTTAGTTACGACGGAAATAATTTCATTAACTTTGTAATTGGCGGTTATGTTTTGACAGCTTTACCAATCTCTACAGGTGTTTAGAGGCCTATTAATATTCATATATGGAGCATAGTAAAATAATATATCAAATCTAGGAAACTAAACAAGTTTGTTGTCATTTTTAATAAACTCGCTTAGTCAAATAGACATGAAGGGGAAAAATGTTAGTATTCTCAAAGAGAAGTTATTTTATTACCCTCCATGACTGGTTTTTGGAAGGTGCTCTAGGCCCCGGGGCACCCAGTTTCACAAAACGTCCAAAAATCCAGTGAAAAAATTGGTTTTTGGAGGAAAAACTGATTTTCTAGATGCATCTCTCATTACACCATGGTAATATTTTTTATCCCATGTTAAATAAATTTAAACTACCACCCGCATTTTGAGTATGTTAAGTGCCAATTTCACACCACCGTAGGATATAAAACATAATTAAATAAATTTAAAATACGGATTAAATATTTTTCTCTCTACATAAATAAGACTGTAATTAAAAACTCTGAATATGGACATTCCATTCTATCTAATAAAATTGGATTATTAGTACTTGTCTCTGAGCGCGGAGCCGTTTTCCACTTAGATTTCTTTCCATAAACGCAAGGACAACAATATAAAAATCAAAAAATGCGAGTAAACTCTGTATAATATGATGTATAAAATATGAACAAAAACGGGTGTGCCGGGAGTATAAAAGGACCTGTTCTGGGAATCTCGTGTTTTTCGAATTTAATAGAAATTTTGAAAGTTTCTGATTAGATGTCATCTTGGAATCCGGGAAGTATTTCGACTACTTCATTTTAAATTAGACCCTTCTAAGATTGAATAGACCAATTTTTCAGTTTTAAAAAATTTCGTAAGATTTTTTCTAATTATTTAAAGATCGCTATTATGACAAGTTGAACGGTTTCACTTTTTTAAGATTAAAGAAAACTTCATTGATTTTGAATTCTGTTAATCAGATTAAAAGCTTAAAGTTCTCTCGACAAAATAATTGATTAAAAAAACTTATTTTTCCTAGTCTATAAGCAGGATTAACCCTAACACATATTAATCGATGTCTAAATAAACGTGGTGGAATAATTCATGAAGTGCATTTTTTCCCTTTAACTCTTTTATTTTAAACGAGAACTTAAAGTATTAACTAGTGACAAATCGCGTCCTTGTAATGTGTGATAAAAACGTTCTTCCTATCTTTTTTACTTCGGAAGGCGATTTTCATAAAACTAGTACATTGCGATTCCAACCAGTTTTCTAAGCAATAAAATATCCAAGTACTGACAGATACCCATAAACTACAGAGTCTTGAGTTATATTGTAAGGAGGTCTTATGCTGGTATATATAATAAAAAAACATTCTAACGCACTTCGATGTTTCTATTATTTATGTACGACAAAAATATTTTTTTATTAATTTAGTTTTTCCCAGCTGGATTTCTGAATCAGGAATTCCGGGAAAATCGAAAAACCCAATTTTTCGGGATTTCCACGGTTTTTTTTGGCTGCCCAATCATATCTCAAAGTCCACTTTTTTGTTTGAAGTTTTGCTCCAATTTTGCGAGAAAACTATTGGTTTTTAATTTTTTTTTCTTTTGATTCTAGAAGAAAATCTGGAGAAACAATCGGAACCAAGCGAAACTGAAAAAAAGTATTTTTATCAAGTTTTTGAATTTGCTCCCAATTTACAAAAATTGAATGAGGTTAGGAAAAAACTTGTTTAGCTTTTAGCTACACAAAACACTCATAAATTTAAATACAAACTATTTTATCAATTTTTTTTATTAAAAAACAACAGTTTTCTCGCAAAGTTGGAGCAAAACTTCAAACAAAAACGCCACGTATTTAGCGGTGTAACGTACCGGATTTTGTACTTTTTCTTAGGAATATCGATTTTTTATTGAATTTGGCTGTCTTCTTCGTGTTCACATATAAAACCCATTTTTATTGGAATTTTGGCGTCTTTCTTCGTGTTCACATATAAAAACCAATTTTATTGGAATTTTGGCTGTCTTCTTCGTTTCATATAAAAACCAATTTGTTATTGGAATTTTGGCTGTCTTTCTTCGTGTTCACATATAAAAACCATTTTTATTGGAATTTTGGCTGTCTTTCTTCGTGTTCACATATAAAAACCATTTTTATTGGAATTTTGGCTGTCTTTCTTCGTTTTCACATATAAAAACCATTTTTATTGGAATTTTGGCTGTCTTTCTTCGTGTTCACATATAAAAACCATTTTTATTGGAATTTTGGCTGTCTTTCTTCGTTTCACATATAAAAACCAATTTTTATTGGAATTTTGGCTGTCTTTTTCGTTCACATATAAAAACCAATTTTTATTGGAATTTTGGCTGTCTTTCTTCGTTTTCACATATAAAAACCAATTTTTATTGGAATTTTGGCTGTCTTTCTTGTTTTACGTATAAAAACCATTTTTTATATGATTTTCAGGCATTTTTCTCGTTTTCTTGACCAAATTTAAGGTTCATTAACTTTCTAAGAAAAGTTATTAATTACTCTCCGTGTTTTGGAGGTTTTTTTCGTCGAAACACCCTTTTTAATAAAATAAGGATTAAAGATATTATTTTTTTAAAGAATTGTCTAATATTGAATTACCGTTAAATTATGGGACATGAAAGTAAGAAAAGTGAAGAATTTCAAAAATGCATTTAAAATAGCCGGAGACAGAACCCGTCGAGTTAGTAAATAAAAGGGAAAGCTTGAAAATGTATTTATAAAATATAGAACCATTGTTGTTAATGACGTAAAGGACAAACGACGAATCAAGATGTTAATTCGGTCGGGTTCGAGAGCCCTTAAATCGGGTCGACAGAGAGAGGACCTCGCCCGCGGATATTCATTATACCGGAGAGTTCCCTTATGTTATTTATGCCGCTCGTACATATACCTACAGTTCGGTCTGTTGTTAGAATTAAGGCTCGTTAGAGAATAAGAATTTGTTAAGTGTCTAAAGTGGCGGCTTGGAAAGAGGAATACAATCAGATTAATCTCATGTGACCTGTCCTCTAACTAATTTCATAACTCTTCCCCTCATATTTATTCCTTTTTCCTATCCTTTTTAGAATAATAAAAGGAAGTTCTAATTTATCCGAAAAAGGACGTAGGATTCAAAAGTTTTAAAATATTCTTCAGACCCTGTACCGACCTTATCTCACCGCACCTTCGACTTTTTTTGTTCATGAAATAGTTTTAAAAGGGCGCCAAATAAGGATTCTGGGTTATAAAATAAAACGGTACTTGCGTATTTCGGCTCATTTCCGGGCAGAAAACCCATGTTTTACATCTTAGAACTCCGAAAAAATGAAAATACCTGAAAAAAGAAGAAAAAAAAATTTTAAACAAATTATCTTACTGCGAAACCAGAAAAATTCTTCAATGAACGATATTAATGGCGAAACCCTTTTTCATGCACATTTTTTCTTTTGCACACTTCGATGAAGACGTTAAAAGTCTTAAGAATGCGTTCTCATTAGCAAAAACTGGTTTAGTTTCTATATTTCTTTTCTTCCTTTTTGTTTTAAATTTATTTATATTTCGTAATTTTTAAATATTGTTTAGTTTATCAAGTTAGTCCAGATTATTTCCTTGATGCCGTCCATTTAGGTAAAAAGGATTCGGCCGTAACGATAAATCGGTCGATATTATTATATATTTAGTAAGCACTTCTTAAATGGATAAGGAAATTATCTTGAGATGGTCCAATAACCTCAAGGATATCTTGTTTCTATCATGTTTTAAATTTTTTGTGGTGCCAAAAAATGGATAACTTAGAAATTAGTCTACGAACGCGGTAGCGCTCCAGCAAAACCCAACCCAAAATCATTTTCCCCAAGAACCGGTTTTACTTAGTTTTTTCATCCAGAAACTGGATTTTAAGGCGTTTTTCCCATCTTTGAAAGAACTTTTCAAAAATTTCCGCGTTTTAAGTTTGACTTGGGGAGTACTCACTTTTTTAGCTCTCAAATTTCTAAAAAAACCATTAGTTATACAGCGTACATAAATCATACCTTTCAAAATGAGCTTTACAAAAAGTGACAATTTAAGGAAATCGTTGGCCGTTCCGGAGATATTCGCGTTTTAAGTTTGAATTGGGGAATATCCAGTCTTTCAGCTTCAGACCCAAATATCCCGAAAACCTAAAGGCATACAGGGTAGAAACTTAGATATTTCTAAAGTGCCTTAAAAGAGCTTTCTTAGCTTTAGACTCAAATTTCTAAAAAACGGTTAGATGTACAACGTACACAAATCACACTTTCAAAAGCGCCTTTAAAAGGCTTTTCAAAAAGCGGTTATTTAAGGAATCGGTTGGGCCGTTCCGGAGATATTCGCGTTTTAAGTTTGAATTGGGGAATATTCAGTCTTTCAGCATCAGACCCAAATATCCCGAAAACCGAAAGATGTAAGTGTAAAAAACTAAGTCTTTCAAATGCTTTAAAAAGAGCGCTAATTTAAGGAAGTCGCTACACGGATATCCGCGTTTTAAGTTTGACTTGAAGAATATTAAGTTTTTTACCGTAAAAAATTGATCAAATGACGGAGAGAGCTGAATCGGGTCTTAACGGGAAAAACATATCAAGAAACGTCGAAAAAAATGCCTGCCCACACTTAAGATTTCTTTCCAAGGCTTTTGTAATAAGAAAACGTAAAAGCGACAAAAAAAGAGCTACGAACCTATAAAAAAGGTCGACATTTTAAAATGTCGAGGAATTCTTACTTTTTTTTCGAAGGCTAGACGCTTTTAAATGAGTAGTCGTTCAATTTTTGCGAGGATATCATGCAAAGAGCCGTCAATCACAATAATGAAGATGTCTGAAGTGAAATATTTAAATTTATTCAGAACAAAGTGACACTCATTCAGCAACAATGTCAACAACGGCTCTGTATATCAAAAGAACTGCGAGTTTATGTCTTCAATAAAGGAAAAAGGCCTCGTTAAAATTCCCTTAATATTTTTTTAAAAGAGTTACAAATGAGAGGATTCGTTTGGCACTATCGAGAGTGAATGGGCCATGAGATGGATTCATTTGTCAGTTGCGGAGAGGTGTTTTTCTCCTCGGACTCCTTCAACGAGTGGGACGATGAAATATGCCCGGTTGGCAAGTTTCCCTCCCGATCCGGCTCCACTGCCAAAACCCATATTCTCTCATTAACAAAACAATTACCTCACCAAACAATGGCTTCTTGACAAATCACTATCACACAAGACTATCGTAAATGCCTGGGGGCTCCGTTTTTTTTGTACCACATAATCGATTCATTGTCTACGGATAATTTGAACACCCGTAAGGCACAGGTTTACCACCCACGTTTTCTTATCAACTAGATGAGATGCATCAGCAATCTTTTATTCTTATAACGAGACATCATTCAACAAATGCAAAAAAGAGGTTTTTATTTCTAAACATTAAACGACCAACAATCTCGTTTAACAAAATGGGAAAATTCTGCAAGAAGTAGGATTTTTGACGTCGAGCCTAGAAAAACTTTCGAAAAAAAAAATTTACCTAAAAAGGATTTTTGACAATAAGCCAAGATAAAAACCTGAATAGCCAGGAAAAAAGGGATTTTCCGATGAAAAGCACAGGAAAACTCATGAAAATGCTGTAAAATAAGGCTTTATCGGATGAAAAAAAAGCAAGAAAATCTGTACATAAAATCTAAACTTTTAAAATATTTTGTGGAAAAAAACAAGAAAAACGCTTGAAAATCCAGCAGAAAACGTGCTTTTTTTTTCTACGACAAGATGAGGAAAAATTCCGAAAATATTGGAAAAAGAGTTTTCGGTAGACAAAAGAAAAAGTTCTAACAAATTTTTTCCAATGTTTTGGAAGTTTTCCTCGGCTTTTGTTAGAAAAAAAACACCTTTCTACTTATTCTTACTAATTTTTTTTCCACAAAAAAAAACCATTTTTGGTAGTTAAGCTCAGTTAATCACTTATGACTAAGAAAAAAAAAACTTCTCGGATAAAAAAACCAAAGACAACTCCCTTAAAAGTTGTGAAAATGTCGGGTTTTTGACAAAAAAATGTGGGAAAAGCTGGGAAATCCAGAAAAAGGGAGTTAGTTGGAGAAAAAAAAAGTCCAAAAATCCGAGGAAAATGCCAATGGAACATCAACTAAAACTCCGGTTTCTTTTTCCGAAGATCTTCAGCCATGGAGACTGTGGTTCCAAAGAACAAATCGAATTACTTTCAACTTTTCACGATGAATTTTTAATCCTTGCCAAAATAATTTAGAATTAGTCTTTTTATAAGGAAAAAAGCTCAGCCGGGCCATGGGACCACCTGGTTTGACATATATTGAACGATAATTCAGAGCAGCATTTCAGACCGGCTGACTTTTTTTCCCCCTCCTCCTTTCCTTTTATAATTTTATGCCCGGATAGACTTGTTTTAACATAAAACAAGTTTATTGAATACCATCAAGCGGCTTTCGTCTACGTGTCCCGATTCTAAGGTCTGGAAGTCTGTGACTCACAATCAGATTAAGATATAACATCTCAATCATAATATTACCTTTTTATGGAATATATGACGAGAGTTTCGCAGAAAAAAATGTTTATTTTAAATTATAATTTTTTTTAAAGGTGAGATGTTTCGCAACAGGGGCGGAGAACGATTGCGTGATAGCTCAAAACGTATAATTTATCGTAAGAGATCATTAAATAATGGCTAGTCGCCACTGTATGATTAGCTGGAAGCCGAGAAACTATCTAAACATGTTTATCAAATTCACGGTGGTCCTAATTAACTCAAAATGACGTTTACTTATCCCATACAGGCCAGCTGACCAGATAAGATTTGAAAATTAGTGTGAGTCTTACCTACGCTGCATCTCGTCCGTTTGCGACCATAAAAAAGACCTGGAACAAATTAAAAATAACGTTTTTATATCATCTTAAATCCAGGTTTAATTTTGAAATGTGGAATATAAATTAGGATTTTAAAGATTATATTTTAAGTAATAACCTCACGTGCTAATAAACACTTCAGGATTTTAGTTTTAAACCTTTTATTTTTAATCATTATAGGGTGCCAAATTCTAAAATCCAATGTTCCAGAAAAAATAGATTATATTAGGCACTTTACTAAATTAAATTTTTATTTTATTAAAAAGGGGCGGAGAGGAGGGGACTCTGATGACGTCATAAACCTTTTAACTTGCGGTTACTAATCAAGAAGGTTATCAACAGTTTGATCCGGTCCAAAAGGCTTGGAGTGATAGTGGTTAGCTCTCTTGCATCGCGACTCGCGGTTGATTCGATATGGCCTTCCTTCCGATATTTTATCCGATACGATTTTTTTGAGGAAAATATCGGGAAAAATCGGATGAAATATCGGAAGGAAAATATCGGAAGGAAATATATATGGAAGGAGAATATCGCGATAATTCCGAAATATCGTAAAAATATGGCGATATATCGGTAAGGAATATTGTATCGGATAAAATATCGGAAGGAAAATATCGGATGAACCGATATATCGGAAGGAAAATATCGGTACAAATATCGCCAATGAAGGAAAATATCGATATTCCGATATATCGGAAGTATCGCAACAACCCTCTTACCTCTCAGTTAACGTAGTCCGTTATTCAAACTTTTTTTTTTTTTTTTTTTTTTTTTTTTTTTTTTTTTGAGGAATTAGTCCTCAAATAACCATCTTCCCAGACAGAGCAAAACAGCCAAAAAGCGGGTAAAGATTATTTAAAGGACGAAAAACCGTCAAAAATATGTAAAATCGAATAAAAAAATAGGTTTTCTTGGTCGAATGAATGAAGAAACCAACTGAAAATCCGGTTAACATGGTTTCTTAACCTAAACAGTGAGAAAATCCGGCAAATATTAGATAAAAATGCCCGAAAATCTAAAAAAAAACAGTTGAAGAACCCGGTGATGATGCCCTGGTCGCCTGCTCCCTTTTCAATGAATGCACCTTAATTTTTGGAAGTCAAATTTTAAAAATCCGGGTTCAAAAAAACAATAAATTTTTGAGTAACCTATTTTAATGGGGATTTTAAACTTTTACCTAATACAGAAGAAAGATCCGACTTGCGAATTTTCTCTTTTGGATCAATAAAACAAAACAAATAAATAAAAATTGAAGGGTAGGGCTTAATCCTTAAGTAGAAAGAGTTTTATAAATATTGAAGCCGGAACAATTTTTTATTTAGTGAATACGTGACAAGAAAAGAGTCAAAAGAGGGGCTCGGCCGTACATAAATTTCTTCCTAATCTTTTCGCGAACTTAAAACGTCTGTCAGGATAATCTTCTAAAGAATTAGTTATTTATAGTCATGGTTCCACCTTTTTATAAAAAATAAGTAATTGAGGAGAAATACGAAATAAGTCGTGACGTTCGGAAGGAAAGAGCTCGCGACTTGAAGAATGCTGTTAGCGGGTGCTATCTCGGAAATGTGTCGGTTTTTGCTGCATTAAGCGAACTCTCGACTTATCTCGGCCTCTGAGACTCCCTTTTCTCTCCGAGCACACTAGACATTCGATTTAAACGCTCCTTAGCAATTTAAATTATCCTTATCTTTGATATAAAATTGAAAATACGGGAGACGGTTTTTTTGCCATTTCTGCCTTGAGTTTTGTCGGCATTCTTGGAACTCAAAACAATTGTTTTAAGGTTGAAGACCCATGAAGAGCCATCAAACGGTTTTTTATCAACAGCTCTCAAATTATTAGATCAACGATCTAGTATGAACTTGATTGCCTTTTGTCAAAATAACGTCATCGATCAAGTTTCCTTAGCTTCTCTGCTAAGACATTTTAAAGAAGTTATTGCGATACCCTCCACGTCGGGTTTTTGGGAAAAAGAAAATTAAAAAAATTTTCAACAAAAAAAAAGGAAAACCCGGAAAATTTTTCGAAAAAAAAAACTTTGAAAAATTTCTAAAAAAAGCTAAAAAATACTTAGAAAATTTTTTTTTTTTAATTGATTGAAAAAAAAAAACTTATTCGATACGGGTATCTCACGACGCGTTTCGGCTTAATAGCCGCGTCAGGTGAGCTATTCCCTCTATCACAATCATTTCTATCTTTTCTCTGTGGACCTATCTACGAGAGAATTAGTGGAACTGCGGGAAGCTGGAGACGTAGACGTAGATAGTCCACAGAGAAAAGATAGAAATGATTGTGATAGAGGGAATAGCTCACCTGACGAGGCTTATTAAGCCGAAACGCGTCGTGAGATACCCGTTATCACAGTCATTTCTTCCTCTATTATTGGTTAATGTTTGATATTAAAATCAATTTGCGAAGCAATCAAAATTAAAAAAAGTAAAGTATGCCTTGGCAGCAGTTCTGTCATAAAACCAATAAGGAGGTGGTGAGTGGCTCTATCTCTTAGAGAAGTGGCGGCGTTGAGGTTTTTGGGGGACGATTTGTCTCCAGCTTCCCGCAGTTTTCCACTAATTCTCTCGTAGATAGGTCCATTTCTTCCTCTATTATTGGTTAATTGTTTGATAGAAAATTTTTCGGAAAAAAACTTGGAAAATTTTTTGAAAAAAAACGGAATTTTTTGGTAAAAAAACAAAACTCGGACAATTTTTCAAAATAAACTTTTAAAATTTTTCGAAAAAACAAACTTGGAAAATTCTCCTTTATACTTTCCCACCCTTATACATCCCCTTCCGTACTTTTGTCCCTTATACGTCCCCCCTTTATACTTCCCCCTCCGTTATACTTCCCCCCTGTTATACTACCCCTCACTTATAATTCCCCCTCCCATATACTTCCCTCCGTTATACTTCCCCCTCCTATATAGATGTTTCTCTTTAGTTTTCGTTGGAAGCTCTTCAAACCAGTACATACTTTCTTTCAAAATACCATAAATTGTAATAATTTTATCTTTTTTAAGGATCTCTGGGACGTAGTCGGAAAGTGCAAGTGATCGTTATCTTATCCTCATGTTATCATTATCGGGTAATCTGTCCTAAAAAATATCTTCAGAGTAGATTTTCGTGTGTGGAAGGAAAAAGAAGGTATGGAAGATTTATAGTGATTCTATTCAATCCTAATAACATGATGGAATAGAAGAATTTCACGTTAAAACCGGTTTTTTACCGAAAATCGGAGTTAAGAAGACGGAGCCGGGAGTACAAACGGAAAATGTTCTTCATTATTATTCAGACTTTAAAATCGGCCACCATCGGATCTTAATGAGAGAAAAGGACGATTGGGATCTTAGGACGCGAGAACGTTGAATTTTTTCAGGGCACGACTGATTAATTCACGTTTTCTGTTAAATATTTTACTGACAAACTGAATGGAATCCACTTCCTGGGAACGCGTAACTTAATGATAATAATCGACTCGGTTTCTAACCTACAGCCTTTTTCGTGTTCCTCTAAGCTAAACATAAAACGAACGGTTGAGACAGTTTTCGATGTTTGCGCCACAATTTAGAAACCAGAAAGGTTTTTTAATTGACCTAAGATTTATACAGGTTAAGGAGGAACTGGAAAATACGACTGCGATTTTACCCAAGGAATTTTAAAAAATTTAACAAAAAGCGTATTTTATAAATTTTCCCAGTTTAGTGTGGCAGACGTGACTTTTGAGGAGAAAAAAAGCGTACGATGAAAGTAGGCCGTAATAAAAATGGACACGCTATTAACTTCTGTTTACGACCCATTACTAACAAAACGCGTCGTAAATCGGTTAAGTTATTGGGAGATGAGATTACAAATTAGGCGTAAATCATAGGTTTTAATGAGGAAATTCAATTTTCCTAATTAAGGTTGTATTGAAGAAAAAGAAAATATTCAGCATTGATATGAAACATGCAAAATCGATATTAATTATGAAAGGGAATTCTTGGGAAAAGATTTTTAGAAGGTAAATCATCAGAGTTTAGGGTTCTTATAAGGTAAATCATTCAGTTGGCTATTCAGATTTAGGGAGATGTCGGCTCCCTGTTGATTTTTAAACAGTGATGGGCTGCTGGTCAAGACGATCCTTTCTGGTTTAATGAGAGTCACTCCTTGTTAAAAAAAACCATCTCCGAGGAAAGGACGCAAAGGGTCTTTCTTTATGTCAAAAAATTCACTACTCCTGGGATTTTATTGTTTTTCGGAGTCGGAGATAAATAGGTTGCCTAAACTGCTTTAACCCATTCGAGACCGCAGGCGACTATAGTTGCCATTCGCGCTTTTCGTTTGGAGACCGCAGGCGACTTTAGTTGCCAGCCGCCAGTGCGAAGCCTCTCTTAGAAATATAATACCTTCGCTTCCTGCGGCGCTAGCGACATGCGAAAACTGGCAATCTGTTGGGGAAGAAATGAACTGTGATCGCATCACTCGTCGCTTTCTGTGCTTTGCTGGGCGCTGGGAGCGGTCGGGGAGAAGTGAGGGGCAAAGAAAGGGGAAAAAGTGCTGCGCCAGTAGCGCAGAGAATCCGGTGTCAGGCCCGGTCTCCAAAGGGTTAATAGACTGCTAGAAATCCTAGTGGAAAGGACACCAGGAGGCGTCGTGGTGGCCGCGCGTGTTAAGGCGTTAATCCCAAACATTGCGATACGGCGTTCATCAATGGGGTCCAGGGTTCAAGCGGGCGGTCCCCAAATTGAACCCAATGTATGTACCTAAATGAACTTTTCCGACGGAAAAACACCACTGACGCAAGGGTGATATACCTGAGAGTAGTTGAAAAACCTCGTAAAAATAAAATTAAAAAAAAAAAAAAAGGACACCAGGGATTCTCCCTTTATAAACAATAACTTCCTGAGCATGGAGGTAAGAATAAATTGGATCTTATAGTCGAAAAAGTTAATCCAGGCAACCTTTTTCACCCCCAGACTTCATTCCCAGACATTAGGCTCCCTCCAGTTTATTCTTACCTCCATGTTCTTAGGAAATTATGATTCCTCTTGAATAAAGTGATAGCTGAAGCTGAAGATCAGAGTGTGCAGCGACGCTACTGCTCTAGAAAAGCCGCAAAATTCTACCAATAATAACGTCTCTCTAGACCTTAAGATTCATGTTGTAGAAGAGGTAGTCCTGCATAAAATATTACCTTTGATTTCAATAATTGAAACATGTTACATGATATTATAATTTCGTTCGAAGTCACCTCAGGGCTTGTTCAAATTCAATAGACTCCTACCATCAGTCGATAAATCATCGGGCGAAAAAGGAGACTTTAATTACGCCTTATTCATCTTTATGCATGGCCTTTCGCGTGTATTGACATATAAATCATAAGGAAGATTTTAAGTTAGCCTGATCACGCAGAGGACATTTTAAGGTCCTGAAAAATTAATATTCAAACCGATGTTAATCCTGAACCAATTCGATAATTGATAAGAAAATTTCGAGAACAAGTGGGACATTTTGGAATTAACATATTCTGAAAAGGTCCCATTAAGATATAGGGGAAAAAGAAAAACATGAGGATCTCATGTTCTAGCAAGATCTAAGATTATCTACAACTGAAAGTTATTTACTTATGCAACAAGTGAATTCGGGGAAAATAAAGCCTTGGGTGTTTTAAAAATAGTTTTATTTGATAAAAGTCGATGTTTAGATTTAAAATCTGCTGCGCTACGAAAGAAATTTCTGAGGTCGTTGACTTTTAGTTTTAAATTTTGAGGGAAGGATTATATGAAGCCCTGACATTGAATCTTAATATATTCCGTTAGGGATTTCTATTTGAATTTACTTTACATCTTTTTATATACGGTCAAGATCCTATGGAAAATGTTTAAAAAATGTCCTATCAACCTAAAAAACTAATATTCCTCTTAAGAAACCAACAGGTTAGACATTCCCACGGAGGGAAGGCGTTATGAAATTTTCTTATTTACACGGGGGGAACGGTCAACTGGAAAGGGGATGCCCGCGGTCGTGTCAACAGCGCGGCCGACGGCTCTATTATGCTTTTCAACGGCCTCATGAATCATGAATGAACACAATACACCTGTCAACCGTCCATAGAAACCCGTCATTAATCGTGTTCAACACTATTTGTACACTAACCACTCTTATCGGATGACTATGTCGGACCCGATCCTTACGAAATTCGTGCTCTTCCCATCCCGAATTTATACGTCAAAAAAAGATACTTTCTCAACCATTTCTAATTAGAAAAAACTTTCTTTTAAACCCAAGTTCATTAGTCTCGGAATTTTATTATCTATAAACCTTAAATTGAATATTTATAGAGCAAATGATCAATTAAATATTCGGAAGCGTGGCTCCAAAAAGAGGTATCGATTAAATTAATTCATGCGCGGCTTCTCTTAAATCTGCCTAGAGCCGGCAATCAACGGTTTCGGATTTCTTGTCGGGTTTTTTTGTATCCTCATTAATTTTATCTTTTATCTACATCTTGGGTGGTTAAACTAATTTGTGTTTACTCAAATTTTCGAATTTCAGCCTATTGTTATGAAGAAAGCATAAAAATATGAATTTGTTGCTGCTGGCTTGAATAAATTATAGGAGACGTTTAAATGATTCTTTTTAAATACTTTTTTGGTGGGAACAGGAAACAGGAGAGTGGCATAAAATTTCATGAATGACAGAAAGGGATGTGGTGTCCCGAACGCATTTTTCACGTTTTACTGCGTCGACGAAAACCCACTCTTTTAATCCTTTCACCCACATTCGGAATCTTTAATGCGACATCCCAAGATAAAAAAAAATCAGGAAGAAATTGCTTCATAAAAGACAAAGCTATCGTCCCCTATTGAGCAGATCGCTTGCGTAACAATGACATGCACTTTTAATGAATCGTAGTAATTAATCTTTAAGGACTGTTTAAAATTTTTCCCCCCCTTTGCATTCTCAAAGGCCAGGTCGTTTCATCCAACTACGGTGCCATTCACGAAACTCGAGCCAGGTATAGCATTTAAACTGATGTGAATGAGGTGATGGTCAAACAGGACACGTTAGCCCACACAGAAGATGGCTTCTCTCAATCATGAAGACGACATGTGAATACCTAGTGTGTACCAAAGTAATGAACCATTACATGTCCACCGAAATCCAAGGTTGTGTAACCTGAGACAGTAACTGCTTAAGAACTCTGTCTTCTCCATGTTATTTCGAGAAGAAATAAACGCACAAAAAAGTCATTGTTCCAACGAGTTTGAACACGGAGAAGCAGAAAATTAAAATTTGATTGCTGTGGGGCATAAATGGAATTTTTACGCCTCATGATGTCGAGGGAGGAAAAAGTACTTTTTGAAGAGCTTCCAACGAAAACTTCCTTAAAGAGAAGTAAAAATATAGGAGGGGGAAGTATTAAGGAAAGACGTATAACGGAGGGGCAAGTATAACAGAGGGGAAGTATAATGGAGGTTAAGTATAACAGAGGGGGAAGTATAACGGAGGGGGAAATATAAAGGATGGGAAATATAACGGAGGGGAAATAAAGGATGGGAAGTATAACGGAGGGGAAATAAAAAGGGGAAAGTACTCGTATAAAGAAGGGAATTTTTTTTTTCAAAAAAATTTTCCGATTTTTTTTCGAAAATTTTTTTAAGTATCAAGGTCGAAATAATGGGATTTTGCCCAAGGGAGGTCCCTCTCGTAACGGGTGGACGTATGAAATTTCTCCCAACTAATATGATAATTAATGTAGAAAATTGATAATTTTTTACACCAAAAATTTTTTAAAAAACAAGGAGTATTTGGTGAGAATTTGGTGAAAATCGGAACAACGGTTAGGCCGCAGCGCAGTTTTTAAAATTTCAAACGTGCATATCTCCGCCATTATTTTGAAATTCAAAAATTGCAGACGATGATTCTTGTTCATTCAGGAAGGTTGTGTGAAAATTTGGTGAAAATCGGTTGGAAACTGGCTGTAAAATGTTCCGGAAAAAATGCTACGGCCGGCCGGCACCACAGACAAAGTTGAGATCGGTAAAGATCAATGATTTGACCCTCCGGGTCTGGAAGACCCTTCCCCAAAACCCGACGTGGAGGGTATCACAATAACTTCTCTAAGGAAGTTAATGAATTAAAGTCTGTCCACCAGGATCTCTAGCGGTTTAATAAAACAGTGTAGCCAACCTATATCTACTGCTTTCCTTCTCTACTATTTTTGTGCTATCCTTTTTAACTTTAAAAAAAAAATTTACTCTGACACCCACAAAAATGCATCCGATTTTCACCATTTTACAAAATCTTCCTTTCATAGTAATCTTGAAAATGTCAAGAGCTTGTTTGAAATTCGCGAAAATGGCGGAGTCAGGTTAGATTTTCTGGAACACTTCATGGCCGCAATTTTCATCCAATGTTCACCAAATTAAAAAAAATCTCACTTTTGTAGTTAACTTAAAAATGTCGGGAGCTTTTTTTGAATTTCGAAATAATGGCGGAGATATGTCTGTCTAAAGTTTTGTTTAATGCGCTACGGCCGTTCTATTGGTCGGATCTTCACCATTTTCATCAAACACTCCTTATATTAATAGAATTCTAAAATTTTTCGAAATTCAGAAAAATTTCGGGTCTCTTCGCCCGTTCCTTCAGGCCTGGCTGGGCGAAGACTTCAATTTTTTCTACCGTGATAACAAATGTTTTTGATATTAGGGATGAAAAAGTATAAAGTTGCCCAACCTGAAGAAGTCTTCGTCGGGGCCAGCTCCAGATTAGTTTATGGTAATAAATCCTTGTATAAATTAACACCTTGGTGATTGATTAACGGTGTCTGAGACCCCAAAAAACTACTGTTAATGATAAAAACCTGATTTCGAGGCTAATAATACGCTTAAAAAATATACCTTTTTAAGGATAATTTAAAATGTGATGAGTCCCTAGGAGTAAAAATTGTCAAAAGACTCCCATGTTTATGTAAATATGGTAACCTCTTAAAGAATATTGGCTCCTTGTGAATGGTCGGTGAGGTAAAAAAGGTCGAGTATTAACGAGTTGTATAATATACTTGTTTTTAATTATAGTCCGCTCTCCGGTGTGGATAGGGGCAGAAAGAGCGCCGCTTTTTTTCCTCCCATATAAACACTTGAGCATAAATTATCCAACAAACGAGAGGCACCTTACCTCTCACCTTCTTAATTACCAATCCCATCATAACATTTGTTCAGCCTGTGTGGCCCCTTTTTTTTTCGTTCCCTATTATTTTTAAAGATCCGTTTTGTGTTATTTTCAGACATAAAAATTGAAAAGACGATTTATATACTGAAATTTTATAATCAAGGATATAAAGAAGCGAAGAAAACTCAAGGTAGGGATACATGTATCTAAGTAGCGTTTAGTATTCAAAAACATTACGTGGGTAGCCGTTATGGGCAATCACCTGTCTCTGATAGGTCCAACTCAGATAGAATCTTAAAACAACATATTTTCTTTAAAAAGAAGTCGATATGCCGACGTATCCACCCACTATGAGCCCCGTTAATCCGTCACTTGATACATAAAAAACGTTTAAGTAGACGTTTTTATTTTTGAATGATTCAGACCCACCCGCCGGGCCCATTCATTTCCCTCCTCAATCGAGACGGATTCCGTGAATCCCACAGACGATAAAAAATTTTTTTCCTCCCTTCTTATTTTATAAAAATAATTTGGATGAGTCCCTAAACGTTTTATTTTCATCTTGGCCAGACTTCACAGACTATTTCCAAGCTATTAACCCCTTTTGTGCCATACATATACCATATTGATAAAAAACGACCTTTTTCTCTAATTTACAGCTAGTCCAAATCCAAAAAGACAAATTAGCAAACGATTTATTTAAATTAACATAATTTATTGTTAAAAAATGTGACTGAAATTTTTTTAGTATCTAAAACCTCCATTTTTCGTCCTATTTTACTCAACCTGATGACTGCAGACGAAGAATTTTGAGATGCTTGTCTAAAGCCTAGGAAAACTCCCAAAATTCTGTAAAAATTGGGTTCATCTGTCTAAAATCCAAGGAAAAACAACAAAATTCCTTGCTTATTTGTGAAAAAACTGGAAAAAAAAATATCACAAAAGTTAAATCCCAAAATGATGAAAATGGGGACTGCATAAATGTGGCTTATTTGTCAAAAACCTGAGAAATATCTAAAAAATCCTAAAAATTCTGCAAAATTGGGGTTTCTGGGTCAAAATGGAGGAGAATCCAGGATCGAGAAACACCTTTTTACTGAATATTTGGGTGTTTACTTCTTTTTGGCAGAGAAATCGTCTATTTAAATAGGTGACGGAATCTTTTGTACATTTTTTAACTTCCTTAAAGGAGTTTTTGTGATACCCTCCACGTCAGGTTTTTTTCTTCCAGACCCCGTAGGGTCAAATCGAATATTGATCTTTACCTATATCAACTTTGTCTGTGGTGCCGGCCGGCCGTCCGTCCGTAGCATTTTTCCGGAACACTTTACGGCCTCAGTTTTCCCCAATTCTCCCAAAAACTAGATATCATGTTTGAAGTAGTGGTAGATCACATATCTTTTCTGAATCAAACAGCAATTTGCAGTATGTAGTTTTATTTTCTACATTGAAGGTTTTATTAACTATTTTAAGGAATGGAAAGCGTCGAAGAAGGTAATTATTTTCATTTTATATTGTTCTATTATATTTAATTATAACTATTAATATAATTATATAATTTTTAAAATATAATTTTCGTAACTACCTACGAAAAAACCCTTTTTTTAACTTTAAATTGAAATATCTCAAGTTCTTCTCAAACATCCTGAGATTATGATAATCTAATAAAACAACTATTAAACTTCATAAAACTGTCAACGTTTCTTGCTTTAAGCTGCTTTGAACGTTTCTATGATTTTTTCTTTCAGAAAATCAGCTGCCGAAATTTTATCATCTTCATAAGTTATCACTTTCCAGTTTCCATTTTATTTTTTAAAATTTAATATAATTAGGTAATTACTACTAATTCCAATTGTAAATAATGAAATATTAATAAAAGTTTTAAACTTTTTCATTGTTTTCTTTAAAAAACCGTCATGAACATACTTTGGTCCACTTCGACCGTACAAGCGAAGCAAAATGCGGCCTTTTCTTATGTAAGAGTGAAAAAAATACTTGTAAGAGTGAAATCCGATTTAATTTAAACACATTCACACATTTTGTTTTGGCTTACATTTAAGACCCCAGTGGGTCGTATCCGAGATCGTAATGCCATTTTTTTTTATGAAATCCATATCCCAAAGACTTTTGTCCACTTGAGCCATATGGTTGCCGCACTGTGCGTTGGTCCGATTTTCACCAATTACTTCTTATATTTTTAAGAATTTTAGTAGGGAGAAATTTCATACTTCCACTCGCTACGAGAGGGACCTCCCTTGGGCCAAAATCCCATTATTTCTACCCTGATACAAAAATTTAAAAAAAAAAAAAAAAACTTAGAAAATTTGTTGGAAAAAAAAACTGCAAATTTAAAAAGAAACTTAAAATATTTTCGAAACAAAATTGGAAAATTTTTCAAAAAAAACTGAAAATTTTTTGAAAAAAAAAAAACTTCCCCCTCCTTTATAGTTTCCTCCTCCGTTATACTTTCCCCTTCTTTGTAGTTCCCCTCCGTATACTTTCCCCTTCTTTGTAGTTTCGCCTCCTTTATACTTCCCCTCCGTTATACTTACCCTTCCTTGTAGTTCCTCCCTTATACTTCCCTCTTTATACTTCCCCTCCTTTGTACTTCCCCTCCTTTACACTTCCCCTCCCTTATACTTCCCCTCCTATATTTTACTTCTCTTAAAGGAAGTTTTCGTTGGAAGCTCTTCAAACTAGTACTTTTTTTGCCAAGTGACTTCAAGAGATTATACAATTTTTGCCTGTTTTCTATTGCGCTTTTTGAGCGATATCCTTTTTATCGGGTTTCTTAGCGTCTTCATAGACTTTTCTGCCAGAAACCCCCAGATTTCAGCAGTAGCTACACCTATTTTCTGTCGAACTTTTAAACACGATTCACTAATTTCTTTAAAAGTGTAGGTACAAGTCTAATGGGTCTTTATGATCCTCGAAAGGGGAATAAGCCCATTTGAACTTGTCAGTGCACTGCCCTGGGTAGGTCACGATTTAAAAAAGATACCAATCGGGCCCCCTCTATTGTTTCTCAAATGTTCCTGGAACATTTTTTTGTTTAATTTTCTTTTACATTATCAGAAGACATAAATAATTTACATGATCGACCGGGGAGGGTCATTCAAAAAGCCCAAACAATAGGCTCTTCGAGTGTTCGAAATTGTCGTAAAAGAGTGAAAACAGCTACAAAAAAATGTTTTTCTGATGTGATTTATGGGTGATAAAACATCGGTGTGCATGTGCCGTTTTGTAGAGCCCCATAGCCGTCTCGTGTTTCCGTTCGGTTTTATTATCCGACACTTTTTTTTTTTCACTCTCCAATTACCTAATCCTCACATTCATATTTTTTTTTGACTTAATTTCATTGACACTAAGAAGGATTTATAACGGCCAATTTGCCCAAACATTTTTTCTCCTCGTCAAAATAAATCTAGGATTAGAAAAACTGATTTCTCAAAGATGGAAGGGGAAAATTTAAATTTTTCAAATTACATAAATACTATTTTGACCAATAGTAGTCATTCATCAAGATTACAGAAGGTTCATTCTGCGGATACTTCACCTATCACCTCGTTGATCATTTTTTTATGGAGAAGTTAAGGTGAGTATTTCTCCAGAACGATGACGGCAATTGTCTGCGTATGTCCATATGAATCATAAACCCCTTTGAACACAATAGGCGGACTATTTCTGGCGCCTTTTACACCTACATGTTGTCGACGCCTCAGTAATCTATTGAACGTCTTCATTACCCCTCCACTCCTTACGTAAAATAAAATAAATTTATGAGCAAACAGTTTAATAAAGTGTTTAATATGTAAAAAAATAAGGGTGTAAAAAGAAGGTTTGTCAGAAATCGCATTCCAAACGTATAAATCAAAGGGAAGATGATTAGCGCATTCCTCACTTTTTTCCTCTAATAAACAGAACTCGTTTGTTCATATAAATGGTCTATTTTAAATAATCTTATCGATTTTAAGAAAGTGAGGAAATCAGACTTTAGGTGAGATTACTTTTTAGGTCTAAATTCCAAAGCGACAAAAACGGTCCAAAACACGGTAAGAGATGATAAAACGCCCGAACACCTGATTAATCGGGTTTTTTACACCAGAAAATCGACAAAAACGACCAAAATCCCGATAAAAATGTTTATTCAAACAACATCATTCAAAATTAACAATTCAAAAAAACCAAGTAGTAAATCCGTTTCGCACCGTTTTTATGGTCGACCCTAACGCCAAACAGCTGTAAATAACCATTATGAATGGAGGGTATAATGATTCTTAAATATCAGATGAGGATCGAAGCGAAATGACATTTATACGATTTTGAATTTTATACGAGGATGACGCCTGCTGCAGGTAAAGGTACGTCCCACGCGATATTACAAAAGCGATGGATCAGTCTTATTTTTGGCATTGATTCCGTTTCATGGTTCACGTTTGGAATTAAGCTATCCATATATGAGAAATCGGATAAGGATCTTAAAAACGGTGCTTCACCATATGGAGAAATGAAGATAATCATAGGCTTTCGAAATATCCGATCAAAGAACTGATTTCTAAAAAAAAAAGCTTGAAGGCTGTCTGCGAATTTAAGCATTTTTCAACTTGAAAACGAGATCCGGACGTCGGTGAACGTGCTTAATGTCCACGCTCACACATTTCAATCGAAGACCGTTTATTCACAGAGATTTCCTTCATTAGATCTATTCATTCATGAAAAAAAGGGTTATTCATTCAGACAGCTGAAAGGCAATAAAAACTCAGAACAAATTTGAAAACGTCATCTCCACCTTTCTGGGGAAACAATGTCTGGAAGAATTTTCAATATTCTTAGATCATACCAAGTTAAAAACACCGCCGCTTTATGACTTTTGAAATCTGTCTGAAAGAAGAAATAAAACATGAAAATTACAGGGCTTAAAGTATTAAAAAATGATACTTTTTAAACTTTGAAATTCAACAATAAGATTCTACGTAGGCTGTAATGGCTTCGCGTTAATTTTATTCCTTGGGAAAGTACAAGAAGGGTTAAAAGGCGTAAATTCTCAAACAAGATTCCTCTGGCTAAAAACCTGCGAATGTGAATTTTCTAAAAAAAAAGTGACGAAGTATGAAAAAACGTGTCCGATTAAACCATTGGGTCCGAGAATGACAAATAAAGAAAGACGAGGGGAAAAAAAAAAGAACAAGTTTTATTACTTTGCCCAAATGTTCTTCCCGAAAACGTCGCTTTATTTAAATTTATATTATTGTTTTTGACCAATATCGGGGCTGAAATTATGCAAATTTTATACGGGATTTCTAAATTTTTAAAACTGTATACTTGATATTTCGGAGGTGTCGGGTACGGGAGGTCCGGAACGCTTCAAAAATTTTAACTTCCTTAAAGAAGTTTTGTGATACCCTTTTAGGATAAATCAAATATGGATCTTACCGATCTCAACTTGTCTGTGGTCCGGCCGGCCGTCCGCCCATTTTTTCCGAAACTTTACGGCCACAGTTTTCAACCGATTTTCACTTTTTCACACAAATTTCTTAGCCGGTGAAGAAGAATGTAACGAGGGCGATTTTTTTTTAACTCCTGAAAATCCTGAAAAATGACTAAATGGGTTTTTCTGTTAAAAACACCCAGGAAAATTATCAAAAATTATTTAAAAATGGGTTCTTCTGTCAAAAACCAAGAAAACTCGTTAAAATCCAGAAAAAAAATTACAAAAACCAAGAAAAAACCAAGAACCAAAAAACCAAGAAAACCAAAAAAAATTTACGAATTCTAAAAACGCTCGATTCACATTTTCTTGATAGGAACGAAGATACTTTAAAAATTGGATGAAAGGGGGGGGGGGGGGGGCTGATGACGGAAGGCACCTCAGCAGATATAGAGGTAATACAATAACGTTTTTTTAGAGAGAGTTAAAATTTAAAGACGTATATTTTAACTAAGTCTTTCAAAAGTCATTTATCGTATATTTTCGAAACATAAAAAATAAAGAAGAGCCTCCATAATATACCTAATAAACGTCAGACAGAATCATTTTGTCACCTCACCGCTCCGCGTATTTATACACACAGATTCGCTCTCATTCTCCCTATCATGTCTAGGACTAAAAATATATTCATCTTTCACTCCTAAGATTACAAGTTTCCGTCCGAAAAATTCTCATCGAGATTAATGTCCGGATGAAAACAACAAAAAATCACGAAAGTACAAGAAAAAACCAAGAACCAAAAAACAAGAAAACCAAGAAAAAAATGTTACGAATTCCTAAAAACGCTCGATTCACATTTCTTGATAGGAACGAAGATACTTTAAAAATTGGATGAAAACGGGGGGGGGGGGGGGGGGGGCTGATGACGGAAGGCACCTCAGATATAGAGGGTAATACAATAACGTTTTTTAGAGAGAGTTAAAATTTAAAGACGTATTTTAACTAAGTCTCTTCAAAGTCATTTATCGTATATTTTCGAAACATAAAAAATAAAGAAGAGCCTCCATAATATACCTAATAAACGTCAGACAGAATCATTTTGTCACCTCACCCGCTCCGCGTATTTATACACACAGATTCGCTCTCATTCTCCCTATCATGTCTAGGACTAAAAATATTCATCTTTCACTCCTAAGATTTACAAGTTTCCGTCCGAAAAATTCTCATCGAGATTAATGTCCGGATGAAAACAACAAAAGGGCGCGATAGGTAAATGACAAGCGTTCGGAATGTTAATATGATTATCGAGTTTCGATTTACATATTTTATAAGGGAACTTAAACCCATTAGTTGTCGTCGATGTCCCTTTCCCTTATCTCGATCCCTTTTTCATTCCGTTGAAAACAAACTTTAAACTAGTTTCTTTTAAAAAAATAACAATCAATATTTTAAATAATTATAGGGCAATAACGGAGTCATTATATTACGGATGCTTTAGTATTTAGTACTGTGAACAAGGAAGATATGATGTCAAATTAGAGGGGAGACAAATTGTAACCCATTAGGGATGATAGGTGGTCCGACATCTACCTGAAACTTTTTCCACAGACCTTTATTCCTATTGAATATTTTATGTAGACAAACATGGCCAACAAAAAAATAAAAATTTTAAATTTTCTCAAAATCCTGAAGAAACTTACCGGAAAAAAAGCGAAGATGAAAAAAAGTCCTTCCATTCAAAACGAAGAATCACTTCTAACCGCGATTTAAAAAAACCCCGGAGACGTAAACCGGGTCGCGGTCAACAAAAAAATGGAACCGAACTCGTGACTCTTTGAAAAACGCCACTTTTGTAATAAACACATAATAAAAATTTAATTAGATTGCAAAAAAAACGAAGAGGAAAATTGAAACGTTGAGGTAGCACAGGAGTGGGGCTCAATCAACGGATAAAAAGTCCAAAACGCAATGCTGACTTTGATAAAAATTATTGAATAAAGAATATAATTTTATTACAATTTTTATTATAAATATAATAAAATTGATTACGTGGCTGATCGAGGGAGTCCTCAAATGCAACTCCTTTTTTTTTTTAATTTTTAAGATAACTTTGATTTTTGAAGATTGTCTTTAAGGAGAGAAAAATATTCAATAACCAAAGATTAAAAAATAAAAACTTCTTTTCCTCATAGCAATTGCTAGTATGCCCTAAATGTTGCAGTATATTTTTGTAGGAAATTTTGTACTCTACATTTTTTATTTTAATAATATTTTTGTCTTGAGCAACAGATTTGAAGATTGACCACAAAAACTGAAGCTCCTGCCTACGCAACTTGGCAGGCTTAAAATGGGGATAAAAATAGACCATTATATTCAATTTTTTAAAAATTATGTAATGTTTAAAACTGACGTATGTATTTTTAGAATTTTAGACATTGGATTAATATTTTTTGAAAAAAAAATATTTCCGCATATTTCTGCTAGTTTTTTTTATAGAAAATAGTTTTATTATCGCACTTAAATTTTCTATTATGGTTTTCTATCAAGAGTATGCATGTCATTTCGATTCTCTCATGAGATATGTAACGAATTTATGATTGCTCATCATTTATGTGGCAAAGACTATAAAATTTTATAAGATCTATTTTTGAATTCAAAAATAAATAAAAAAGAAACCTTAAATCTGAATTTTAGCCCAAGGAATTTTCTCTGATGCATCAGAAGGATAATTTTAAAAAGATAACAATCAAAATGGCTTTCCTTTTGTTTTTCTCTAATTTTCTACAAGAGAAAGTAGAAAAATTAATTTCTTATTCAAAAATTTATAAACTTAAAAAAATTAATAGTAGCCGAGTATAAAAATGGCGATGTCATCTTTTTTCAGAGTTTTCGTAATTTCCAAGAATTTTATCGTTTTTTTCGCCTACCTACTTGTATTTTTAAAGCTTACAGAGCATAAGTATCACCTCGGTAGTCAAAATTTGAAAAAAAGCGAAAATAAAATTAACAGTACTAACAGTAACTACATTTGATCAGCTGGCCCCGATGGAACTGCTGTTCTGAAATTAGGTCAACGCTTAATCCGTCTAGGAGTTATGATACCCCCACACGAAAAATACAGCCCCAAAATCCGATTTTACGAATAAACATCCGAAAATGATTTTTCTATGTAGAAAAAGGGAGAAAAACACATAAAAAGGATTTTCCCTAATTGTAGGAGGGTTGATACAGTACTGCGAAAGAGGGCTTCAAAAGCAGAGTAAACCATTGTGCGGAAAAATAAGGATTTTCAACGTTAACTTAAATTTTTTTCTTTATCTCGAGGGTATCACAATAACTTCTTTTTAAAAATCTTAAGAATTGATTAAATTTTTAGTGACTATGTATTTTACTTTTTAAGAAGGATTTTAAGAATAAAACCTGAATGTAGGTAGTTTTCGAGTCATGGTAGACTAGACTATTTTTCTTGCGATTTTTCAAATAAATAACTACACTTTAGTTGATGAATAGTGGTAGAAACAAGAATTAAAAATGGTTTCACGCCCCCCTTTCACTGTCCCTAACAATTACGAAAAAAAAAAAAAATTACCGAACCTCGTTTACCGGTCAGACCACACATTTGTTGCCCGAAGGAGAGTAAGTACATTTCGACAACTGGCCCTCATCTTTAAAATTTATAGGAAAAAAGTCATAGAAAGCCTGTCCTCAGTTTTTTAAATTCAGTTTGTTTTTAATATATTGAAATAATCCGCTAATTAAACTGCGAATAAATTTGACAGGAAGTCAACCTTCGGCTTTATTCCCAGAAGTCCTTGTGAAGCCGGCAACGGCGGATTTTTAACTCAAACCAGCAAAAGCTGGCAGAGAAAAAAAATTAAATTAATTAAACATATTTATTTATTTTTTCTGATAAATATGGTTATAGGGAGCAAAACAACTCCTGAGGACTGAAAGGACTTCACCTTATTATTAATTATTGTAATTTTATTAATTTTTTTAAAAGGTAATTATTTATTCTGAGTGTTAATTATCAAAAAGTACGTTTAAGCATAACGGTTTCTTTCTTTAATGACATTTTTAACCTGCTTTTTTTTTAAATAAAATTTTAAGTCCAATGATTTTACAAAAATTTTTATCTATCTGATGAGAGAAAGTGGTTTTCTTTCCAAAATTTTGCCGTTTAAAATCTGTCCAAATCTCCGAATAGGGGTCAATAGACTTGTAAAAGGACTTTCCCGGCCCCTAATGGCCTCGGAACGTCCCCGTCACAATCTTTCCTTTTTTTTTTTTACTGCAAAATTCTAAAAATACTTGAAAAAGCAATAAAAATCTTGAATATTAATTTTTTGATTTGAATAATGGAACGTTTTTAAAAAAAATTGATGAGCTAATAGAGAGAAGGGTGTCGGAATGCGAAAGGACTTTCCCGGCCCCTAATGGGCCTCGGAACGTCCCCGTTCACAATCTTTCCTTTTATTTTTTTTTACTGCAAAAATTCTAAAAATACTGAAAAAGCAATAAAAATCTATTTGAATATTAATTTTTTGATTTGAATAATGGAACGTTTTTAAAAAAAAATTGATGAGCTAATAGAGAGAAGGGGTGTCGGAATGCGTTTAATTAGCGTCGTTTATTGAGTCTCTGGTCTTTTGATCCTGAAGACTCGAGGCTGCCCGTTCAAGAAGTGTCGTCACGGTAAACAGACGATTTACGCAGACTCAGCGTCCAGACCGATTCAAAAAACGGTTCGAAAGGAATTTAAAAAAATGGAAATTTACAAAAAGACATTAAGAATGGAATTTGATGATTTTTTGATAAAGAAAAATTAAAAACTTACTGCTCGAAGTTTTGAAATCGCCTGGCGATCCGGTAACTAAAATCCCGAAGGAATCCTTATTAATAACACTTGCACAAAAATCACTTATAAATTAAAAAGTCGACAAAAATTTTTTTTTTGATAAAAAATTGTATCCACAACACAGTTTGAAGAACACAGTCTAGTTGAAGAAAAAAAATTTTTTTTCTTATTTTTTTTTTATTTCTCTTTGACGGACGTCACTAATAAACTAGAGGGGGTAGGACTTTTCAAGTGACCATTTCTGAAAGGGAGGAAGGCTCGAAGTGAGTTTGATAGGACGTCGCGTACTCGTACTCTTGCCCCGAATCCCCACTTCTTTCTCGCGCCCCGACTTTTGAAGCCCCTTCTTCCACACATTTCACTTGATAAAATAATCGACTTTCCCACTTCAAAGTTTCGCACCCCAGGTTGAGGAAAAAGATCACACTTGATAAGGTAGAAAGCGCCCTCAAGAACTTTCAAAAACAGATGTTGAAAATTCAATCATTTTATAGGATATCCGCGAGACGAAGAGCGGGTGGTAGCGAGAAGGTTATAAAGTTAGGTTTTTATAAGGTTGAGGTTAAAAAGGTTATAAAGTTATGGAACCTCCCACACCCCTCACAAAAGCAAAACTTACGCCAGTCTTAATTTCTCATTGACTTTTAGCAGCTTAGAAATTTTTATTTTCAAAATTATTTGGCACCTGTGAAGTCTCTACCTTTTCAAAGAGGAAAACTGCAAAAAAAGGCCATGCGAAGGTTCTTTCCCAGGAAGATATCAGAAATTAAATAGGATCATTTTCAAAAGCGCTAGGAGGCAAATTTCTATGAATTTGACCTTTTTCAAGTCCTCAAAGTTTCTGGGACCAAATACGTAAAGAGCTCTCTAAAATTGTTACACATAGGATGGTTTTTAAAACGGGTCTTAAAGGCCCTGGATGCCCAAAACGACTACAGCAGACTGATGAAGCTAGAGACATTAACTTAATAGGCCATTAGTTTATCTTCCTTCCTCAATATTTATATCAAAACCAAAAAAATACACGTGGCAGCAGACTTTTCAAAAGATTAGCGAGGCCATTCAACACTGCAGTAATCAGACTACTCAACTTAAGTCTATATAACCGCTGCTTATGACTTAAAGAAGTGCTGAGTTTTGCCACAGATCCTACATTGGAACTCCCTAGATTTTTTTTTCCAGAATGTGTAGCTATTTTTCCGGATGTGGATTCGCCCAAGGACGGTATTAGGTATCATGACAATTTAAAATTTATAATCGAAACGATTTAGCAATCAAGATAAATAGAAAATCCATTAATTTCTGAGACTACCCCAACATCATTTTTATTGGTATTTAAATTAGTTTTCAAATTATCAAAATAAGTCCATTTTCTTTTTTGAAAAATCAATTAAATAAATCGATAAAATCCTGAATCAAAAGATGCACTCCGGCGACGAGTTTTCCACCCAATGAGGTTCGAAGCACGGGGAGGTTATCTTCGCTGATAAGATTTTCTGGTTAACGTCGGCTTCTATTATTGAATAGGACGACTTAATGGAATCCTTCGAGTGAGGGAGGGGGTCGTAAATTTATTTTTATGAAGAAGGCAAAAACTGAACGTCTTGAAAGGGCATAAAAAGTCCAAGCCGGGGTTAACATCCTTTTGAAGATGCCGAAAAAAAAGGACACCATCTTGATCCCTGTAAAACCTAAACAACAAAATAAAAAGGTTTATATAAATTATTTTTAAGAACGATATCGCATTTTGAAATACAGTGGATGTAGACATTTTGGATTTTTTAAAGTCTAGTTTTGTTAGTTTTCTTATAGTAAATTACACGTTTACTTTGATACAATTAGGTATTAACCTAAACGTTACTCTCTTATTATGAGGGGTTTGTTTTTTTAAAGTGGGTATATTTTTTTATAGGGTCAAAAGGGATCTCCCGCATACGATTATCTACCATAAGGAATTGAATGGAGTCCATAAAAAATTACTTAACATTTTCAACCCCACCTTTTAACAAGGTGTAAAAAATTGTTCGTCCGGCGGGCGTTATAAGTCATCCATCTTGGCGAATTGAATGGGGCGAAAGGTTGATGTGGTTATAATACTAGGGTTACGTCTTTCCCATATAACCAGGGGATTCAATCGCTTAAATCTAAATATTAACATTTTTTTAAACCTAAGCTTAAGTAGCAGACATTTCTAACCATTGATTAGCTATTAATTCTTTAATAAATACATTAGCACCTAATTTGATGAATGGAATTCCATTAGTTCTTTAATCTCATAAAAATGCCTAGACGGAAAGAAAAAAAAAAGTGGACTAACCGTTATTGGATTGGTTAGCAAAATCTTATCGTAAAAATTTTAATTTATGTACAATAAAAAATGTGCGTCGAACTTCAGATAAATTAGAGGAAAAAATGTTTGAAGAAGAAAGGTATACGTGAGAATTTTATTAAACTAAAGAAGTCATTTATAGGCAGTGCTGTACTCTAGAGGAAGTATGCAGGACTAAGCTTGATGTTAAACCAATTATTCGCTTAGTTCCAACTGCAGATTGAAACAGGTTTGAAACTCCTGGAGCATGCGCAGAAGGATTTGGACGTCCAAATTGACGTCTTTCGTCGTACGTCAAATCTGAAGTCATCTGACGACAAATTTGATGTCCAAATCCTTCTACGCGTGCTCCAGTTTCAAACTGCGGTTGGAATAAAGCTATAGTCTTCCTTTTGTCCGTTTCTATTTGAAACATTTAGAATAGCCGAAGAAAAGCAACAAAACAAAGTTGAGTATGAATCCCTGCTCACTGACCTACGAAGGCACGTTTTCTTATTTTTCATCAGTGCATACTAACAGCAGGTTCAAAATTAGGTGAATTAACCCTTTCGAGACTGCAGGCGACTATAGTTGCCATTCGCGCTTATCGTTTGAAGAACGCAGGCGACTTAAGTTGCCCAGCGGCGCCAGCGGGAAGCCTCTCTAAAAAATTTAATACCTTCGCTTCCCGTGGCGCTAGCGACATGCAAAAACTGGCAATATGTTGGGGAAGAAATGAACTACATGATGATCGTATCACTCGTCGCTTTCTGTGCTTTGCTAGGCGCTGGGAGCGGTTGGGGAGAGTGAGGGGCAAAGAGAGGGAAAAGTGAAGCGGCAGTAGCGCAGAGAATCTGGCGTCAGATGCGGTCTTGAAAGGGTTAAAGTCTACAGAGATGGATTTTGTATATTGTTATTTTTTTGGGTCGTAAGGTCAAATAAATTGTTCAGCTTACCACTGTCTCTTTGGCTCCACTAAATTGTATACGAAGACTAAAAATAAGTTTGTTATTTTAAAAATTGTATAAAAAACTGTGGTCAGTAGATGGAGGAACAGTTGTTCTTTCATACCTTCCCGCATTCTCAAATCATCTGTTTCGACCAATCAGGTCAAAAACAGTCTTGAAATATTTCAGGTAGCGAAAAATGCCCAGAGGGTAATAAAATAAACAAAAATAAATTCAAATTTTTTTATTAATTCAAAAAAATTTTCTTTTTATCATAGGTAAATTATGGCTGCTAATGATTACGCTGATGTTTAAACTAAGCGTCAGTAAACCAATCGGTACATTGAAATACATAACCATTTTCTTTTTTTAAATTACAAGCTTAGAAATTTAAAATCAAGCGAGGTTCACCATTCCATAAATAAAACATCTCTCGGTGGAACATAATACAGTAATCATTGTGTAGCCTAATAGTTTATATACACTTTACATTATCTTATTGCCATAATTTTTTTTCGTCTACAAAGTGATTTGGGAAAAAAAATGCATTTTCTTTGATAAATAAGATTGTTTTACACACTATTTACAAATTTGATAATATACATTTTTTTTAACATTTTAATTAACCTGAAAAAAATTTTACTCCCCCCTTAAAACTCAAAATTAAAATGCCGATACTAAAAATTCTCCCCAAACTACATTTTAACACCAAAGGTTTTAAAACCAGATGTACAATATCATACAAGAACAAAAGATTTCTCTTTATTTTTTGGACAAGAATATTAACAAAAGAAATGAATAAAAAATACGTATAAAAATATTTAAATACTAGAGTCGATTGATTTGTACAAAAAATAACAATCGAATGGGAATCAACACCATTTTTTTATATTTTACACATTTCGAAAAGGACAACTCCTGTTGGCCTCAAAGAAAAACAAAATTTTAAATTTTGTACTTCACAAAAAATTAAAAATAATAACCCCAAAGAACTAAAATGATTAAGGGTGACTCAATTACTAGTCGAAAAATTTGACTTAAATTTTTATCTATGAGAGTCACCAATAAAAAGATGGTAATAAAAAAAATTAACACATTGAATGCACCAGGACGTATTGAGGTTGACATCTACTTTTCTATTCTATTTCAATGTGTTAACTTTTTTTTTAAATAAAAAACATGAAAATAAGCTCAAGACATGGAACGATAAAATGGACTTTTTTTTACACTACTAATATTTACAGTATAATACTAGCAATCACGTATTTTCGCTGTCGCCGTACGATATTAAAAGAAACAAAAAAAATTCAAAATTAAATCACTAACACTTAATTTGTTGAAATATCACAGACCCACTGAAACCGTTGTTTCAATAGTTTAAACAATTAACAATCCTTTCTTTATTTACACTTTTGAGCTCTAGTTTCGATTTTAGAGAGGAAAAAAAAAATGGCAGGTAACTCTTAGAATTAAAATAAAATGAGTTATCACAATTTAAAAACGAAAAAAGATGTAGATTTTAGCCTTAAATGAAAGCCTTAAACATTCAGTCTTGTTTAAAGAGGTAAGGCTTGAAAGTCTTTGAACGTTATGATAACTAGAGCTCTAATTTCGTCGATCTTTATCCTAGTGGAGTTAAACAGCTTAAGCGAGTGGCGTTCTATGGTATATTTCATTTGGATGATTGTTTTGGTTCACGCTTGTGTCGTTTTGTCGACTACATTGCTGTAAAAAAAAAAGAAATTAAAATTTCAAAATGGATAATAGAGAATTTAGGAGGTTATTTAGGTTAACGAAGTTAGGTTATGTTTGCATTTTTAGTCGGATTACGGGTAGTCATCATGTTTGACTTTTCCTGCAGTTTCCAATGTGATAAAGGTAAAGAAGAAATTAAAGATTTACCGCTTGCTTTCGTTCCCAGGTTTTCATGGCGTTTTTATATTTTTCAAACTCATGACACCAGTCAGAGTATATTTTATGATAGTCGTTGCTTTTGCCCGGTGGCGAGCAGCGATGAGTATCTACTGTTATGTTATAAGCGCATAACAGGCTCCCGCCGAGCCAACAGTCGTAGCGACCGGAGTCGGCTTCTGTGACCGAAACGATAACAAGTCCACGCTCGCACGTTTCGATATATTTGTCTCCCCTGAAAAAAATAATGAGTAATATGGAAAATGAGATTAATAATAACGTACCGGTAGACTATTTGATATCTCCCTTTTTCTTTACTGTAATGGTACCACGTGACAGTTTGTGATGCTAAAACTTGCGGCATCTTGACGAAGCAGCCGAGGTGGACACTCTGCCCCCAAGTTACTGAAAGTTTTTTCTTCACGACTGAACTGTCGCATACACTGGCACTACTATTGCTCACATCTTGTAAAAGCCTAAAAGAAACAATTTTGAATAAAAAACAAAAGATGTTTAGTAAAATATTTACCCAGGAGCGAAGGGTTTACAAGAATTGGTATCTTTGTCCCATCCACAGTATGGGTCGTGGACGCATCGGAGACAATTGTCGTATCTTCTGTTACACATGACCATATCGATTTGTCTCACTCGTTCATCGGATGCCACATAAATCGATTTATGACGTTTCGAAATTTCCATGACTCTGATTGGCTCATTGGGCGTCACATCGAAAATATCCAGAAGGACCGATTGAGATTCTCCTTCTTCTGTGTACCACTGTACAATTTTATAACACGTCCAGATCTAAAATTTAAAACAATTATTTTGTTTCCAGACAAAAATTCAAACTTACTTGTTCCAGCGTAGTAGACGATATATTCAAGTTTATCACCGAAAACGTCATATTTTAGAATATCAACGACTAAATGGGTGTAAAGTAAATCTCTTTTGTAATAAACAGGTTTATCATTTCGATGGGCAACTGCTGCATCCATAAGAGGGTGCGATCTTATAAAATTCAGTACAGTATCTAAAAAAAAAAGTAAAATCTATTTTAAGAAGCATCTATGGTTTTACCAGGCAGTGTTTCTGTATCATTGACGCATTGGCCGGGTCGAGGTTCAGGAACTTTGTTCGATAAAACAGGTAGCCATGCAGAGCTTGATGTCGCTTGTTCTTTGAATTTACCGCTGAATGCCTTCTGTATGTCTTCAAGATCAAATTCGCAGATTGCGCTTCCCATAAGGCCAGTTGTGCTTGTCGTGAACGTTCCATAAAATCTTGTATCATCTCCCGGAACTTTGTAAATGCTCTCTATAAAAAGTTTATTTTTATGATATGAAATTGAACAAAAACTTACGTATTTCATTAAAATAAAATGGGAATTCTCCAGGTATTGAGCAGTTGAGTCTTGCTTTTAGATATGTCGCCCAGTTTTGACTGAGAATGTTTTTACCTCCGGTGTCTTTTTTACAAACTCTGGCGACTCTTGAGTAGACGCTTTTACCGCAGTTGATGTACTCGACGGCAGTCTCGCGAAAGAAGAAGAACACATATTGGCCAATGTCGAAAGACCCGACAAAATCAGGCTCTGAAAAAAAGAAAGAAATGTGAAAAAGTTGAAATTATCGAACTTGATAAATAAAATGAAAGAATGGCGAAATGCTTTTTGGCTCAAAAGGCAGAAACAAAAGAAGTCAAAGGACATAAAACGTCTCCATTAAACTTTTTCTTCAAAGATCTCTACATTTTTTTTTTCACAGAAAGTCATTAGAGGCGTCAATTGCCGATTTCTGGAGAATCTTTTATATAAATCGTTTTCCTTCAAAAGGGAAAAATATGCTTTTTCGTTTCGGAAACAACGATTAGCGTCCCTTGATGACAATTAACACTGAACTTTAAAAGGAACATTAGAGGGGGAAAATAGCTTTTATAAAGGTTATAAAACCATAACCTACTTCTTCGTTACAGTTTTATATGTTGTTTCCAAGTTGACTAAACTTGAATGTACTAACTTTTGGGCCCCTCATTTTTTTTAAATAACAAAGGAAGTCGTGATTTAAGAAAATTGTAGGAAACCCAGATCAAAGAAGGTATAAGGGTGGGGATAAAGTGATTTCATTGTTGAGAGGAAATAAGGATGATGACGAAGGTTTTTCAAGTGTGTTTTTTTAAAGGAAGTAGACTGTAAAGAGGGTGGAAACGAGAGTCCTAGAATTGCAATCGGAAAAAAAAAGGCTTTTCTCAATATTTTTATAAATCATGTACATTTAATTATTATGTACTTTTTCAAGTTTCAATAGATACTAATGAATGATAAAGTTCATTTCTCGATTTCAGAGTGATATTTTCTTATCCGGGGGAGGATGAAAACAAAAGGATTACTTGAATGGGAAGGTGGCGTTATTCAGGCCATCCGTCCTTTTCTTAACCACAATATGACGAATTGAAAAGCCACCAGAATGTATTAGTATTCACGACTTTTCCTTCCTACAATGCACCATATAATCACCGAGTTCCTGGATTTATAATAATTATGCAAATCAATTCCTCACTCCCCACCCAAACCCTTTCCTCGAGTGCTAAACACAATTATAAAACGTTCACGGAACGGCAAAGAGATTTAAATTAGGTCTTACCGGGATTAAGACAATTTTACTTCCAGACTCGTGTTATGATAATTTTCTCGAAACTCCCCTCCTTTTTTTAAAAAGAAAAGTTTTATCGCGTACGAAACAGGTGTAAAAATATTCAGAGAAGATTAAAGCGGCCGAATTAACGCTGCTTCAAGGGATCTCTTTTTAAGTTCTAAAGTTTTTTATATATCCTTTTTTTAAATAGGAAATTAACATATTAATAAAATAGCTGTCTGGTTTATGCGCTCTAGGCGGTCCTCCGTTGAGCGTGAGGCCAAGGAGAGGGCAAAGACATCACCGGGAACCCGCATAGCCTTCCCGTTTGGATGGTCTAACGAGGCCTAAATTAAGGAGAAAACGAACATAACATATTAAATATCACAATAACTTCTTTAAGTTAAAAACGGAGTAAAACGCCCGATTTTAGAAAAAATTTAAAGAAACGCACAGAAATTCCGAAAAAAGGTAACTTTTTGAGGGAAAAAAAAGAGCAAAAATCCGGTAAAAAGGAGGATTCTTCAAAAAGGATTTTTTGAAAAACCGAAATCCCGTAAAAATGGGAGTTTCTTTAAAAATAGAACACCTGAGAAAAATGCCCGAAAACTCAGTAAAAGGAGAGCTTTTGGGGGAAAAAATTAGAGGAAACACCCGTTTTTGGACAAAAAGAACAAAAAAATAAAAAGAAAGAGAATTATTTGGGCAAAAATCCTGTAAAAATAGATACAATAGAAAACACCAAAAAATCCGGTTTTTTTAAAAAATTCCTAGAAAGTTTTACGATTTATAGAAAACCTAGGAAAGTGCCAAAAATCCTAAAAAGGGAGCCTTTGGATAAAAAAAATGGCGAAAACCCCCAAAAATTAACAAAAGGTTGTTTTTGGACAAAAGGCCAAAAAATAAGATAAGGGATTTTTTGGGCAAAAATCCGAAAAATATCTGGAAATCCGGTAAAAAGGGTTCTTTTTGAAAAATGTTTTTAATAATCGGACAACTATAGTCGGATGAATGCAGAATTAGCCGGGGAGGTCGTAGCTAGTTTCTGTTTAATCCATTACACTTGTCTGTCTGGGATGCAAATGAGAACAATGGCCGTTTCAGAGGATGCGGGGGTAAAACAAAACGTGATACAATGATATTTAACAAGGTCTGGTTTGAGCGAAACGTTGGATTAGGTTGATCGAATGATGCGACCAGATTAAAATGGGGAATCGCAAATATTAATTATTTCCAAAACCTGACTTGGGAAAACGTAGCAAATTGTTTATTCGAGTTTAAACAATCTTCGAAATTCTCAAGGGGGGGGGTTGAAGAGCCGCTTGGTTGCGTACGAAAGGTGTCTTGTGTCTTTAACATCTTAAGTCCTCGTTTCCTTCCATCTCCGTTAATCCCAGGCGGTTAATTTAACCGTACTAAACACGGTTGAAGGCTCACTGTGTCGGGCATTCAACCGTGTTTTGTGTCCCTTTCTCCGACGCTAATCTAATTTCACCCTGGATATTTTTAGTCATGAAAAATTTTTTGGACTTTTGATAAACGAAAACTTGGGAGGGTGGCATGAAAGGATTTGCCGCTATCCGCTCGCAAACCCCTCCGCGCTAATCCGACAACTTGTTAACGGAATCCCCCAAAACCTCCAACCCTCGAGACAAACGTTTTTAATGATCTCGGAATATCGTATGCAGAAAAAATGCTGATGTGTGCACCTTCCGATCTAATTAATAAAATGAACGTATAAAGGGATGAATCTTCACAAGCGGGTTTAATGAGAAGGGTCGGAATCCTCCCCCTTTCGGTAAATTAAAGAGAGAAGGGAGTTTAAGTGAGTTTTTATGTTGGAATTATCCTTGTGTTGCAAGTTCGGTCGAGACACAGATGTGCCCGCGACCATTTGGGCAATGGCCCGGCAAATCAGGCATTACGTTTTACCCCCCACCACCTTATGTCCTTTAAACTTTAACACTTTTTATTCCAACTTCAGGACGATTTTTATCATTTATCGAACAGCAGTTAAAGTAATGAATGTCAGGGAACCTTCCGGCTTATAAAGCAGTTACCCCCTCATATTTCTAATAAACTTCCCTTTATTCGGAAAGTTGTAAGAAAATAATAAAGTAGGTAATTGTTCCCTTCTAAGGGCAATCTACATAGTTATTATTCTCCTTCCATCACTGAAAACGCACTACGTGGAGCACCTCTTAAGCATGCAAATACTATAGTTTAACCATAAAGCTAAAAGAGATTGCGGCCTTTTAAGCTTTAGTTTATTTATTCACTCCCTTAACCGACGTTTAAAATTTTTTTCTTGTTAGAAAGGAGAAGTTTCTCAAAAATGGACGCCATTTTTCGTGAGTTTGAAGAAGCCCTCGAAAGAAAAGAGAATCCGATAAAAGTTGCGGACAAAAGCGTCCTGGAAAAAATGGTGACTTTCGGAAGGTGCCCCAACTCCTCCCTCAAAAGAATCTATCGAGGGTATCACAATAACTTTCCTTTTTTAAGAAAGTTAAAAGCATATTTTCCTTCCTTAAAAAATTCTCAGAATTAATTTTCAAAAGCACGGAGGAATTATAAATTATAAAAAAAAATTCGTTAAAACATAATGTACATGTTAATAGAATTAAATCTGACATTTTCATCTAATCTTGAAATTTATTTAAGGCTAGGAGCCCAAGTTGTGGAAAAACCTGATTTTAAAAGCCCTCGTAATTAAATTACACCCTTCTTCCTTTTTTTCTTGATAATTTACACTCTTTTTTTCCTTTTTAAGTTTGATTAATTTATTAGAAAAAGGGGGATTTATTCAAAGTTAAATTGAAATTTTTTAAAAGAATAAATTGACCTTTTTTTAAACCCCTATCTTTTTAGCGGGATAAATTATTTTAATTCAAAATACTATAAATCGTCGTACAACTTTATATTGACGGCTATGAAAGATGAGAGAAGATTTAGATCAGCTGGATGAAATAGATTTGTTCTTGTAGGGTTTTTCTAGATTAAAAACCGTGGAAAACGCCCAAAAATCTAGAGAAAACGTTTTTTAAACCCTTATCTTTTTAGCGGGATAAATTATTTTATCTTATCTAAATTCGAATACTCGTACTATAAATTCGTCATACAACTTTATATTGATGGCTATGAAAGATTGAGAGAAGATTTAGATCAGCTGGATGAAATAGATTTGATCTTGAAGGGTTTTTCTAGACTAAAAAACCGTGAAAAACGCCCAAAAATCTAGAGAAAACTTTTTTTTAAACCCTTATCTTTTTAGCGGGATAAATTATTTTGCATACATTCAAATATACTATAAATTCGTCATACAACTTTATATTGATGGCAATGAAAGATTGAGAGAAGATTTAGATCAGCTGGATGAAATAGATTTGTTCCTGTAGGGTTTTTCATGACTAAAAAACCGTGGAAAACGCCCAAAAATCTAGAGGAAACGTTTTCAAATCAAGAGAAAACGTGGTTTGGGAGCTTAAATAAGTCGACGCAAGTTAGGCAACTGAAACCCTGTTAAAAAAAGTGAATTTTGACTAAAAAAAAGTCAGGAAAATCCGGGAAAAAATGAGAAACTAAAAAAAACCCTCGAAAGTCAGGATTTTTGAAATTTCCTATTCGCGAGTAGTTTTTTGAAATGGAATTAATGAGTGTTTTGGTCATAGGAGGAAATTGTCGAGAGGGAAGTATTCATTTTGGTTCAATTGAAAACACGATGCAGCGGCCGGGGTGGACTGGATGGGCATCAATTAGCGCTGGAAGCGTGCTCAAAACATCTGTCACCTCTTGGACATTGTTCGGTAATTATTGTCATGTGCAACGTGAACTAAACCTTCACACATTCCGACCCCTTTTCCCTTTCCCGAACCGTTTCCACTTCCATTTCGCGGCTTTAATTGGGGACCTGTTTTTGGCGTTCGCGGTCAGAAACTTTATATCCGTTGATAAAGAGTTTTAAGGCACCTTTTTGTTTTTAATCAAAGGGGTGGGATCTAATAAAGCTTTTAATTGAGCTTTTAAGTACCTTATTAATCTACGTTGGCCCACGGGATCTGATATGGGGAGGCCAAGGATATAAATTCGTTGAGATATCTCGAAAAAGGGTCTTCTCCCTTTCACACTTCTTACTCCTTGGAATTTTTTTTAATTACGCCCCAACCCTTAGGGTTTTATTTCATTTCCTGTTAAACTTATCTAAACGGAAACTTAATCTTACCCAAAAAAAGGGTTGGCACAAGAAAAGTTAAAAATTTTTTCTGAAAAAAGTTTGATAGAGAAAGTATTGACTATTCGTTTACGGTGTTGCGATTCCAAAAGGGCTTTTCTAAGGCTAAATATGACAGCTTTTATAGGAAGTGGTGGACTTTACCTGTATGTTGGAGGGAGGGTTTGTGATGGGAGCGGTCTTATTGAATAACTTCTTTCTCGGCTCACTGCTCTCCGGAGTTTTAATAGAAAAGCCGAGTGGCTCTTTTCTTTACCCTTGAGGCGAGAGAAGAAATGGATCGTATGAAAGTGTGAGCGTGCGATCATTAGATGGGTCCCGCTTTTTTCCCCACCTTGATAGCGAGCCAACGGCCGTAAGAACAGGAAATTTAACCGCCCCTGGATGCTCATATGGAATATTCTCTTTATATAGAGGCAGAAACGGGTAAAAAACGACTCCCACCAAATATCCCACTTATATTAAGTCGGAGGAGACACAACTTCCCTCTAGGGGCACACATGTTACACGACACTTCTCTATTATATACGAAACCTTATTAACCATTTTATTTAAAAAATACTCACTGTCGAGCCATTTTGAGTCGTATTTAATGGTCCTTTTGAATGTATACTCCTTCCTTCCGGTAGTAAAGTTATGAAGGTTTGTTCGAAAAATGACGGTATCAGCTTTGGTAAACTCGGCGTTGGTCCCCGAATAAAGTCCTGGGAGTCCACCGGGGTTTCCTTTTTCGACCCAGACGGCCGTACTGTTGTCCGCAGGATCATAAGGGCATTTAGCGATACCCATCCCGACCCCTGGTACATACTGGTTTCTCCCGAGGTGCGTTAAATTGGCCTGAAACAAAAACATCGTTATCAACGGAGTCTGGAAGCATAAAAAAAAAAGATAAAAAGTTTCACTAAATTTTCAAAGGATTAACCCTATCTAATTTAAAAGAACATAAAACACCAGGATTATTCTCTTTTCCATTGTGTTTCACGGTCATGTCACTCATTCGGTACCATTTAAAGCGGAATTTAAACAAAAACGTCAAGAGGTTTTACGTTCAAAACGTTCCCGACTACTTTATTTTTTATTATATACTCCCTGTAAGGGATATAAAGCGGCATAAAAGTCGCAAAGCTTTCATTAAAGCCTTGAATTCCGTTAAAGGAAAGAAGAACGCCAATAAAAATTCCCCAACAATAAAACGAAACGGATAGAATATTTAAGACGTACAAAACACAAAAAAAAGTAGTTGAGTTTTCACTGGGTGTTTTATTGGGATGTTAACCGGCCCATTCCGCTTGTTACAGCTCATACTAGCACGTTTTAATTAATAAACGTTTTTCTCTTCCCAGGACTTTCGTAAAAGCAAACGTAGGCTCAAGAAAAAAGGAGAATCTACACCCAAAAATTAGGGATAACCAATGGCGGCGTTTCTTATTGATAATTGGCGGAGTTTCTAGGCCAAAAGAGCGAAGAAAATGCCCAATAACAGGAAAACAAAGGGTTGCTAAATCAAAAAACCCTGGAAAATTAGATAAAAAGTGCCTAATAACCGAAGAAAACTTTTGGAAATCCGTCAAAAAGTTGTTTTCTCGGAAAAGTTCAAAAACTTGAATTTTTTGGGGGTTACAGCGATATTGTGAAAATTAATTTTTTCATCTAGAGTTTCTTCAAAGAATTTCTGACATATTAAAGAAGAAGAAAGAACTGACAAGGAATAAAAACGGTATCGAATTGTTTGATCTTACAAAGAAACTTTGTTCCATCACGTACGCAAATGAAAAAGGGAATAATAAAAAGCAGAGAAACACCTAAAGAACATCAGGAGTTGCAATAAAAAGAAACGATACCGGGGGGGTCCTTGGAAGGATCAAAAAACGCGGTACCGGTAAAGTTCTCCTCAACAAATCGCCTCAAAGTCAATGCACAAGGGAGCATCAAATTTTATGCCTCAGGTCTTATTTAGATTTCCTCCCGGCCCATTTGCTCGTATGGCAACGGGAGGAAAATGCCTAAAAATAATTGCCAATCCCCTGAGAAGGCTTAACGACATTTTTATCCGAGCGGAAAGGTTTTTACTGTTATTGCGCATCGCAAAGGAGTTTTCATTGACATTTTTAAACGTCTTAAATTTGTTTTTTTATACTTACATAAACGACCCAATCTTTCGGGTTGTGGGCGTTCGTACCGCAGACGTAAAGCCTCTCGCCGTCGCCAATCGCTGAATCACTCTAATATGATTCCGACAGTCGAAAGCCTGAAAAAGAAGAAATAAACCATGAAATTAGGTTCCAATCTGGAGTTTTGTGGTCAAGGATGACTAAGAAAGTGCATTAAAGAAAATTAGAACCAAAAGTCGAGGGTCAAGGTATCCTCAATAACGT
Organism: Orius insidiosus; assembly: GCA_014119065.1. NCBI lineage: Eukaryota > Metazoa > Arthropoda > Insecta > Hemiptera > Anthocoridae > Orius > Orius insidiosus. The sequence continues at coordinate 47,972 of JACGAQ010000270.1, read as the reverse complement.
AATAGCCCTATTTCTCCTCCCTACCGGATCATTGGCAGATAATTCAATTTGGGACACGGTTTCCCCCCCAATAGAAATCAATCCGAACGTTTGAGTTCCGGCGCACAAGTCAGTATGAATTTCACATTTGACTTGTGACAAGAGGCATCCTTCGGCTTAGTCACGTTGAGTTCTCCAATAATGAAGAATGGCATTTTCATCTCTAAAATGCCTTCGAGGGGAGCGGAAAAAATGTTTCTTCTCACTCAGAAAGACTATCAGCCCTATTCTAAAGCACAAAATTCGATATTGTTTTTAGAAGCATAAATTTCTTTGAGAGATTTACTAGGCGGGACATAAGTTTGAATTAAAAGGGTAGATAGCGGCCATAAGAAGGAGATTCAGACGATTTATGTACGCTAAAAGAAAATTAATAAACGACTTTAGAGACAAACAAAACAATAAATGGCCTTCTCCTTTTTTTATATTTCATTAAATAAAACGGACGAGGGTCATTCAGAGGGAGGTTCATATCCTAAATATGGGGAGGGTCGGGGCTAGCGAGATATCTGATATGGATATGAGGGAGGGTGGCAAGGCGCCAGCGGACATTGCCAACTGCCCTTCGGCTCCACCAAGAATTGCACAATCCCCACGAGCTTTATTGGCTCCAAGTCAATCCCCGCCTTTTCTATAACCAGGATTAACCGGACAATTTTTTATTTCATGAAAAATTTTACGTCTGGGGATATAATTTTACGAGTTCATAAAACCGAGGATTCTAGAAAGGGATTTATAAATAGACGCAATCGGAGAATGGGAAAAAAATTTTGTTCTTTTAATCTGAGGGCGAGTTTTGCTGGAGTGACCGGAAACTCCGGGGCAGTAACTCAGGGAGGCATTGAGTCTCCACCCCTCAAGCTTCCGGCCTCTATTCAGAGCCACATCCGACCAAGACTTTGCCAACCTCTCGTCCTTAAATCCACCCTACACAACACCTCTCAGAAAACACCCCTAGAATTTTATAACTTTTTTTTTCTGGGTAAAAAAAATGATTAGATGTAAACAACAGTTGGATCACGAACTGCTGAAAGTAAAGCCGGAGTTGTGCCTTTATAATTACCGCTCACGTGCTTCGATATGATCGCCACCCCCTCCACTTATAAAAGTTTCATATTTTTTCCTTATCAAAAAACCCAGTTATAAAACTTTGGATATAAAAGTTCCAAGCATCAATTGCTTAAATTCAAATTTAACGACCCGCTTAAAAAAAGGATAAAGTGGCAAAAGGGGTTGAAAATCGTAAATATAGAGGTTGATATATAAAAAAAACGTGAAAGCGTGGGCGGTATAAATAGAAACTCCCGAACATGAAGCCACCCCTAAGCATTTGGCAAGAGGCCATACCGCCCCTCATTCCATCCACCCCTCCTCCCGCAGGTTTTACCTGTACAGCGCTGACATTTTCACTGCCCTCCTGCCAGCGACACACACAATAGGAAAAGGTTACAATCCAAAAGGGATACAAAGAAACGAATTCCCAATAAAATGTTTTTTACAAAATTTTAAACAACGCGCCAAAATGAGAGATCTAAACGCTTTTCGATTTGAATCATTGAACAATTAAGGAATGATCCCCCCCGGAAAGTTTGAAATTCACAGGTAAAACAAACATCGAGTTTTATTCTGTAAAACTTTCAAATCGGTGTCAAGATCAGTTAGTGAATTCGTTTAAATATTTAAACGGTGTATAATCCATAAAATTAATAATGCATTGTTGACAGAAAACTTGACGGAATGTTTCAGAGTTCGGGAACTTAGTAAAACCGTTTAATTATTACTGGAGTCCTGTGAACTTCCTGAAATTTAAATAAAAAGAAATAAAAAACTACTTTTTTTGAAAATTATAGCTCTATAAAGTTAGCGAGAGGGGGAAAAAAGGAGAATTTAAAAATGAGATTGTAGGGTTAGTTGTCATTGACACCTTTTTTAGTTGAACTGCCCTTTGATGCAGAAAACGATTTTAAAAAATAGAGAAGGGAAAAAAGGTCTTTCAATTGTGAACCTTGTAAAAGCTACGTTGGAAAAGTGACAGGGTAAAATTAACGGAGTTAAGTGTGGGTCGAAGCACTTAGGGCGTTTGGCGAGGTTCAAAGAGGTCTTTGACGGTCAAAGGGCAGATTACTTAAAACATGTCCACCCTCCGCTTTGCTCATTCCCGGTTCCTCCCTTCAACACCCTCACGTTATCCCGGGGTGCAATTTTAATGATCTAAAACGACTAGAGACAAGTGGAATGACCAACTATATTTGCCTAATGGATACAAACCCCATCGACGCTTTGGTTTTCAGTGTATCCCTCTTTGTCATCTCGTCACTCAACACCAAAGCGTCCTAATTAACAATTCCACCGGAATTAAACGGCATCTACATTACTCATTCAAATAATAATTGAACATTTTAAACAATATTGAACGGCTTAAATTGTTGATCTGTTATTGTAGCTCGAGTGGGGTCTCCTTATTTGCCTTTCTGCTAGGTTGACGGAATCGACCTCTTCCCCTCTCAAAGCTATTTGCATTTCTAAGTCTAAATATCCTCCCCCACTGGACGTTCAGGTGGACTCTGGAAATGGCCCGGGTGTAATTAGGAACCCTGCCTGCCCCTAATGGGATGCTAAGACGCATTAACTTCAACGATTAGAATGTCTGCGTTTAAGCACACCCGTGAATTTGATGTAAATGAGAGTTTTTTTCGAACAGATGGAATCACATGTGGCTTTAAATGTACACAGGGCCATGTATACACAGTTGGGTTTGTTGAAAACAATGTTTACAGGAAGCGGTAAATCTTTAAAGATAGAGTAAATAACTTAAAAAAAGGTAAAAACCTCATACTAGAGATGTAGACAATCTCCATTATGTTAGTACTCTGGAATTCCGCCTGAGCGCTACTTGTTATTTTATTTAACACTACCAACAAATACCTCTTAATTTACCTTGATTTTTTGGCCAAGAGAAACGCTTTTTACTTATGTAAAGAGCCTTTGAAATGATAGAATATATCAGATTTTTTTTTGGTACATCTGAAATCAGAGATCCCTTTGTTTTCCCCCCAAATCGCAAATCTTTAAAGACAGAGTAAATAACTTAAAAAAAGGTAAAAACCTCATATTAGAGTAAATGTTGACTATCTCCACTATGTTAGTACTCTGGAATTCCGCCTGAACGCTACTTGTTATTTATAAACAACTACCAACAAAATACCTCGTATTTTCCCTTGATTTTTGGCCAAGAGAAACGCTATTTACTTATGTAAAGAGCCTTTGAAATGATAGAATATATCAGCTTTTTTGGTACATCCGAAATCAGAGATCCCTTTGTTTCCCCCCCCCCCAAACCGCAAATCTTTAAAGACAGAGTAAATAGCTTAAAAAAAGGTAAAAACCTCATATTAGAGTAAATGTTGACTATCTCCACTATGTTAGTACTCTGGAATTCCGCCTGAACGCTACATGTTATTTTATTAAACAACTACCAACAAAATACCTCGTATTTTCCCTTGATTTTTTTGGCCATGAGAAACGCCTAAGACTTGCGGTTGCCTGCCTAACACCAAAAGAATTACCAAAACCCATATTTCCTCATTTCAAATACGTCACTAACCTAATTTATTTACAAGACCAAAAATCAAAAAGGAAAATAAATTATGAAGATTAAAAAAGGGTCTTTTTAATGAGTTGGACTTGAGGAAAAGTAAACAAATAAAAAACAAGGGATATCTCTTTGGGGCGTTCTGTTTACGAAAGGGCTCAGCCAGTTGGTTACTTCTTATTGATGATTTATGCTCTCGAGAGGGGTGGATGAGGACGGGAAGAAGGGAAAGCCCGAATGCGTCTCCAGATTATGAGCTTATTTATGTACCCAAGGAGGACACCTCTTAATATATGGTCGTATTAACCGAGAAGTAACCGTTTCAATATTCTATAGCGAGTCGAGCTCTCGACTGCTTAATTTCCCAGCCCGTTAGACAGTGTAATTGAAATGGGTGTAACCCTCTCACCTGAAAACCCTTCCTTAATATCGACTACTTTACACCCCTTTTTGTACACATTTTCTAAGAAAAAAGAAATTGTTTAATCTTTACAAGGTAGCAAATGATGCATATTTGGTGGGCATAAATTCTATGCATCAGTTAAATCTCACATGAATCACGCCCTGCATACACGCACTTTGTCAACCCTGGGACACCCTCTGAAACCCTACAATAGGCTTTCAGGAATTGCGCGCGATATGTCCTTTTAACCAAATTTTGCATTAGTTTAATAATTGAAGTGGATTTCTGCAGAGAAATAAAAGCGGGGTTTTCATGCTGTGCAATTAACATCGTGTAGGCTGATTAGTCGGAAAGAACGACGCTACAAAGGTTTTTATAGCCGGAAACAGGCTTATTCGACTGGGAGGTACGGAAACATAAACTTATTAAAAGCCCGCGTTGAAATTACCAAGTTTCAATTATTCCCTCGGCCCGTAGAGCCACTGGTTTATTAATGCAACAGAAGCTCACCGGGACACAGCGAGTTATATCCTGGGGAGTTAAACTTTTAACGTTTCGAATCTCCGAGATTGAAAAGGGCGAGTTTTTGAGGCGTTTTTGACGCGAAAGAGGGGAAACCTGCGTTTGAAACTTTCGGCCACTTTGAGATGATCAATTAATTAACTCTTGAGTTTCCCAAGTCCCCTTTTTGTCAACTATGCTAATACCTCTTCTTTAGAATTCTTTTCTAAATATATAACAATTAAAAATTTCTTCCAAATTGTTTATAACGTTGTTAATTGGATGTGAAAACAATGTGGGAAAGAAAAATAGGTTTTTGTCTAAAGGGGAGGAAATGTTTTTCTAATCAAGGTAATATGTTAGAAGCCTCCCAAAGGGGGTGGGGTCTGTTGTCAGAATAAGTTTTCCCCAACATCCCAAGACCTTTTTCTGTTACTTTTTCTTTGAAAAATCAAAACGAAAAATTAGCTAAGGGTGTAATTTTTGATATATTGGGCTTCCAAAGAGGGGAAACCCCTATAAATTTATGGAGAGAGTTGATTTTTAATTAATTTCAACCCCACCCATTATTGTACAGTAAGCAAAACGAAATTACACCTCTAAATTCGACCCTAAAAAAAAACCGACCCTTTTATATGACGCAATTTTTCAGATTCTATTGATTTTTTAAATAAAACGACAGTAAAGCGTTTTTCCTCTTTGAAATATGAAGTTGAAATTCGTTTTAAATAAGCTTGAATACATACTCGAAACATCCCCTTTTATATCAATTAGTACTTGGGCATTATGGTTGAATAAAAGGTCTGTATGATAAATAAAACGGAAAAGAAGTTATTGAAATGGCAGACTGAAAAAAAACCGTTTTGTTTAAAGAAAGGTTAATTAAAATATCAATTTCAAGGGTTTTCGCATTGATGTTATCGCGTAGTTGACTCACTGCAATATCCGCTGCATTGTCACGCTCGTTGAATATTTAATTTAAACATATGTTTTTTTTCTTTTTTTGTGGCGAGGGTCAACGCTTCATTAATAGCCAGTTTTTGAATTTCCGTCAGAGTGATCCACTTATCGTTGCGGAAAGCGTTGCGTTCGCTATGACTCATAAAGGGAACCCCCTTTATCACAGTGCATAAGCAAACGGGGACGTCATGTGCAAACTCTAACGTATTTACAATCTAATCCCCCTTAAAATTCACTTTACTGATTACCAGGGTTATATTTAATTTCCAATATTGCCAACTTCTTTCAAAAGAGATTTTGTAAAATAGAACCCTCTTATGAAAAAAAGGGAGAACTGAGCAAAAACCTTTAGTGGTTTTGAGTTAATAATGAGCCGTCAAGTTGCTGTCTGATTTTAACATACTATATGACGAAAACTAATTATTTACTCTTCCATACTATCAATTCTCGCTCTTGTTTTTCCTCTGTATAGAAGCTTATAAACCCTTAGGGTGAAATTGGGTTTAATTGAAAACTGTAAGCGGCTCAAAGGGTTGTTCCGTGTCATAACCAGTTCCCTCGGATTAGGTTTTTCATTCACCGCCCAATTAGCGAGGTCGAGGAGAAGTGGGGACCTTTCCCTTGAAGACCGAAATCGAGGAGGCTTCCCTATTTTTAGCACAGAAAAGATAGGAGGGATAATTGCTCCCATTATGTAAATGAGGGCGTGTGACTCCTGTATCCCTCTTTATGCCTTTTCTGCGTTATCATGTACAAGCCCTTTTAACAGCACCCCCCTACGCCGCAAAACTACCCTTTCCACTTTTTTATGCTTTTAATCCAAGCTTTAAACTTTTATTTGCTTCTTTTTAAATTTTTCTCCGCGTGAACATATGCACTAACGCTATTCCTCCTGTCACTAATGGATTTTCATAATAGCTCAGATAATGTCGTTTTCATGTCATCAATCACGGAAATGCAGTTTATACCTACCATTTTATTAGCATGAAAAGGGGAAATGTTGTAGCAGCATTTTTTAAAATTAACACAGGAATACCTCAATAGTAGTGCAAGTTCCGCCAGTGCTTCACTTTTGTTTAATTATTGCCTATCAATCTATTTAAATTATTGGACGGGGCCATCAGGAAAAGGAGTTTTAATTTCCCGCACAAAAATATCGCAGAAAAAGCCGAAACCCCGGTAAAGCGGCTTTTTTATCAGAAATGTATAAAAAAGCTCAATATCCGGTAAAAATGGCGTTTTTGGGCGAAAAACTTTTAAGAATCTGGGTAAACGCAATTTTTAGGCATAAAAATGGGAAAAAAAACCCATCAAAAGTTGACTACAATGGGGTTTCTTGGACAACAGAAATTGAAAAACGCCCTAAAACAGTAAAATGGATTTTTTTTTATCATAAATGTATAAAAAGCTCAATAATCCGGTTAAAATGGCGTTTTTGGGCGAAAAACTTTTAAGAATCTGGGTAAACGCAATTTTCTAGGCCAAAAAATGGAAAAAAAAAAACCCATCAAAAGTTGACTACAACGGGGTTTCTTGGCCAACAGAAATTGAAAAACGCCCTAAAACAGTAAAATGGATTTTTTTAAATCAGAAAATGTATAAAAAAGCTCAATAATCCGGTAAAAATGGCGCTTTTGGGCGAAAAACATTTAAAAATCTGGGTAAACGCAATTTTTAGGCCAAAAAATGGAAAAAAAAAACCATCAAAAGTTGACTACAACGGGGTTTCTTGGCCAACAGAAATTGAAAAACGCCCTAAAACAGTAAAATGGATTTTTTTAAATCAGAAAATGTATAAAAAGCTCAATAATCCGGTAAAAATGGCGTTTTTGGGCGAAAAACATTTAAAAATCTGGGTAAACGCAATTTTTAGGCCAAAAAATGGAAAAAAAAAAACCATCAAAAGTTTACTACAATGGGGTTTCTTGGCCATCAGAAATTTAAAAACGCCCTAAAACACAGTAAAATGGATTATTCTCCCGGAAAACACCAAAAAATCTAATAAGTAAAAGGTGTTTTCTGGTAAAAATTAATAAATCAGGTGTATTTTAGCCCAAAAAATAGATAAAAATGACAAAAAGCTTGTAATTACTTTGGAGAATTGAGAAATCGAGAGTTTTTAGCTGTCATTTCAACATTGGCGTACTAGATGGTGGATTTTGAAGTTGAGGCACGAAAAGAATGGGAAAAAAACGTGATAAAATATTCTCTTCCCCCCTCTTTTTTAAAGATTAAGAAATATATTATACCTTTGTAATTATAAAATGTTCAGCAATAACCATCCTTTATAATTAACTACCAAATTTAATTAAGTCCCAGAGATGGGTTAAAAAGGAGAGAGAGAGAGAGGAAGGATTTATACGTTAAATTGCTTCAAGGGGCCGAGGGAAGTGATATAAGGCTCTAATGTGAGCAGGTAGCAATAATACGAGGTGGTAGCTGTCGGGGGTGGAGAGAAGAGGCAGAGATTTTGTAAGGGGAGTCGGGCGTTTAAGTCGTTGGAGTGAATAAGGTTTGTAGGAGAGATATACCGTTGTGATATTGTATAGGCGGGCCACGTAGAAGGGTGGGAACTAAATCAAAACCTGGGTATGAAATAGAAGCAAAAACCCTTCGGGCACTCAAATAATATACACGGATGGCGATTTCCCACTTGGTCCCCACACACTTAGCTCTTATTTATAACCGAAAAACTGGAATGGACCCCTTTTTGCTCGTTGATATTGAAAACAAGTTTCTTTCCTTTTGATTTAATATTAACATCAAGTTTGTCGTCTTTTGATCTGGCCAAGGGTTCGGATTCAAAGGAGATTCGACTCTAATGAATGAGATCAACTGAATTTTCCTTAACGGAATTTCAGGGTTCATTTGCATACGAGGATAATTACTAATAGGATTAAGGGTAAAGTTTATAATCAGTAACAGGAAAGGACAACAGAGAGGGTGTGCGGAGTCTAGTAGGGATCTCACTTCTAGCTTAGAGTTCCGACGGGCGAGCTGGTTAGACTAAACCCTTATATCCGAAAAGGCACTACCGGCCTAGTGGCTACATAAGTAGATTACCATTTTCCAGACGATACCTGATTGAAGTTGTATAAACTTGTCGTGGTTTTACTTACCTCGGATTTTCCTTTTGAAACACAGTTGACCACATTGCTTGGCTCCAAATTCAAAACATCTCTCTGAAAAAAAAAAAAAAAAAAAAATTTATTTCGATAAAAACAACATAAATTTTAAATGAACTCATGGCCAATAAAGCACGTTTCGTTCTATACTGCGCAAAAAGACGTAAAATTGCTACTTAAGGGTCCATTATACCACTCATTACGGCGGCGTTTTTTTCTTTCCAACTATGCTCCAATTTGCTAGAAAACTGTTGAAGAAATTTTTTTAAAGAAGTTATTGTGATACCCTTGACGTCGGGTTTTTAGGGAGGGTCAATTCGAATATTGATCTTTACCGATCTCAAATGTGTCTGTGGTGCCGTCCGGCCGTAGCATTTTTTTCCGGAACACTTTAAGGCCACAGTTTTCATCCGATTTTCACCAAATTTTCTTTAGCTGATGAAGAAGAAACTAACGAGGGCGATTTTTGAATTTCGAAAAAATAGCGGAGATATGTCTGTTTGAAATTTAAAAAAATTCGCTGCGGACGAACCGTTGGTCCGATTTTCACCAAATTTTCACCAATCACTCCTTATATTTTTGACAAATTTTTGTTGTAAAAAAATTGCCACTTTTTAATTATTATTTTTTTTAGTAGGGAGAAATTTCATACTTCTACCCATTACGAGAGGTACATCCGTAGGCCAAAGAACCCATTATTTCTACCTTGACAAATTGAAAAATTTTCGAAAAAAAGAACTTCCTCCTCCGTTATACTTCCCCTCCCCCTCCGTTATACTTCCCCCTCCTACATTGTTACTTCTCTTTAAGGAAGTATTCGTTGGAAGCTCTTCAAACCTGTACTTTTTATTTGAGTTGAGGTGTTCTCAGTCAAAAAATCCGAGAAAAACGACCAGAAATCCAGTAAAAATGAGGTTTTATTTACCAAAAACGGGGGAAAAAAAACTCCTGAAAAGCCAGTAAAAATGAGGAGTTACGGTAAAAATGCTCAAACTCACCCAAAAAATGTATGAAACATCTCGTTTTCAGAAGACTAAAATGGTTAACGTAAATCGGGTTTTCCCAGTATCCCATGTCTGCCACACTTTGCGGCTTACAGGCTGACCACAGAATATTTTTCCAACTTTTAAAGCCCCTCATTCATACTTGATTGAGGCGATAGTGGCCTGTGGGAAATCAGTCTTCTCCCCTTCCCTTCATTAGATCCTTCAACCAACATCTCATTGGCATTCTAAATGCCTCTTGGACATCCCTTTTTTTCCCTTCCTCAATGAGGTATTTTTAATTATATTCAAATTTCCCGAATTCTGTAATTAAATTTATTAATATTAACTTTAATTAAAAACGTGACTTTTGATTGGTGTTTAAAAGTTGAGGGGGTTCTAAGGAAAATTTTTTAAAAGGTTTAACCTTCGAGCACGATTCTGAGTAAATCAATGGAGGATAAATCTCGTCTTTTAGTAATTTAATAATGTCAGAGTCTAAAGAGGTTTGTGGAGAGGCTTGTTACCTCTATCGATTCCGCGAAAGAGTGAAAAGGGGAGAGTTAAAGACTCATGCATTTTAATCCAGTTCGCATTAATTGCCCCAACCCCGATTACGCAGCCCGTTACGGAAAACTACACCTCCCGGCAACTCCCCCATTTCGGGATTAGAAATTCATAAAGAAGCTTATTTTGTGAAAACTGAAACAAGATAGGGGTTAATAGATATTTATGATATTCATTTCTTGAAAGAGGGTTTTAGATATCCTTCCCCATTGTTGAATTTAGTCGAACAATGTAGACTCCCCAAAGATGCTCTTTTGTCTCAAACGACCCCACTAAGCTCTTTTAATTATAAAACTAATAAATTCTTTAACACATTACTCAAGACACTTAAAATTATAATAATAGAAATAAAAATTTAACTAAATTTTTCCATCTTTTTGAGCAGTATTCATCGCTCTCTAGGCCAAAAAACGACAATTTTATCGAAATTTTGGAAGTTTTTATGTTTATTTTGATCGAAAAATTCACAATTAACGATATTTGAGTTGTATTCCTCGCTCTCTAGGCCAAAAAACGACAATTTAATCGAATTTTTGGAAGTTTATTTGGTTATTTTGATAAAAAATTCACAACTAGCGGTATTATGGGTGTTTTTCTGGCTCTTTGAAGGAGGGGGTCATTCTTCTTTTTTGGGATATTTTTACCACATTTACGGTGGTTTAACCTGATTTGACCCCATTATTTCTACCTTGACACGTCGAAAAATTAAAAAAAAAAAATGAACTTAAAATTTTTCAGAAAAAAAGCGCAAATTTGAAAAAGAATACCCGGAAAATTAAAAAAAAAAAAAAACACTTTCTCCTCCGTTATACTTCCCTCTCCTTTATACTTCCCTCTCCTTTATACTTCCCCTCCCTTATACTTCCCCCTCCTTTATACTTCCCTCTCCTTTATACTTCCCTCTCCTTTATACTTCCCTCTCCTTTATACTTCCCCTCCCTTATACTTCCCCTCCTTTATACTTACTCTCCCATATACTTCCACCTTCGTTATACTTACTTCCCCTCTATTATAGTTCCCATGACTTAAACTTCCCAGTCTGTTATACTTCCCCTCCCATATACTTCCCCCTCCGTTGTACGTCCCCTCTGTTGTACTTCTCCCTCCTATATTGTTACTTCTCTTTAAGGAAGTTTTCGTTGGAAGCTCTTCAAACCAGTACTTTTTCTTTGTTTTTCCATTGGGAAACTCCCTTTTCACATGATTTTCAGTAGATTTTTAGCTTTTTAGACCACGGATTTCTGGAAGTTTTTTGGTTCCTACCAACCCAATTAACCAATTTTCAAAAGTCTCCAAAATCTTTATCTATTTGCCCTTTTTCAAGCTAATTGTGACAAAATTGAGTTCATTTTTATAAGTGATGACACCAATTTTATGAGAAAGTATTAATTTAATTTACTAAGTTTTAACAGTGAGTGTTTAGATAATGATAATCAAGTAATAACTATTTAAAACTTAAGGCTACACATAGAATCAAATTGAATAAGAGTTAATTACTGATCAACGTGATACTGAGTTTGGTTTGAACTTGTAAATTACAACTAGTGACTTGAGAACGAAATGAAGGACGGCAAGGGGGGTTAATTAAATTAAATGAGGGGATTAACCCGGAATGGCAATCACGTCATAAATGATGCAGGCTTGTTTAATTCGTCAAGAAACAACTAATTCAGACTGACGTTACGTCAAGGATTTCGGGTGAAGCCTAAAATATTTTAAACATTTATTGCTGAGGGTAAAAAGTGCAATAACGGGAATAGCCATGTCAATCAAATACGGCCAATTAAAGTAGCGGGTATCTTCAAAGTGGCATCCATCAGAACAACAAACAAATTAGAACCCCTTTGATTACTCCCAGAAGCGATATTTAGTTTAAATATTAAACGTCTATTGATTTTCAAAATTATAGCTCCTTTAAATTTTAAATAAAGGAAACATTTTAAAAAATCAGGATCGTAAAATAGGTGGAATTATTCACTCTCCTATAATGACGGTCGGAATTTCAGAGGCTTTTCGCTCATCCCCGGGCGTACTTCATTAGCACCTTACACTGGTTTACAGCCCATAGAACAGGCCCTGAAACAATTACTCGTCTCCGGCGAGCGTTACAACTCCCCTTACTTGGGAAAACACATTGACCAATTCTCGTAAAGGACCTGGGACAAGTTATTATCCGCAGCGAAACACCATTTCAAAAGACCTTAAACGCAAATAGAAAAGTGTTAAAAGACAATATAGTTTAACGTTATTGCTTCTCGTTATTTTTTCACCCACTTTATTCCCTTTAAATAAAAGAATTGTAAAAACTATTATGACCGGCAGTAAGCCCAATAGTAATTGTTCTTTGAGAAAATAGCAAGCCTGATGTTTCCGCTTGAAAATTGTAATGAAATGAATCTAAACTATTGCACACAGCTGATCTAAAGCTACTCTAATTAACTTCCTTATAGAAGTTATTGTGATACCCTCTACGTCGGGTTTTTGGGGAGGGGTCTTCCAGATCCCGTAGAGTAAATTCGAATATGGATCTATACCGATCTCAACTTTGTCTGTGGTTCCGGCCGGCCGTAGCATTTTTTTCCGGAACACTTTACGGCCACGGTTTTCAAACGATTTTCACCTTTCTTTAGCCGGTGAAGAAGAATGTAACGAGGGCAATTTTTGAATTTCGAAAAAATGGCGGAGATATGTCTGTTTGAAATTTAAAAAAATTCGCTGCGGCCGAACCGTTAATCTGATTTTCATGAAATTTTCACCAATTACTCCTTATATTTTTTAAAAATTTTTGGTGTAAAAAAATTGCCACTATTTAATTATTAATTTTTTTAAGTAGGGAGAAATTTCAGACTTCTACCCATTACGAGAGGCACATACCTAGGCCAAAGAGCCCATTATTTCTACAAAGACACTTACAAAAATTTTCGAAAAAAGAAACTAAAAAATTTCCAAAAAAAAAAAAGGAAACCCGGAAAATTTTTGTAAAAAAAACTTAGAAAATTTTTTGACAAAAAAAAACTTCAAAAATTTTTCAAAAAAAAAAAAAAAAAACAGGAAAATTTTTGTAAAAAAAACTTAGAAAATTTTTCGAAAAAAATTAAAACTTTCCCCTTTCTTACTCATCCCCTCCTTGGTACTTTCGCTCCTTATACTTCCCCCTCCGTTATACTTCCCCCTCTGTTATACTTCTCCTCCCACATACTACCGATAACACAGAAATAACCAGTTTTGTACGTTTTCCTCAATTTCCTGGTTACCAAACTACCCAAAAACCTTTACATTATAGACCTAGAATCCATCTACAGGGATAAGAGCAACCTAGTAACTGATTTCAAGCAGTTGCTTTCCAATTTTTGGGCCAAAAAACACTTCTTTCTCTGAGTTAAACTAAATATTTTAAGATGCTTTGCGGGCTACTAAAATTTCCCTCCGAGGGTTGCCCACTCACGCACAAGAACCGTTATCGGGTTCTAAATATTTGTTAATTAACGCTCTTTTATGCTTTTAATGAGGTTAATTTCATTCGAACCCTTTTCCGGGGGTGGATTTTACAATTTGTCTTAGCCAACAATAAAGCCATAAATTCCAAGAAGAGTGAATTCCGAGGGCGGGCGGAAACCTGATTAAACCCCGGGCGAAATGAAACTTGTCTTGCGCCTGAAAATTAGTCTGGTCCGGACAAAGTAAGGGAAATAAGCAATATCCTACTCTCAAAAGCAAGACTTTTCCCTTTTTCTGTGTTATCAAAATGGACACTCCTTAGGTGATGCGTGAAAATTCTGATGGGTGAAAACACCCTTGTATGTTATGTAAATTTAAGCAGATTTTGAAAAGGCGTAATAGATTCTTGCGCCTCTCATATTATGTTAAAAACAAAAGTGTTGGTACTTTTGTTATGCAAATTTAATATTTTTCGTGGTCTCGAGTTAGGAAGTGAGAGTCATTATGAAATACATAATAGGGCGAAAAAAAATGCCTTAGAAGAGAACATCAAAGGCTGAAGAATAAACTTTATCTCAAGAGCTTTTCAAGGAGTGCGAAACTCATCTTTAATGCTATAGGTAAAAAGAAAGGTTTCTTCTTCCAAATAAACAGATCATTCTCAGTGTCAGAGAAAAAGGGGGGGCTTCCTTATGAATTAAAAAAATAATATTATTATGAAGAAAGAAAAAGCAAGTTAGGGAAACTTGGGGAAGTTTGGTTTCTGCTTTCGAAACTTAGTAAAGCTTCCATCCCCACCTCCTTTCATTTAACCTCAAACTCACAGCGTCGCTAATGATAAATCTTAAGGCCTTTTATACCCCCAGTGTCGTAAAAATGAAATTCTCTTACTAAAAAGCCATTTTAATAAAGACGAAGAAAAGAGCAAATAAGCGAAATTGAGAAAGAGTAATAAAAATTATATTAGGACCTTTAAATTAAGTTAGCAATTTTCAATATCGGGAAGGTTCTTCGGATAATCAAAGGGTTGAAGAAAAACAACACTGTTTCTCATTAGGCAAATACAGTTGGCGTCATGAATTTTTCTGGGGTGTTCTTGTGAGTTGATTTAAGGAGCCCCCTTCGGCTCCCTTTTGAAATTATACACTTGAGCGATTAGGGAATGTATGTCTCTATCTTTTCTCGAAATGGCCCTTTTCGCTCTTCTTTTTTCTGTCTCTTTCCCTCCCACATCGACAGGACCGCTATTAACTTTTTATCGAGTGTAAAATCACATGTCTAAAACATCCGGCCTTTTATCCTTTTCCACTTGTTCAGAATTGGATTTTCCTTGCGGTTTTAGTTTTGATATAAATAAAAGATCGAATAAACTTAAAGGAAGACAAATTCTTGATTGCTCCAGATGTTTTCGACCTTTAAAAAGGGTTGATGTCCTAATGGAACTCGGTTTTAATTCAGAAGGCGAGCTGTTTGGTAGCTGTCAAGTAAGAGACAATAAGTACGGTAAGCTGTCAAGGTATCCGAGAGCCCTCGTCCCCTGAGGCAACGACGGACAAATGGAAAAGGAAGCGAAAGACGGGTGGCAAAAAAAACCCCTCGCCTTCACACTAAAACAATATGTCAGCCAATTCGAGAGGGGGCCACCCTTGATCTCCAATCCCGGAGCCGCACCTTCCAGACGCCATCTCCTTGAATTTACGATTATTCTGCTTCTCCCTGCTCAAGTGAAAAATCTACGACCCTTATAAACAGGGATTGGGTTCCCTTCACTTGTATTACTTTCCCTCCCTCACCCATTTCCCGGCCATCTCATCTCCTCCACAGCGAACGCATTTTTCTTCAAATGCTTTTTCAAAAATCACGTGGGATAAACCTTTACCACGGATGAAGCCACCCTGTGACAAGATGATCAAGAAGCTTTCTCAGAAAGCGGAATATGTGCTATTTATATGCAAATATATTTTTTCTTTTTCATAAGAATACATTTTGACACTCGACGGATCCTTATGATATGTGTACCAAGAACAAAAAAGTGCTTTCTTCAAAAAACCTTATACCAACATCTAAGATCTAAAAGACTTTAAGGAGTAAAAGGACTTATGATGAGATAACTGTAGGGGGGGGGGATCGAGGAAAATGACCCAAAACTAGTTATGAAGTGTGTTAAAATGATGTTAAAACGCCCGAACACCTGATAAAAAGGGTGTTTCTACGCCAGAAAATCGACGAAAAGAGACCATAAAACCGATAAAAGAGATGTTCAACGCCTGAACACTTGATAAAACAGGTGTTTCAACACCTGAAAACCGAGGAAAATGACTCAAAACTAGTTATGAAGGATGTTTAAAACATGTTAAAAAGTTGTTAAAACGCCTAACACCTGATAAAAAGGGTGTTTCTACACCAGAAAATCGTCGAAAAAGACCATAAAACCGATAAAAGAGATGTTCAACGGCTGAATACCTGATAAAACGGGTGTTTCTACGCCAGAAAAAATCGACGAACAGACCATTAAACCGGTAAAAGAGATGTTCAACGCCTGAATACCCGATAAAACGAGTGTTTTTAGACTAAAAACCTAGGAAAATGACCAGAACTAGTTATGAAGCGGAAACGGTCCAAAACACGTTAAAAAGATGTTAAAACGCCCGAACACCTGATAAAAAGGGTGTTTCTACGCCGGAAAATCGACGAAAAAGACCATAAACCGATAAAAGAGATGTTCAACTTTTGCTAAAAAGTCTATTTGGGATAGAAGGTTAACTCTAATATTTTGAAAATGAAATAAATTTTTTTTTAAATTAATTTAAGGAATGGTAGGTAGATTTAAAGAAAAGATGGTAGAATCTAAGTAAATAATAGGATTTTGACTTTTTTTAAACGAAAATAGGGTCTGAGGGGATTTTCCGAGGGCGGAATAAAAGTGGCCAAAGTATTTTGATCTAACGTGGAATGCGATTAAGGAGTGCGGCGGAGAGAGGAGGACTTGATGGAAGTAGTAAAACCCAAGGGTGGATCACTCCCTCTTCCCACGGTATAAATCAGATCGCGGCTACCCGCCCGCTCCCATTAATACTGTTTTTAGTATGACCCACCCAAAATAAGGGCACCTCGGGTCAAAGGCTATTTTTCAGAAAGGAGAAGGAAAATGCCCTAATCGCTCGTACAATCGAGGGAATTCTTTTTCGATTCCGAGCAATTTGTTCGTTCCCGCAACGTTTTATTCGCTAAACCTCAATTCGCATTTCTATCATTTATAAAGCTCCGCCTAAAGAACCGCTTTTATAGCTAAGAACTTTATGTTTCTTTTTAAGTTATTGTACTACCCTTTAGAACACTCGGAAACGAGAAGTAAAAAGTGAAAGCTCTCCTGTCATCTAAATTAACTCATTGTTACCTTCTTCGAGATCATTAGATTGATTCATCGTGCGTCAAATCTTAAGGTTGTTAATGATGTGTATGTCTCATTAGGCGCAGATGAAAGTCAATAGGATAAAAGTAAAAATGTTTCGGATGTTCGAAAAAAATATAGAGCACCTTCGAACAAACGAGTTTAGTTCCTACAATTAATAACGTGGTGTTATTACGAGATATCATAGGAAGGTCGTAAGATGGTCGTTTGTCATTTTAGGGGATTCACCGAAGGGGGAAGGAAGAGAAAAAAAAAGTCGAAAGAAGCCCCCCAAGAAGGTTATTCTTCAACTCCCTTCTAGGAAACTTCCCGTCTACTTTTCACGGATTGTTAACTTCCGTACATTTTCGCGTTAAAAAGTAGGATAGATTTAATTAAAAGAAAACGATAAGAGGGAAGACCGACGTTACAAATGGAATTCGGCTGACTCACTCCCGAGATGGATTCGCCTAATAAACTTCAAGAGAGTCATAAATATAACGAATGATGAGACAGATCTTATTATCTCCTTTTTTTCTGCAGGAGCTACTTGCAAATTTCACTCGTAAATAAACATATGTTTTTGTAAATCGTCGCGTTAGTTCTAACACAGGACAAGTCATTTTTCCAAGGTTTTCAAGAGAGCCAAAATACGGATTAATTTCTCGTTGGAATTAATTCATTACCTGTTGGCTAAATCGTGAACTACGCGTTTTCTGTTGGTAATAGGGTTAAACTACCAACGGAATTTGATTCTCCACAAAATTTACCATCAGAAACAAAGCCTAACTCAAATTGAAAAAATGACTTATCCGGTGTTAGAACTAACCCGACGAAATGTTAGCAACGAGGGAAAGAGAATAAAAAAAATGTATATTCCACGACCGGTTTCGGCGTAATACGCCACGTCAGGTGGATTGTTTCCTTATTTTTCCTTCCTTATTTTTCATCCTGTCTATCTAGCAAGGTGTATCATGACTAGGGAGGGGCGATATATATCGATATATTTGTGCAGATATATCGGTCTTTCGATATAAATCGGAGGTTCCGATATATCAAATGATATCGGTTTTCTTCCGATATATATCGAATATATTTTTTGCTTCCAAATACCTGTGAGCTATGACCGTCCGTTTTACGTCAATTTGGGTCAAAAACACTACTTTTTGATATAAATGCATATTTTGAATGTTAGTGCATAAATTATGTATGAACGCAAATTTTGATAGATAGTCGTAGTTTTTTGACCAAAAATCGCCTATTTTAAGGCATTTTTCACAGTTTTCGTCTAAGATACTTTTGACTGGATTTTCTGGTGTTTTTTAACGGTGTTCTGGTCTAGAATAACACTGTATATGGAATTTTTCACCTAAAAACACCTATTTCACCGGATTTTTGGTATTTTTCGCCTATTTTTACCAAGGCTCCAGAGAGAACTACTTTTTCTAGTTTTATGGGCGAAAATTGTCGGAGTTATTAGCGTATATTTCAGGTATCTTTACATTGCATATTATATGGCATATTTCGCCAATTTTTTCCGTATTTAAGACCAATAATATAATGAAGGTTGGGGTTTTTCTTGGCTGGGCGGAACGCTGCCGCGTTGCTAAATAATACTTCCTCGATATATCGATATATTATTCCGATATATCGATATATTTATTTCGATATATCGATATATTTCTTCCGATATATTGGTCAACCGATATATTTTTATATATCGCTCATCCCTAATCATGACGAAACCGGTCGTGGAATATCCATTTTTTCATTCCCTCTCCCTAGTAACATTTATAAAAATAAAAAAATTATTCACTTAATTTAGATGTTTTTGGTTTCCGAAAAAAATGAAAATCGATTGAAGCCCATATGGGGGGGCCATATTCATCGACGTCATATCTTAATCCCTTTAATTATCCTCGAAATGATTATGAGGACTTAAAACATGGACATTAGTTTAACAAGTTTCTATTGGTTCCCATAAGTAAGGATCGGGGCTTTTCGAGTCCCGCCGAGAAATTTACTACAGATTAGACCCTCCCAAGTCATTTGGGTAATTAGATTTCCATACAGTGTGTACTTGAACGGGGCCGTTAAACGTATACTTAATCCACTAGCCAGGGTATCTTTAAACTTTATTAGTTTATTATGCAGCGGGCGTTCATTACTGGGCAACAATCGTGAGTCCGAATCTTTTAGGACTATTTCTGAAATTAAACCCTTTTCCCCTCTGGGGGGACGTTTTTAGCCGATTGCCTACGTGACTATCAAACTGTGAATATTTATATTAAAATAAAAAAACCTTGTTTAACAACCTGAGGGTGGAGAGTCTATTAAAACAGTCAGCTGTACACAAGTTCTTTGTGAGTCATATTGCTTTGACAACCGACATCACTGATTCAATTAACCCTCCGCTGGGAACAGAAGAAATCTATCCTTTTTTAATTCTGTCTCGTCTTCCTTTTTTTTCCTTCCCAAGAGGATTTACTTGTCTTCTTTCACTATTAAGCCTGACTGACATGTTCTTTTGAAATTAATCGCTTTTGATTATACCTATAAATAACTTAACTTTTCGTTTTAAAAATAACCAAAAATTTTTATCTTTAAAATGCAGGATATGAAACAAAAACGTGCTTAAGGCGTTAATAAGGCTCATTAATGATCATTCAAAAACTTACCTCGCAATTCGAATGACTTATGTTGCTCAAGTTAAGTCGATAGACACGATCCCTGGGAAAAAAGAAAAACATAAAATTAATACAAAAATAATAGAAGGTGCTTGGGAGCACTTAATTTGATAACATAAGAAAAATAATCTTTCGTTCTTTTTCTTATTTCAAGACCTTTATAATCGTTTTACAAAGTTAGGAAGGAAGGAATTGAGTATGTTGGCAGCACTTCTTAAAAAAAAGTTGAAACCTTCGGTTACCGAACATCTTCGGCAAAATTAAAGTAAGATCCTATACCATCCCAATAGTTATATCGGTTTTTTCACTTCATACATCGGTTATCCTACTTCTGATATCGGTTATCCCACTTCTGATATCGCTTATCCCACTTCTGAAATCGCTTATCCCACTTTGATAAAAGGTTACCCTATTTCTGATATCGGTTATCCCACTTCTGATATCGCTAATCCCACTTCTGATATCTCTTATCCCACTTCTGATATCGCTAATCCCACTTCTGATATCTCTTATCCCACTTCTGATATCTTATCCCACTCTGATATCGCTTATCCCACTTCTGATATCGCCTATCCCACTTCATACATCACTTATCCCTTCTTATATCGCTTATCCCACTTCATACATCAGTTATCCCACTTCTGATATCGCCTATCCCACTTATGATACCGCCTATCCCACTTCTGATATCGCTTATCCCACTTTGATATCGCTTATCCCACTTTTATCAAAGGTTACCCTATTTCTGATATCGGTTATCAATCCTAATTCTGATATGGAGTATTCAGCTTCTTATATCGCTTATCTCACGTTAGATTTCGCTTATCCCACTTTTGTTATCGCCTATCCCACTTCTGATATCGCCTATGCCACTGATATCGGTTATCCCACTTCTGATATCTCCTATCCCACTTATGATTTCGCCTATCCACTTATGACTATCCACTGATACGCTTATCCCACTTCTGATATCGCTTATCCCACTTTTATCATAGGTTACCCTATTTCTGATATCGGTTATCAATCTTAATTCTGACATGGACTATTCAGCTTCTGATATCGCAAATTACCGAAAGGATCTATAAAATCCCACTTCTGATATCGGTTATTCGAATAACTCGTTAACGCGTTATATTAAATAGTACTCGCATACAGTTCAACAAAAATTAGAGACAGAGAGCACGCTATCCTCAGAGGAAACGTCTAATTTTGTTGTTTCGAATGGTTCGATGTAGGGGATTATGGAAAACTCTGAAACAAAAAAAAAGAGGGAGGGGAGGGGGATCCTGAACGAAAATGTCATCTTGAGTTGTGGTGACAGCTCTAAGTCAAAGTTAAAGAGTATTGATAGAGTCCTCCCCCCCTCGAACCCATCACCCCTTTTCCGGGCTCTTCCCTCTTCGGTCCCATTTCGCTGTCGGAAACAGTGCCCGGCTTCGTTGTTATCCCCAGGATAGATTTATTCCCTTCTCCTCTCTTTACCGGCGAGAGCTACGTGCTCCATTCGACAAAGGTTGCCGAATAAAAGCAAGTTATTTATTCCTTACACGTAACGCCAACTCCCCCCTTCCCACCACTCATGACTCTACTAAAAAAAAGAAATATAGAGACTCCTTCAATTCAATTTTTTTTATACACTCACAAACTTTTACAGTAACTTAAAAACTTCATAAAAAATAAAGAGAATTTGTTTATATTCTTCATTGCATCAGTTTTTCCACTTCCATATTATCGCTACTTAAAGAGTTTTATGGTCAACATAAATAATAAAGCCATGATTAAATCTATTGATTAGTCCTTATTTAAGATTAATTAAACGATAAAAGCTAAGCTTTATTATACCCTAATTCCAGTCCATAATTTAGAAAATAAAATGTGATTAAGGCCAGAAAAATGCTTTAAAAGTTAAAAATTTTGACATCACAGTTTGGAACCTATTGCTTCTCAGTTCAGGAACATTAAGCATCTCTGATTGGTCGTTTTAAACGGTCGAGAGCCCATGAGGATAACGCAAGGATAAAAAAGAAATTGGCCTAGAGGACATTATAAGCATTTTAAAAATCCTACTTTTTTTAGATTCTTCGAAATCTACTTATTTTAAATACTTGCCGAGAAGTGTAATTTACAAGGAATGCAATTTCATTAAGTTGAGAATTAAAGGGATGAAAAGATTCGCGATGCGGAATGCATTTGAAACAGGTAGGAGAAAAAAATGAAAGAACTCCAAATCGGTGAATATTAAAAATCGTTGAAGCACGTTTTCTGTTTTTTGAGGAAAGTCGACACGTCATCCCTTCTCCGGTTACATTGTCTACATAGTGAAACACAATTCTACGCTTCAGAAGTCACGTTTTGGGAATGCCCCACCGTAAAAGACAACCTAATGTCGGAGTTTACAGGAGCATTCAATCAGATAAGGGAGTTGATGTCGAGAAAAGCGGAGTCGTCGACGGAACTCTAAAGGATCGACCTCACATGAATTTATAATTACATCCTTTGTTTTATTCACACCCTCCTTTAAACTTAATAATTATTAACGAATAAAAGTTAAGAGCCGAAATTCAACCAAGTGTACAGAGAGGGAAGAAGCCTAATTACTTCCTATATTTCAGTACTAAAAATCGTCAGAAATTTTTTTATAAAAGTTCATTCTCGTTATTTAAGGAATGTCTAGGCGGACTTCGGAGCAGTTTTTCCGAAAAAATTTCCCTTTGAAAAATAGAAAACTTACTTTTCGACAAAAACATTTTTTCCCAAAAAATGCTAATCAATTTTTAGGTTTCAACGAGATTTTTCAAAAAAACATATTAAATAAGAAAATCCGAAGAATAGTTTCGTCGTAATCCTTTTATTTGGAGGAAAAAAGCCCGCTTATGAAGGACCTCTTAAGAACTTAATTACAGATTTTGATCTATCGACTTTTATTTATCAGTTACGCCGTCAAAGGAAGTCTTGGAGTTAATAAAAAAATTGATTAAAGATTTATAATTAAAAATTATTGATTATAATGACTTTATCAAATAGCGTAAAACGTGGAGGAAAGGTTATTTCACCTGATTGGCTATTATTTGCGGTTTGGAGTGAAATCCCATTAATAATGTACTATCAAAAAAAGGCAGATAGTATCACAACCCCCTGAATAATTAACACTAAATCAATCTCTTTTCAATTGAGGGGGAAAAAAAAAGAGGTAAGAAGATAAAATCGCACGTTTTCGAGCCTATTAATCACCGGTGATAGCGGTTCAAAAGATTGTAATATTGTAGATGAAAGTGTAGAATGGGGATGAACTCTAGTTAATCTTGACGTGGCCTGTCTTGTATAAGATGGATTTAACCTTCGACGGGGGGTCCCGATGTTGGAAAACGGGAAAAGGGGAGGAGGCGACGTGAGAGCGAATGTCAGGTTCAGGGCCTACCTTGTCATGTTCACTTCTACCAGTGTCAACTCAGCAGGGGACATCCTACAATCTCCTATCAATGATATTCATAATTACTATTAACTTTCATTTTTTAATACATCGTGATAACAGCTACATTCCGGATTCCATGCATACATTAGCACTCACCGGGGTAACATAAGGTGTTTGATGGCGCACCAGCCGAGAAAAAACTTCAAGAAATCCGGTTTTGAATGAAAGCTAGAAAATACAGAAAACGACTCGGTCGAAAAACTAAAGAAAACGCAAAAAAGGGGGCCCCATTTCGTGGAGGGAAAACTTCAAGAAATCCGGTTGACTGAGGCTTAGCGAAAGCCAGAAAATTTTTCTAAGGGGTTCGAAAGTTACTCGGCAAAACGGGGTTTGAGGTAGCAAAAGCATAAAAACCAGTTTTTTTTTGGAAAGGAGGGGCCTTTTTTTCTAACTAAAATGATAAATTAATTTACTTTTTAATGAGTTTTGAAAAGAGAAAAAATGAATTCAAGGCATTTTTCATTGCCCAAAATGTGCATCCGTTGTAGCAGATGTTTTTTTCCCAGTTTTTCGAATGGAACTCATAAATCTTCCTAATACCGGCTAATTACAAGTCATGAATAACTCAGTTCAACTTTGAAATACCCCTATTTTTCTGTTGTCCGAAATGGCAAAGGTCAACGTGGTCAAAAGAGAAAAGTGAATTAAAAAAAGTTCTATAAGCTGGATTAAATTAGGTTGCGAGAGGTCAGTATGTTTCGTTTGAAGGGTGCAAACAGAGATATATGGTAGCTGCAATGTTGAAGGGGTCGAAGCCCCCGGTTCGTTACCTCGATCCGCCAAACTACCCCCCCAACACGTGGAGATTTAACACAGTTCGTTTGTCCTAATTATATACAGGGGCCTTATAATTTTCACAAGGCTGAATCAGCCCCTTTTTCCTCTCTCTAAGTTGATTATGAGCAAAAAGCAAGTCCAACATACAGAGAACATCTTTGTTTTTCATGTTAATGTTCCCTCTGATTTACTCGGAATATTTTTTTGCTCTAAGTTTTTTTCAGGTCATGAGTCAGTGGTGTAAAGGGGGAGCTATCGGTCTCACCTGGCCAAATAATTAATTCACCCCTCAACCCTCCTTCGGTCACAAATTAATGGACATGGCTTTTCTAAACGCTCCCGACCCTTAATCGCCCAGCCCTTTCTCCGAAATACTTCCAGTTCATTTCACGCGTCCAAAAAAAAAAGTTGGAAACGTGTGTCAATTATAACTTTTTCCCTCGTGAAATTTTCAACTTTTAATAAACGGATAGAAAGGATTTGACTGATTGCAATTGACAGCTGATCCTAGCCTATTGTTCGATGAAATTCTACTTCATTACCTGGGCTAATGTTTCAAGAGTTCTCCACTATTAATCATGTTCGATATTGACAGGTGAAGAGGACCCTATCCTCCATTGTCTATTGACATCGGGAAGACCGAGGGTTCTCAGAATCTATTATTGCCAGCCCTTCAAAAGGAGTAGTTTCCTAAAAAGGATTAAAAATGAGTAGGCTCTCTTTTCAAATTAAAAGTAAGACAGCCCTTTAGGAATGCCTATCTTTGGTGTGGAATTGAGAAACATTTTTTGTCTATTAAAAAACTCATCACTTAAGTCGTCCTTTGGGTTCCTCTTAAGCAATGAACGTATTTAGTGCGATGATTAAAAAAAAATTTAATCAGGAAATGAGACCTACTGCACAATTGTGTGATGCATATTTAATTTCTTAAGAAATTTCTTGTTCTCCCATAATTACATACAAGCAACGCTCCCGCGGTTCTACAGCAGTTACAGCGACACTGTACAAATAAGCAGTGGAGATTTCAACAATCAAATTTTCATGCGTTTGATTGATTGACAAATAAATTGGATAACGCTTATTTACTCACGAACAGAACAAGTAAACGGTAATTTTCATGTACCTATAAGTTGGCGTAAAAAAAACTTTTACCTCAGCATAATACATCAAGTTATACCGAAAAGTTTAAATTTTCGTTGACTTCTTCCAAGTTGGTTCATCCGGGGCTTTTAAAGTTTAATTCAGTTTTAAGAACAGTGTAAATACGTGTAAGAAAGTATAAGTAGGCATTATAAGTGGATGTAAATTGTCCCACCCTCTTCGAACTTGTGGGTATGTAAAATAAGACCTCGAGGGAATACGTGGTTCGGTGAGAATTCACACTGATCAAATAATATTTTAAAATGTGTTTTAATGTCGTTTTCACTCTCGGTGTTTCATTTTTCTACGGACTACAATTAGGGAAAAAGTCTGCGGGGGGTGATTGTTGGGGCGTGACTGGATGGTGGCTGACTAATGCCTTGTTGTTGGCTCGAGCCACGTACTGTGGTTCCTGTAAAGATCTCGTGATGCATGCTTCTATATCCGAGACAACTTTTTCCCGGTCCCCAAGTTTTTTTCCCTTATCGAAATATTCCGGAAGGAAAAAAAACCTAGCATGAAAACAGACGTCAAAGTGCGGGGCGGTAGAAAATTCGGTCAATCCTATACCTTCCCGTATCAATTTGACCGTTGACGAGTTGGTAAATTCGGCCAAACTTTGGTTTTAGGCTTGGAAGTAAATTCGGCCAATTAATGCTTGAGGCGAGTCTGTTTAAAAAATATAAAATAAAAATCTATTTTGGTTTTTTACCAATTTTTAAAGTTTACATATTTTAAATAGATTTTTTTTTATTTTACTTTGCACAGAATACGAATACTTCGTCGCGTTAGTTCTAACACCGGACAAGTCATTTTTCCAAGGTTTTCAGGAGAGCCAAAATACGGATTTATTTCTCATTGGAATCAATGCATCACCTGTTGGATAAATCGTGAACTACGCGTTTTCTGTTGGTAATAGGGTTAAACTACCAACGGAATTCGATTCTCCACAAAATTTACCATCAGAAACAATGCCTAACTCAAAATTGACAAAAAATGACTTATCCGGTTACTTTACGGTTAATAACTTACGCTTCTTATTAAATTAATTGCGGAGCAATTTATTTATTATTACTTTTATTAATTAACTGAATAATCTTATTTACATATTGGCCGAATTTACATATCAACTATTTCCACAAGTTGGCCGAATTTACAAAAACATTCGTTCCACAAGTTGGCCGAATTTACAAGTCTGTATCCCGGTGAAGTCATTAAATTGGCCGAATATACAATCGCCCAAAATGCGAACTTGCGATTTTTTAAAATCTACCTATAGATTATTAAAAAAAGTCTAATTGGTAAGTTGAAATATCAAATATTGTGATGGTCGAACGAAAAATATTATAAAGATTCTTTTTTATATAAAGATACCGAAGGAAAAGATCCCCCTTTTGCCGGGGTTTATGAAGGACAAACAGAAACTAATTTCGAGAAAAGGGGAATCGGTCCTTCATAAATTTTATTAGCTCCAATTTGCTCTCTCATGCGAGAGGCCGAGATGAGGTCTTTTCGATAGGACGTAAAGGAGACTTTTCAGTCTTGAAATCTGTTGAAAAATTCGTAAACAGTAGATTTTCATGAGAAGCTCAATAACCAAAGTGGAAAGATAGGGAAGATGAAAGAAACACGCGCAATTACCCTCTTTTGTGCACCATTTAACAATTTTCTCTGGGTCATGTTAAATTCATGTAAAAGCCCCGGACACCTAGTTTTATGCTCCCCCGATACTCGGAGAGAAAACTGTCAAGAAACTCGAGAAAAAGAAAGAGACGCCATAAAAGATTACGATATTTCACATCGGGGATGGTTTCTCTTGTGTTCACCGTAAGAATTATAAGTCGGAGAGGATTTTAAAATATTTAAATCTCTGGAGACAGTGTTGAATAATGTACCACTTTTCTTACCATGGTTTCCAGCTTTTCCGCTTTATTAAAATTTTAAAAAAGCGCCTCAACATTTTTACTGCATTGTCGACTCTTACCCTTTTCTCATTCCCATTTTGACAGTCTCTAGATTATTAAACGGGGGAAATATTTGGAAGGGTCGCACTTGACCTATAGGAAAGGGCATAGGGAAACTATTCCTTTGAGAGTTGGAGGACACTCGAAAAACTCTTCCCTCTCCGCTTTTAAACGGCTGTTCCGTCTCTTAACAGCCACCTTCCATTCCCACTCTTTCAACACTCGAAAATCACTTCCCTGATTACTACCATTTTCGAGACCTAAAAATTCTACATCATTTCTGCCATTATTGAAATAATTCCTCAAGTCTGAACCATCAAAGTGAATTATTACGAGTTGAATTGGCACCCCTTAAAGGCCTAGAATATTAATTTTACTCTGTTTGTACTGAGACGCAATATCCTTTGGCTATATAGAAGGGTCACAATTAATTCTCAACTCAGGCTTAAAAATTCAAAAAAACTAAATCAAAAGGACAAATATTTGGCGTCAGAATATTTACCTAGTTTTATTTTATCATACACGCTCGTTTACGTGTTTAGATAAATCCATTACGGTTAAATTTATTCAACTCTTTTATTAATAGATCCAGGCTTAACAACGTTATTCAATTGGCTAGAAAACGTAAGATAAAACTAATTTGTTCGTTTCATTTTAGCATGTTCGCTGATAGAGCCTTTTTATGTAAATAAACATTCCCTTTCACCGTAATTTAGGTAAAATTTCTTATAAATATGAATCCGTGCCTCTTTTAACATGACTAGACGGTATGAATATAAATGAATTTAGTCTAATTAATAAAGGAAAAGAGATGAAAAAGGGAGCGAGGTTGGTAAATATGTAGTTCCACGTTTGGCCGCGAATTAATGACGTAATAGCGCTTCGGAATATGGCGCCAAAATTCAAAAAACGTAATCAAAAATGTTTTTTTTTTTAAGTTGAATTTTGAAGAATAAAAAAAAACTTTTCCATAATTAAAATTTTCGATGACCCTAGTAGGTATATCATATTTCATCTAATTAATAAAGGAGAAGAGACGAAAAAGGGAGCGAGGTTAGTAAATATGTAGTTCCGCGTTTGGCCGCGAATTGATGACGTCATAGCGCTTCGGAATATGGCGCCGAAATTCAAATAACGTAATAAAAAAAAGTTGAATTTCGAAAAAAAAAAAACTTTTCCATAATTAAAATTTTCGATGACCCTAGTAGGCATATCATATTTCATTGATTTAATTGATATAAACGTTTATTAAAAAAAATTCTTTTGGATTGGATATCAGGATGGGAAACAAAACGATACTTCAGATGGAGTCGAATTTGAATAACATTAATATTTACATACGAAGGTAGTAACATTTGTTCTTCAAAATCCTTTTTCCGTGAGCAGACTGTTCTTTTGTAACATTTGTTCCTCTAAGAGTCTTATATACACACTTGAGGTTTGCCTTTTCAGAGGACTACCTGATGTTTGTTTAGTGCCTATTTTGATGTTAAACTCCGAGTGTAATTTCAAAGCAAATAATAATGACCGACAAAAAAAAAAGTTCGATGGAAAGAAGAAAAAGTTTTTTTTGGGAGGGTTGTCGTGACTTGTACCCTAAACAATCTGCTATTATTTTTTTTCTCCCCTTAAGAAATTACCATAAACAAACACCTATCTTGGAGATATTGACATCGGTTTTGGCTTCTTTTCGACATGTGCGGAGGCCCACTCACGCACCTTCAGAGGACACTGCACGCAATACCAATTTGACGCTCAACTAACTTCCAATTTTTTAAGAAACCATCAAAATTTAGACTCCCAACCGCAAAAGACTCAGGGAATTACATGTAATTTTATGGGTCTACTATTGTCAAAATTTTTTAAGGGGTAGGTAGCTATTATCAACAACTTGAATTCTTGTACAATTTACCAACATTTAAGGATGTAAATCCCTAAGGGTTATGAAAAAAAGATGCGATGGAGGGGACGGAATGCAAAAAACTTGTATTCTCGGTGGAGGTGGCGGTCTGTCAGTTTCTGAAGGGACAAGTATCATCTGTATTCAAGTAAGGTCTCGCCTCCCTGTTTCCCTCAAGGCATCAACTTGTTGGGCGAGCCTTTGTATCTCGGAGCCCCGCTACCCGTCTACCTTAACCCAACTTTGTAAACTCATGGCTATTTTATCAAATAACATTTTTTTAAACTTACATCGCTCCAACGTATAACGAGTCTCTATTCTCATCAAGGTAGACAGTCCTGTAGTACATTTTTCCGCACGTAAACTCCCGCACATGATCTGAAAAAAAAAAATTGTTTAAATATTTAACTTAATTGAAAATGTAGCTAAAATAAAAAGTACTGGTTTGAAGAGCTTCCAACGAAAACTTCCTTAAAGGGAAGTAACAATATAGGAGGGGGAAGTATAAAGGAGGAGGAAGTATAACGGAGGGGGAAGTATAACAGAGGGGGAAGTATAACAGAGGGGAAGTATAAGGGAGGGGAAGTATAAAGGAGGGGGAAGTATAATGGAGGGGGGAGTATAAGGGGGGGAGTATAACGGAGAGGGAAGTTGTTGGTTTTTTGAAAAATTTTCAGTTTTTTTTTTTTTCAATTTTCCGGGTTTTTTTTTTTTTTTTAATTTGCGCTTTTATTTTTGAAAAATTTTTTAAGTTCTTTTTTTTCGAAATTTTTTTTAAGTGTCAAGGTAAAAATAATAATTGGCCTTGGAATGTGCCTCTAGTAATGGGTAGAAGTACGAAATTTCTCCCTACTAAAAAAAAATAATAATTAAAAAGTGGAAATTTTTTTTTCACCAAAAATTTTTAAAAAATATAAGGAGTAATTGGTGAAAATCTGATGAAAATCGGACCAACGGTTCCGGTAGCATCAAATTTTTGAAAATTTCAAAAAGCCATATCTCCGCCATTTTTTCGAAATTCAAAAATCGCTCTATATACATTCTTGTTCACCGGCAAAAGAAAGTTTGAAAATTTGGTGAAAATCGGTTGAAAACTGGGGCCATTAAGTGTTCCGGAAAAAAATGCTAAGGACGGCCGGCCGGCACCACAGACAAAGTTGAAATCGGTGAAGATTAATGATTTGACCCTCCGGGTCTGGAAGACCCATCCTCAAAAACCCGACGTGGAGGGTATCACAATAACTTCTTTAAGGAAGTTAAATCTTCAAGTTCCAAGAATTTGCCCGAAATTTCGATATCCTTTGAACAACTGCGGTGAAGGGAATTCGTCAATAAAAGTTGACCACAATATTTATCAAGAGCTCCTTTATCTGAGGAAAAAAGAGAAAAATCAAAACCGTAGAAGACAAGGAATTTCCACAAGTTTCTGGGCCGTTGATGTGGAAAACAAGATAGAAGAAAAAGAAAATTGTAATTGTCAAACTTTCTCAGATATCTTGACTCTGCAAGTCGGCGACAAAAGATTTTCGCGACGTAACACAGGGAAAAAAGGGCCGAGAATCGATTTTGAATTGTTGTCACGTCCGGCCATAATATCGCAAGTGATTTCCCAAGGGGATGTAGCCATGGGGTCATTACAAGTAGACATTGATTTCTAACGATAAATTTGACCTGTCTCCCATTGTGAAATACATTAATTGTTTTGTCCCTACGACTCCCAACGGTCTCGGGACTAAATAGCTTCTGGTTTATAATCCCCCGGTTGTACTAAGTAGCAGATTTATGCTACCTCCACCTATAATTATCGCATTACTACCGCGGGGGGGCTGACAATTATTCCTCACTCCTCTTCCTCCACCCGGCGGATTAACGAAAATGGAATTTTGGAATAGCCATCAAATCCCGGTTAATACGCGCAACACCGGGGGAGTGAATAGACGGACTTGATTAAAAAAACGTCCTAACATTTGGCAACGAAAATAATTTTTTTTTCTACAACCCCACGTTTCATCCAACCCCTTCATTTCACCCCAACGAGATGAGGGAAAGTGGAAAAAAATAACTGTACTTTTGGCGCCCCCGTGAAGAGTAATATAAGCCATCAACCATTTATTTCCATTAACGTAGGAAGGGTGGAAAAAAACACGTACAAAATATAGGAAATATAAAGTTACCTGATATCCAATTTTTAGGGTTAAAAATAAGATGGGCGTGAAAATAAGAAAGAAACGGATTTTTAAAAAAATGTAGCAAAATTTTGAATTTGAAAAAGTATCAAGAATGTCATTGCACGCCTGAATTAAAAAATCCGACCAAAATTGATTTGGAAAAGCAATTCAGGACGTCAGCCCAAGAAGACTTTTGTTTTCATTTTCTTTTTAAAAAGTAGTAATAAAATACTAAAATCATTAAAACGATTCTTTGTTCATCTAATTTTTAATTCTTTGCATAATTAAAGGGTGTTTAAAGATGCAAAAGGGAAATTGTTTATCGATTTGTTCAACTTCCTAGAAGCCCCCTTCATCCTTAAGGTTGTGCGGGGAGGACAAAAACGAGAAGAGAGAAAAAAGAAAACGAATATTTTCCCTAAAAGATTGGAGACAATCAGAACCGTTACGCAAATGAGTCTTTAAATGAGTTCTACTTGGTCAATTCAAGTTTTAAATCGGGCTTTCAGAGGTTAAAAAAACTCTCTTTTTTTATTCGGGGCACACACCACAAAAAAGTAACTATCCAACTATAAATTATCAAGACACCAGCGATTTAATTCTAAACGTTTTCTTTTAGAATCCACAAACATGCCGAATGAACTTTTTTTTTTTGCTCCCACCCCAAAGACAATTAAAATACAAATACATTGTGAAGTAACAGCTTGGTTTAAATGTCCGGGAGAATTAAAAAAAGGGTTTAAAACAGATAAAACCTTTTTTTTTGATAACTAAAGTTTAAAAAGGGTTTTTATTATCTAAAAATATACTACGCTTCTAA
This sequence comes from Orius insidiosus, assembly GCA_014119065.1. Lineage (NCBI taxonomy): Eukaryota > Metazoa > Arthropoda > Insecta > Hemiptera > Anthocoridae > Orius > Orius insidiosus. The sequence continues at coordinate 16,045 of JACGAQ010000270.1, read as the reverse complement.
TCTTGAATAGAGAAAGAGGAAAAGGTGTACGCTTGAATGGGGAAATAAGAGAAAATTCGACTTGGAAAATTGTTATCACATGTCTCTGTTAAGTTTTTCTTATCTGGGAAAGTGTGCGAAAAGAATGTAAAGAGAAAAACAACTTGAACAAAGAGAATAATAAGTTTTAAACATTTTTGAGCTAAACTTTGTTGCCATGTCGTTTTGTCCAATAAATTTACTTTTTTTTGGATTTTTTGGCGCTTTACTCGTTTTTTTCGGCGAGGAAAGGGTGCTTTCCTTTTAGGCTACGGAACGTCCTTATATGTTTTAGGGTGCTTTTCTTGTCTTTTTGGGGAGCAAACTTCTTTATATTGTGTTTTTGGGTGCTTTCCTTTTTCGGCGAGGAAACTTCCTTATCTCGTGTTTTGGGGTGCTTTCCTTGCCTTTTCGGCGAGGAAACTTCATTTATCGTGTTTTTAGGGTGCTTTCCTCGTCTTTTAGGCTAGGAAACGTCCTTATATCGTGTTTTTAGGGTGCTTTCCTTGTCTTTACGGCGAGGAAACTTCCTAATTTAGTGTTTTTAGGGTGCTTTCCTTGTCTTTTAGGCTAGGAAACGTCCTTACATCGTGTTTCTAGGGTGCTTTCCTTGTCTTTTCGGCGAGGAAACATCCTTATATAGTCTTTCCTCAATCCACTGGTATTGAAATATTAAAAAAATGAAGTTATTACCGATTTTCAGGGTTAAAGTTCCCCTGATGGGAAGTTAGTTTTTTTATGGACGGCCTACACGTCACTGGACGGGTTATTCTGAAATTTAATTAGATGACAAGGAGCCCAGTTGGATATTGGCGTGTGTTAAAATAACACGCGACACTCACTCACGAAGGTTTATCGAGATCCCCCTTCCCCTCGTTCTATTTATCGTTACAATAAATGCCTTTACCGACTCCAACGGACCTTAACAAGCGGTTATGAGATTTTTTTTCCCCCCTTCTTTCTCGGAATCTATAAACCAAAAGCAAACATAAAGCCTCAATTAAGTCGTAATTGTCTTGCAATAATTCAACACGCAATTTTTTTACAATTCTGAGCTCTGGGAATATGTCATGTGGGGGTGACATTAAAAATGCTTTTCAACGACCTGGGAGCCTTTTAGGACCATAATTATACATCCTAATCTTTTTATTATATTTATTAAAAAAAATGAATTATTCAAAATAGGGCTAAAACTAGGCACGCTTCAAAATATCCTCAATATTGTAATACCCAAACAAAAAAACTGACTTGTCAACAGTAAAATTTTAAAAACGTTGAATATTCCACTTTTTTAAAGGCCCTTTTTTTCACTAACGCGATCCAAAGACAGATCTAGCGTGAAAGGGCTATACAAAGTAACGAGCAAGAGATTTCACCTTCATTTAATTATCAAAGTAAAAAGGTTGACCCCATTTTCTTTTTAAAAAACCCCAGTTTCAGGAAGGATAAAAGGGCCTCACAGGGGTAAAAAAAATCAAAGCGTTTTATAAAACGTTATGCATATCTCTTATGAATTTTTCATTATTTTTCGAATATATTTTTTTTCAGAAAGACCATTAAAAAGTGATTTTTGAAACATAATAGAAAAAATGAGTTTCAGTTTTCGGATTCAATATAAAAAAAAGCGTCTTTTTCCCAGATTGGAGCTCAAGGAAAAGACATAAAAAGCCAACATTTCGTTATGAACCTAAAGACTTGCTTACCCAAGCTGTATTGATAACATCTTCGACAGACAATATTTTATTATTTCTTTTTATTATACCTTAAATCTCGAAAACAAAACGAAAAAAAAAAATCCACAACGTTATTCGGTTTTATAGTATCATATAGCCTTTATCGGGAATTCCCTTTGTAAACTCAAGACTTATTTTTAGGTGAGGTATTTTTTCAATATCCTTTGTTATGGAAGGGAGGGAGGGACATCAGAGGAATGTTTTAGCTTATCGTAATTCGATATATTGGCTTTTCTTTTTCCCCGCGGTGAAAATCTTTTAGAATCGGCTATTAAACTTCTTCAGTTCATTAAAAACCAATAACTGAAGTTATTTTACATAAAGAATGTGATGGGTTAGGCTGGGGCTATCGCCTTATTGCCAGGACGAAACCAAAGCTATTTCGTAATTAGTTTATGAAGAAAAAAATTCAACCTTCACGAAAGGAGAGAATGAAAAAAATTAGTAAATAGTCCACCTGATGAAGCGTATAGCGCCGAAGAAACCGGTCTTGGAATATTAATTTTTTATCAACCCTCCCACGATATTTTAAAATAAATAGGGTGCTTTCCTTGTCTTTTCCGCGAGGAAACTTCCTTATCTCGTGTTTTTAATGTGCTTTCGTTGTCTTTTCGGCGAGGAAACGACCTTATATCGTGTTTTTAGGGTGCTTTCGTTGGTTTTTCGGCGAGGAAACTTCCTTATCTCGGGTTTTTAGGGTGCTTTCCTTGTCTTTTCCGCGAGGAAACTTCCTTATCTCGTGTTTTTAATGTGCTTTCGTTGTTTTTTCGGCGAGGAAACTTCCTTATCTCGTGTTTTTAGGGTGCTTTCGTTGTCTTTTCGGCGAGGAAACTTCCTTATATCGTGTTTTTATTGTGCTTTCCTTGTCTTTTCGGCGAGGAAACGACCTTATATCGTGTTTTTAGGGTGCTTTCCTTGTCTTTTCCGAGAGGAAACTTCCTTATCTCGTGTTTTTAATGTGCTTTCGTTGTTTTTCGGCGAGGAAACTTCCTTATCTCGTGTTTTTAATGTGCTTTCGTTGTTTTTTCGGCGAGGAAACTTCCTTATCTCGTGTTTTTAGGGTACTTTCGTTGTTTTTTCGGCGAGGAAACTTCCTTATCTCGGGTTTTTAGGGTGCTTTCCTTGTCTTTTCCGAGAGGAAACTTCCTTATCTCGTGTTTTTAATGTGCTTTCGTTGTTTTTCGGCGAGGAAACTTCCTTATCTCGTGTTTTTATTGTGCTTTCCTTGTCTTTTCGGCGAGGAAACTTCCTTATATCGTGTTTTTATTGTGCTTTCCTTGTCTTTTCGGCGAGGAAACTTCCTTATATCGTGATTTTAGGGTACTTTCCTTGCCTTTTCGCCGAGGAAACTTCCTTATCTCGTGTTTTTTGGGTCCTTCTTGTCTTTTCGGCGAGGAAACTTCCTTATATCGTGATTTTAGGGTGCTTTCCTTGCCTTTTCGCCGAGGAAACTTCCTTATCTTGGGTTTTTAGTGTGCTTTCTTTGTTTTTTCGGCGAGGAAACGTCCTTATATCATTTTTTTAGGGTGCTTCTCTTGTCTTTTCGGCAAGAAAGTTAAAGTATCAATTTTTTTATCAACTCTCCCACGATATTTTTAAATAAATGGAAAAAAAAAATTCAAATTAATTTTATTTATAAGGTTTCTTAATATTCACAAGCTGTGAAATGAAATCTGAACCTGAAGATTAAGTCGAAGAAATCATGAAAAATAATCATCTTTTCTTTTCTGTTTAAAATTGTTTTCTGTTTACTGTCGTTTTTAAGCGTAACCTTTTATCCTGAAAGGCCAATCACGAGATTCAATTTTCCGCGGAAGTGTTAGGAAGGGGAGAGGAGGTGAAGAAAGAAAAGGGAAGAAATATTAAAAGAAAATACTGTCCAAAAGGAGGGGTATAAAAACGAAATCAAATCTCGAGGGTACAATAATCATGCCAATACTTATCTCGAAGAAGCAGAATCGGAGTCAGTTTATTTTTATGAAAAGGGCTTCTCTCGAAAAAAAAACGTTTTTTTTTCTTTTTTTTCCCGAATCGTATTTACATGCAGATGGTGTCCCGAACGCGCATGCCCTTCAGATCGCAAACTGCATCAATCGCCACAAAGTTCCTTCAATTCCCCTTCGACTCCTTTTTCTACCTTTGTTTCCGATTTGTTCAAGATCATCTATTGACTTGTCTAACGAACCAAACGCGTTCCCCTCTTTTGTTTTCTTGTTGAACAATCTTGATTAGTTTATATTTTATTTCTTAATAAAACGAGTTTTTCAAATAAATAATATTTTACCTTTTGTGTTATCTTTTGTGTTGGCCAGCCTGTGGCTTTAAATAAGTATAACCCAAACCTTTCGTTCTCCTGATAAAAATGATATATCGCCTCATTTTGGTCACGTGTGAATGTTTTCTTCTTTGATAATAAATGGTTTTTAACTTTTTTTGTGTTTTTACTCCTCATTCGTCTTTTTTCTTTATTCTAATCTTTTTCCAGTGAGTCCGTTCGTTCGTCCAAGTATACTCTTAAGGGGCGAGTGTACCGATAAAGCGCTTGCTATCTCTGGAACGGCTGGACCGATTTCCTTATATTACAACTTTTTGGAAAGCTATTTTAAAGGCCATTCAAAAAGGTATGAATTTTCTACCCTTTATATTTTACTGTTTTTGAGATATTTAATAATGAATACAAAAAGTGAATATTTCCCAGAGACTAACTAAAAACGCGGATATCTCAGGAACGGCTAGACCGATTTCCTTATATTACCATTTTTTGGAGGGCTATTTTAAAGGCCCTTCAAAAAGGTATAAATGTTCTACCCTGCATATTTAACCGTTTTTGAGATATTTGAGAATGAATACAAAAAAAGAATATTCCCCAGAGACCAACTAAAAACGCGGATATCTCAGGAACGGCTAGACCGATTTCCTTATATTATCACTTTTTGGAAAGCTATTTTAAAGGCCCTTCAAAAAGGTATAAATTCTCTACCCTGTATATTTAACTGTTTTTGAGATATTTGAGAATGAATACAAAAAGTGAATATACCCCAAAGACAAACTAAAAACGCGGATATCTCAGGAACGGCTAGACCGATTTCCTTATATTACCACCAGGAAAACTTCAAAAGTGAATCCTAAATTTTTTTTGGAGCCTGATTTTCAGCAGTAAGCCCTTCTTGCTCGGTATTTGACCTAACTTTCTTTATTGGCTTTTCCCCTCGTGTTGTCTTTAATGTTGGCAAGCCTGTGGGTTTAAATAATATTACAATCCGATATTTAATTACTGACAATATCTAAGTGTCACGAATAGCAATCAGGAGTAATTCTAATAATAATGAATTCAGATATTGATTTTATAGGGTGTGTTAAAGAATTCAGTATTATCATGTTTTTATTTTTGGTCGTGTTATATTTTAATTTCCTCATCACATTTTTTTTATAAAAGGTAACTTAGAAGATAAACAGTGGGAGAATAATGAACGATGAACGTTTTTTCGATAAGAGATAGCGTGTGCGGCTGAAAAAACATCCCCCCCCTTTGTATTTACATAATATATCGGGGTCTCTGGCTACGGTTAATTTTTAGTTTCTTTTTAGCCTTTCGTGCTTCTTTTTTGTATTTTTTTTATTCAGTGCCCGATTACAATCCTGATTTGATTATACGATTGTCATCGCTTTTTGTCTTTTTTTAAACATAATTTTACATCAAAAGGGTCAATTTGTGTGAATCAAGTTCTAGAAATAGCATAAACTGGTCTTTATGGAATTATCTAAATAATGAAATCCACAATTGTGGATTCGCTAAAAATATGGAGAACAATATGAGGCGCTCCGGGTACGAAGGACGAACTTAACAAAACGTAGTTTCGTTATATTCGCATTTAAAAGTTTTATGCTACGGGCGAACTCAACAGAAAAGTCATGCCCTGGAATGGGAAAAGGAGTGGGGGTTGTGGACTAGGATGTGGAGTTCGCCCTTCGGATATCGCAGTTAGAGCTTTGCCGCATATCGGTTTTTACGTATTTAAAGGGGAAAAAAGGGCGAACTCTACATAAAAATTATATGGGTGTATTCACCAAGAGATCTAGAATCTGAAAAAGAAAGAAAAAAAAAATTGTCCGATGTTGAGTTCGCCCTTCGTACCCGGAGCGCCTTATAGTTCTATGATCAGTCCAGCAAGCCTAGGCACATCCTGCATAATTAGCAGACAAGTGTGGGGATAAAAAGTTCTAATTTTGCCATATTTTTACCGTTTCTTAATTTTCTTTACTAGTTTTTAAAAATGGAAGGATGTTTCATTGCTATGTTAACAATGGAAGAGGATATCTACTTAGAAATTTTTACAAACAAAGAATATAAAGAGAAAAAGAGCGGAGGGCCCCTATAAGAAAATCCTGAGAGTGCCTTCCCTGCAAATTGCTTTCTTTTAAAAGAAGGGAGTGTTTTACGGCTTTCCCCCGACTCTGGACATAGACAATTGCAACTAGGCGAAAGTGCATCGCCTTGGGGACGATTGCATAAATATTGTGTCGAGTGGAGGGGACAACTCTGCGGGCCTATAGTTCCCACGGGCCCTCCTACCTGACCGTCCTATCTTAAACCCAGGGAGAGCTACAGCCTGCGGTATAATAACAGTAAAACGAGACACTCTGCAAACGCCTATTTCAACACCCTCTGTTTTATTTTCTTCCAACGGAAACCCTAAAAATTGTAATTCGAAAGGATTAAACTTGTTCTAGATTAAAGAAACACGCAGACAGTGAAGAAACAATATTTCGCGTGTTAGCATACACTCTCTTTAATTAATTCAAAGGGAGGGAAACCACGTGGGGAGGATGTAAAGTGGCCAAGGGCTTTTATACACTTGGAGATAACCTTTGTATCCAAGACTATATCACCGGGATGACCCCATTACTTCTGGGACGTGGGGATTAAAGTTATAATTTGAGTTAAAGCTTGCGGTACCAAACTGGATTATTTATTCTGCGCTTCTTAATATCCTCGATGCGGCATATATCCTGGGAAACAGTCTGCGAGCTGCCAGGGATATTTACTGTCGTCAGAATTAATTTTCCCACTCTCTCCCCCCACACCCGCTCTGGAAACATAACTCAACCGTCTCCCCACGATCTAAATCATAATATAAATATGCGCGTGTGACCTGATTTATATCAATTTAATAGCGGACAGACCGTGTGTTCTTGTTTCGCCGTGTTATTTACGAGGTGACCGCTGAATCGCAAATCCTATCAGGCCGACAAAAAATGTTTTAAATCTTAACATTTAAATTCGAGATAAAAAAACGGTCCAATTTCTTTTAGAGTTTCATAAAGTCTCATCAGCATCCCCCTGCGGTATTCACCTCGGGTGTATAAAGAAGCTTTCGGTTTTACGACACATAAACTTTTGGTCTCATCATATCGCTCAGATTCATCAGCTCAGCCCCTCTATTTATCCTGTAATGAGATATTACTAACCAACCAACAAGCATAAAACAAAGAAAATCCAAGTATTAAAACGTAAAAGTCCAAAACCAGTTTTTCACTACTTTCTGTTTATTATGTCAATTTAGCGTGGGCGAAAAGTTTTAGTAGGCGTTCACTAATTAAACCGTTCCAAAACTGAACATGGGCAAAGCGCAAGGAGAGAATTGAAAAAGAAAATGTCGGTTTTTTACGATTTCGGATGTTCCCTTATCTCTACGGCCACTTCGCCCTTCGTAAATAAAAGTAGTTTTTATAGTAACATAAGTTTGAATTAGAGGGAAGGATTGCGCAGCTGGGATCGTAACCGGAATGAGATTTTTATTGATGGTTTCCCCTTTTTCCCATTCGGCAATGTGTTTATTCACCCTGAAGAAAAAGTAAAGGGAGTGCAGGTGGCATTAGAGGCATTACCCATGAGGGATCTCAGGGTATTCTCAGCACGTAACTTATATGTGATATTGTCTTAGCTTCAGGTCTCGAACGTAAGATTTGATTATCCGGCGGATTAGCTCTAATTGAAACACCCACCTCGTTACTGACCTGATTGCTAACTCAATCAAAATGAAAAGTTGGCCCTTTTTTCGTCACGAAAATAATGCCAACAATTAAATTTTCCCTTGTCAAAGACCCTTGGGGGAAATTGGAACCGCCGAGTTAGAAACGCAAGTGGGTTTGAGGGTTTAACCTTGCTCGGGGACATCCTTCCGGCCTCCGCAGTTATGACCATCATTACTAAATTGAATTAGACCCGTGTCACTGTTCCAAGATCTCAAACTTCATAAACCAATTTCAATTCTCTTTGGGAACCCAATAAAAAGTTTCGATAAGACCATGAATAATACGCTTTCAGATAATCGTAAAAATCGATAATGGAGTAATATTTTTATAATTCACACCTACGAAATTGATTTATAAGTTCCCCCTTTCAGGGCACCCATTATTCAAAACGTATTTGGGTGTGTTTGGATCGATAATCCTAATACGAAACCGCGGGCCTCGTGTAAGATATTGCCAGTAGTACATCAACTAAGTCACTATATTTATGTTTCCCTAGAAGCATAATTATTCCCGAAGCTCCTGTTTCTCCCTATCAACTCCTTCAGCACGTGTTACTTCTCAAACGGCAATAAATACGAAAACTTGCATAATGTACCGCGTATTTCGCACGAATCGTATTTACCGAAACGAAAGTTTTCATGTCTGCCTAAAAAAAAAATAATTAAGGTATATGTAAATTCCCTGAGGGGTTTTCCCAGATTAATTTGGTTGGATATGTTCTTGTGTGAATACGGGTACAATGGGGATGATGACAAAACCAAGTGTTCGGAGGGAGCGGAAGGGCAAAACCACGCAGGGACACCACCCGCACATCTACAAATCATATCTCGGGCAAAACAAAGGTGCGTGGATTTTTAGAGGGTGCGGGGCGTGGACGAAGTGGGTCGGGTAAATGAACCTGGATTTGTATTTAGGGCCGACGCCATCTGCCCCCGGCGCTCCCTAATTTACTACCCCGGGAGTGTAAATGCCTTCCCTTCCCGACCCCGACCTTCAAAGCTCACGATTAAATCAAGCAGCAATAATCTCCCTTTCATGACCCATCTCATAAAATTTTCAGACCCAAAAAAATAAAAAGGAATAACGAAAAAGGTTTAACTTTCTAATCAATACGGATCGTTAACTTTCATGTCTGCTCTTGATATCATAAAGCAAATAAACAAAACCCAAATTAAACACGAAAAAGTAATTTTTTTTACAGCCTGCAACAAAAAGGCCCAGGGTTCGATCCCGGGGATGGGTTCTTAGGAATATTTTCCCCTTCTTTCTTCTTTGGGTAATCGTGATATCTTTAAATAAATCATTTCTCGTTTTATGTACGAATAAGCTTCACATTATAAAATATGAAAGGGTAAAGATGGATGCTGCAGATACTTTGACGCCGGGAGATTTTCGAGGGGAGGAGGAAGACGTAAAATATTCAAAAGTGGCGGTTTGTCTAACACGTGCCGCGATAATAGAGAAGGTACCCATGTCAGCCGAGGTAAGGATGTGACTACAATATAAACCCTTCCCTTATGCCAATACTCCCCCTTCAATATTTTTATGTCTAAAAGACCTTTTTTTCTCCTTTTGAAAAACAGATAAAAGGTCGATTTTTTTCATTCATCAACGTTTAGTAGGCTTCGTAATCAATGTCAGATGAATAATTGTAGAAAGACATTTCTTCAAGTCTTTCCCCGACTCTTTTATTAATGTCCTTTATGATGGATAGCTTTTCGTATTCCCCCTTTGTTTGAAGAATCGATTACTCAACGGAGAATGTAAACAGTCCCACATGGATAATGTAAGATTTCAAATCGTTCTTAAAATCGAGTCAATATTTGAATGGAATCACCTCCTTTAAAATTGACCTCAATGTTATTTTTGTGAAAAAGACTTATTGATTCTTGAATTTTTATTGTTGATCAAATTGACGTTTATTAAATCTTAGGTTGTTCCCCCTTTTTTTTTCTTCTCTCTGGTTCTTCCGCATCGGCGGAAACGATTATTACGTTTTCTACCATTGTGGGCCTCGAAAGGGAACATCGCCGCCCTACGGGTGAAGTGTCTCAAGATTCGAGGAGTCCCTTTGAAGGGAGGGTTTGAAGGAGAGTATTACTTTTCGAGGACGACCAGCGAGGCGTGGTCTAAAATACAATTACCTATTGTATTGAAAGATTTAAAAAAAGAAGAAATTCTTTTTTTAAAAATAATTTGCGTTATAAATTTCAAGTGTGAATAAGCTCCGTGTGAAAGCTGTGCTACATGAAAGGTGGCATGTCCTTTCAGCCACCTGCAATCAAGATTGTACGTCCGAGGGAGGAGATAGGGGATCTTTCTTTTACACCCACTTTCATTCAACACGTGGACCTTCCTTCAAAGAGAAACATTACCGTATATTGTAGAAGAATCCACTAGGAATTTCGTATTTAAAAAAGAAGCTAACCTCGGGTGGTTTTAAGCATTTCTTACCCTTAAGTTTAATTAAACTCGTAACATTACTTAACGAAATAAGTGAACGCCATAAAATCGTACTACATAGGGTATACCCTATGGTAACTCAGATTAAAAATTGAGCTTATTAAATATGTGGACTGTATGAAATTTTATGATAAAACGAATTTGTAGTGTGATACTCCGGTCGCCTTCACCAATTAATTTAAGGTTCGTACTTACCCGGTTTGCAGCTTTCTTCTGGCTCCGCCTTGATAATTGGAGGGATAAGAACGGGAAAATAAGGAAATGGATCTGGAATAATCAAAAGGAAATCCAATGTCTTGGCCTGAAAACGCGAACCGGAAAATGGATGACTCCTTGGAGCGATGCTAGCGATCGGAATTCACACACGTTTATTGTTGACTGAATGCAGTCGAGGGCCAATGAGCCGAAATTATAATAAAATTAATAATTTTAAAACAAATGGAAAAATTTAATGAAATTCAAATACGGACAAAACTTATTTGAACTTGTTCGGACCGTGTCTTCAACGGAAGAGAGCGTGAGAAAGGTGGGAGAAAAGAGTCGTTACTCACTATCTTAATCTTAAAAGAAATTTGATTGGTTTCTGACACCCCCTCTTAAACATAAATTTTTCGGGAAAAATAAACTTAAAATATCCCCGAATTTTTCGGCGTCTTCATACCCCCCAGCCTGAAGGGTCCCCTTCTGAGGGTAGAAAACAAAAGAAACAAAATCAAGAAACTTGACGCCAAAAAAAATTCCAAAATCAACTGCGAGATTTCCTTTCGCAGGGGAAAAAGAGAAAACCAAAAAATAAAATAAAATAAATAGAATAAAATTAATTAAAATAAAGCCAACTAGTGACAAGCGAAATAAAAAAAACCTTACCAAGACAACAAACTATCCATCAAGTTTGGGTAAGGGAAAAAATTTTTGGACACCACTAAGGCGTGAAAAAGAAAACAAAACATGAAGGACACGCGACGAAAGGCGTGATGGACGGAAGTTACTGATTCGGTAAAGGGTATACTTTAACTACTGGTCTTTTGTAACTTCCGTTAGTTGTGCGAATTCGAACAACTCTTACCACTCCATCTGCACCAGGGTAAATTTCCTCAACAACCCCTAACGGCCAAGACAATGGTGGCGAGTTACTTTGTTCTACTATTACGACGGTACCCTTGGTGACCGATGAGTTATCTGTCAACCATTTCCTGCGAACTTGCAGTTCGTGCAAATACTCCCTTTTCCATCTGCTCCAAAAGGTTTGGACCATTTGATCAACGAGTTGGAATCGGGACAGACGATTTTGAGGGATCTCCGTCAGATCGGAAGAGGGAATGCCTTTCAATGGGGTCGCCATGAGAAAATGCGCTGGGGTCAAAACGACCGGATCGCTTGGGTCGGCACTTAAAGGACACAATGGTCTTGAATTGAGTAATGCCTCAATTTGAATTAATATGGAATTGAGTTCTTCATACGTAAGAACTTGAAGCCCTATCACCTTTAAAAGGTGCGTCTTGACTGATTTGATGTTGGCTTCCCAAATCCCACCAAAATGCGGTGAATTGGGTGGTAGGAACTTCCACTCCATACGATGAGCTTCTAAGCCTTTATTTAAAAGCCTTTGATGCTTGGATTCTAAAATAAAATGATATAATTCCTCAAGTTCGGTTTTAGCGCCGATGAAATTTGTTCCGTTATCGGAGTATATGACTCGGCATTCTCCTCGTCGGGATAGAAAGCGCTTAAACGCGGATAAAAATAATTCGGTAGATAGCCCGGACACCAATTCCAGGTGAACCGCCTTGGTGGTTAAACAAATAAAAGACAAATATACGCCTTGGTGATGACGGGATTACGTTTTCGTCCGATTGAAATTTTTATTGGGCCAGCATAATCCACGCCGGTATGAAGAAAAGCTTTGGATTCATTTACACGACACTCGGGCAAATCCGCCATTATCGGATGAGTGGGCCGAGGGTTAACTTTAAAGCAGATATTACAAGCTCTAACCCTTTGACGGACTACAGACCGTGCTGACAAAATCCAGAATCTCTGTCTCAGAACAGCCAATAATAAATGAGGGCCAGTATGTAGATTAACTCGATGATAATAATCAATAATTAAATTGACGAGTGGATGATTTTTGGGGAGTAAAATTGGATGGGCATGATCAAAACCTAGGTTGGCCTTACTTAATCTTCCGCCAACTCGGATAATTCCATCCTTAAAAAAAGGGTTTAAAAAACGAATTCGTTTCGAAACTAAACGATTGTTTTGAAGATTAGACACATCTTCCGCAAAATTAAAATTTTGGACCACTTTACATAAATAATGCTCCGCTTGATTGAGGTCCTGTCGAGGTTTATGGTCTTTCGGAATTAATTTCAGAAAACGAAGAACGACTACCATGACTCTTAATAAACGACCATAATCGGAACAGTTTTCGATTAATTTATCAATTTGATTTGGCTTATCCTCCGTGGCAGCAATCAGTACCCCTGTCTTTTTTCGTTCTGGAGGGTCACAATCGGGGAAATTTGACTTAATAGGCCACTCAGAGCGATTCAAAAGCATCCAAGGTGGTCCGTTCCACCACAACGACTTCGAGGGTAGTTCACCCGGTAATAACCCCCTGGATAAACAATCTGCCGGATTCTCTTTGCCTGACACATGCGACCAATGGTCAATTTCACATCGATCTTGAATTTCTGCTACCCTATTCGCCACGAAGGTTTGCCAACAGGCCGGTGACGATTTAAGCCAGCAGAGGACGATTTCCGAGTCGGAAAATGCTAAAACCTGCTTGACAGGGCATCGAAGTTTTAAAATTGCATGGACATTCTGAATCAATCTTGCCAACAACAAAGCGGCGCACAACTCCAAACGTGGAATACTTAACGTTTTAGAGGGTGACACTTTCGATTTAGCGCACAATAACTTCACGACTAATTTTTCCGGCGTTTCCACCAGTACATAAATGACTGCTCCATAACCTTTCTCCGACGCGTCACAAAATCCAAAAAACGAAACAATCGCATCCTTTTGAACCCCTAAATGTCTGGGGAATTTTAGCGCAGGGATTCTTACTAGCTCCGATTGAAACCTTTCCCAAATTTCGGAAATGGCAGCTGAAGGAAGGTCGTCCCAATCCTTCTTTTCCTTCCACAGCTCTTTAATAAGTCCTTTTGCTAATAACAGGACGGGAGCCAAGAATCCTAAAGGGTCATAGATTCTAGCAACAACTGATAAAATTTCCCTTTTTGTCCCTTTGGAGGGTTTTAAATCAATTTTAAAATGGAAATTGTCATCCGATGGATCCCAAACGAGCCCTAAATAGGTAGGGTGTGATCCTCTTTAATAAAATTTTCTCTACATTTAGTTCGAGACGATCAGAAAAATTCGTAATCTGATCAGGGAAATTAGAACTCCATTTAACCAATTGGAATCCTCCTTTTCGGAATAAGGCCTTTGCCTGCTGATGTAGTTCCGAGGCCTCTTCAAAATTTTCGACGGATGTTACCAAATCGTCCATATACATATCTCTCGGTATGTATTTCGAAGCAACCGGAAAATCTTTCCCTTCTGCAGTAACCAGCTGGACAACCGTCCTTAAGGCTAAGTAGGGGGAAGAAGACAAACCAAACACAACTGTGTTATGACAATACGTTTGTATCGGTTGATCCTTGGAAATCTCCAAAGCATCTTTTGGTACATTTATCTTTGCCGCAGACCTCTATTTGCCGATACATTTGTTTATGTCTGCACTTAAAGCTATTTTAAAAATGCGGAAATTAACCAGAAGTGAAAAGATATCAGCTTGAAGCTTCGGACCTGTATACAGGACATCGTTAAGCGATAGACCAGCACTTCCTTTCGCACTAGCGTCAAAAACTACTCTCATTGGAGTGCTAGTGCTTTCCTTAAACACACAATGGTGTGGAATAAAATATCCTTCTTGACGGTTGGACCTATCCATGAGACTTAAATGCCCTTGGTCAATGTAGTCTTTCAGGACCTTGTGATATGAGACCTTCATATCCTCATTTCGATTTAATTTTGTTTCTAAATTCAAAAATCTTCTTTCCGCAACATGGAAAGAGTCACCCAAATTAGGCTTTTCAACTCGAAAAGGAAGTGCAACAACAAAACGACCATATTCATTCCTCTTAACAGTGGATACGTACAATTTTTCACATTCCTTTTCCTCAAATGTGAGGTGAGTTTTATGTGGAACTTCTTCCAATTTCCAAAATTTTTCCAAGAGATTAGGTAAACCTTCATCCGTCAAAAAACTACATAAGGTAACCAACTCCGTCGTTTTCTTTTTTAATAAAGGTGCTTTCCCCATTAAAACGAAACCCAAGCAACTACATATAGCCACCGGGCTATCGGCGCCGTCAACAATTTTAGTTCCACTCAAAATATGTGGAATTAACTCGGCCCCAATAATGCCGTCTATGGGAGAGGGATGAGAAAAATCTTCGTCTGCGAGTTTTAACGACTGGAGGTAAGACAACTTGTTTCGGTCAACCTCGAGAGACGGTAATTTTTCGATGATTTTATCAATGACCAATGGTTCAATCGAGAAGTTCGCCAGGGGATCCAGCCTAGAAGAGAAGGTTAAATGAGTTTTCCCTAGAATTTGACTAGATTTTCCTCCTAATCCGACAACCGAAACTTGGGCTTTTTTAACAGGTAGCGAAAGTTTTTTACATAATTTAGACGTGATAAAGTGGCTTTCACTGCCTGAGTCCAACAATAAACGAATAACCTGGACCTTTCCCCATCGGTCCTTCACTTCCACTTGAGCTGTGGACAACAGTACCACTGAGGCTTCATTTCTTGCAACTGCACAAGTTGCAGTTACTGACTTAGTGGGAGTAGGGGTTTCGACCTTTTTTGCGTAATGA
Organism: Orius insidiosus; assembly: GCA_014119065.1. Lineage (NCBI taxonomy): Eukaryota > Metazoa > Arthropoda > Insecta > Hemiptera > Anthocoridae > Orius > Orius insidiosus. Next base: position 900 of record JACGAQ010000270.1, on the reverse strand, counting down.
AGCAACGCATTGTGTGGGTGACCACATTCCTTGCAATTGCTGACATTTTTGCAATCACTCGCAGCGTGATCTGCCGAAAAACATTTCAAACAGAGGGTCAGCCTTTTGGCCGTTTTAAAACGGTCCCATGGGGACATTTTCCCTATTCTGCGGCAGTTAGCAAAAGAGTGACCATTCATTTTGCACAATTTACAATCCAACCTTCTTCAGCTTTTGCTGAATCAATCATGAACGCATGAGACTTTTGAGGCTTCTTGCTACTCCCTTTATCTGAGGATTTATTCTCATGAACTTTATCCACTTTGATATTTAGGGTCTGTAACTGCCTTTCAATGAATTTGGACAAGGTATCCAAGGAAATATCACTTTGATCTCGAGTAAAATTTTCAAATTCCCGTCTAGTGCGATCATCCAGCATTTTCAAACCTTGATACAAAAATATCAAATCCGCTAAAACGCTTCCGGTATACAACCTCTTTAATGCGGCCACCGGGGCGACGAAACCGTTCAAAAAACCCTCAAGTGTTTCCCTAGACTCAGTTTTAAATGGAGAAAAATTGAAAACTGATCTAGGTAGGTATCCGCAACGACCCGCGGATTATCATAACGTCCCCACAACAATTCTCTAATACATAGTTTTCCGCGGTAGGTGGAATAAATTGTACACTCTTTAGGGCTTGCCCTTTCAACTTTGACACAAGGTATGACACTTTATGCAACTCCGAATAATTTCTATTCGAATGTACCAAAGACATAAACATCTGACTAAAATGCGGCCAATTTTCCATTTTACCAGAAAATTCTGGGATTTCTAACTTGAGGATTAGCTTGGAGTCTAACATCGTGTCTGAAGTAGCTTGTTCTGACTTAGGAATTTCTGGAGTTCCCTCCTTAATCTTG